>BSBM01000464.1:11025000-11522500 GCA_027924585.1 Larix kaempferi
TATCTAATTCAGCAAATTCTAGGAGAGATAAATAAAAATAATACACAGGAGATGAGCTTGATTGTAATAGCAATACTATTTAGCACACTTGCATAGGAAAGAAAAATACTCTACACAGTCGACTATTCACACCACATTGTTGCAACAAACCAAAGGGAAATTATAATTATGCAATTATCCAATAACTCTTGTTGCAGCAATCTAAAAATACTCCCTACTATAATTCCACATTAAACAAAAATAAATTAAAACTAACATCTACTAAATTCGGCAACCCTATGAGAAGGCGGGATTTGGCCTTCTAACAGAGATGTCGTTAAAGGCTAACAAGATCTAAGACACATAAATATTGAGAATTGTTGATCCTTTCATTAAAATAATGGAAATATAGTGTTACAGTGTCGTATCCTTCTTCAACAATCTCTTTTCCATAAAAATGCTAACCCCCTGGCTCAATTTTCCTTATTATACTTATACAAAGATGAGGTAGTTCAGATCCACCAATTTCGGTAAGCCATGAAGATATATGATCTTCAGGCTGCCGAATCAAAATACAAACAGTTACAACCATTATTATATTAAGTGGAGTTTGTTCATAATCATGCATGCGCTTTTAATCTGAACTGACAACAGATCGAACATGTTCCAGCTGATTAGGAGGGAAGATGCTTGGACTATTTCAGCATGAACTATTCTTTGTTGGATGCGTGGAGAGACACTCACGCTATATCATCAATGGCTTAAACCGGATCTTGAAAAGGGGCAACTGACACCAGGTATTATTTACTCCACGAGTTCAACAAGCTGCTACACTTGGATTCTTTTGAGGTTTTGAACTTTTCTTATCAAATCAACACAAGTTAGCGCAATTCAAAGGTAAAGTTCATAACCATAGACAATATTAATCATTAATGAAACAAAGAAATAATAAATTATACCTGTTAAAATCCATGCTTGGCTTGGGAATATATATGCTCGAGTTATAGAAAAATAGGGAAAAACAGGGGAAAAAGGTATTGATGGATATGGAAAAAAAGGGTATATTTTGGCACCCAACAATGATGATGATGAGGAGGAGGAGGAGGAGGAGGAGGGTGATAACGACGACAACGATGATTATGAGAATGATGAGGATGAGGATGAGGATGAGGATGAAGACGATGATGATGAAGACGATGATGATGAAGATGATGATGATGATGATGAGGATGAGGATGAGGATGATGAAGAGGATGATGATGATGATGATGAGGATGAGGATGAGGATGATGAGGATGACAATGAATATGATGATGGTGATGACGAGGACACCGATGATGGTGAAGATGATGAGGATGATGATGATGATGAGGATGAGGATGAGGATGATGAGGATGATGATTAGAATGAGGATGATGAGGATGAGGATTATGAGGAGGAGGAGGAGGAGTATGAGGAGGATGAGGATGATGATGATGATAATGATGATGATGATGATGGTGATGACGACGAAAACAATGATGATGAATATGATGATGATGATGATGATGATGATGATGATGATGATGATGGTGACGATGAAAACAATGATGATGAATATGATGATGATGATGATGAATACAACGATGATGATGATGATGATTATGATGATGATGAGGAGGATGAGGATGATGATGATGATTATGATGTAACATACTAAATAAAAAATGAGAAAACTAAATAATTTAAACATAATACATTATGCAAAAATATATACTCACATACCTCCTAGATTCCAACATTGTTGTAATTTCATTGATATTATTCTTCATCTGACTCGAAATCTATATCATTGTTTGGTTCAGAATCACTATCATTGAAAGGATCGCTTAGATCAGCATCATCATCAACGTCATTTTCGGTTATATATTCATCACCAATATCATCATTAACTACGTCATTGTCTTCTACATTATTTGAACGATCAAATTTTTTATTGGATTCTTCATCTGAAACATCTACCTCGGCGGCCAACTGCTCCTGATCTGCATCACATTCTTCTTCAACATTGTCTTCTTCCTCTGCATTATACTTGAACGGTCTTCCTCTTGGATCATATCTAGCAATGTATGACCAACCTGCTTTACCTGGAACCTCTGAGTAAAAGACCTTCTCCAATTGACTTGGAAGAACATAATGCTATGTACCCGGTTCAAGTGCCCTTGTATTAATCGTGGTAAATCCATTGGCATGCTCAATAACAGTTCTTTCAAGATCACATCCATTCATTCGTAGCTTGTACCATTTGACCTCAAACAGAACTATTTTAAAGGAATTAAACTCACTCAAATATATCTTCCAAATAAACATAGTACCTATTTGAAGATACTTCTGGATGCTTGTCACTTCTAGAGGAAACATTAGTGACATGAAAAACTGTATTTATCCCATAATCAAATGTTTTATTCTTGTCATCCAACTTTTTGTTGCGAAATTTATGACCATTGCACCACATTGTCTTGTGTTGTATCAACCGCATCATGCCAGACTCAGTAAATAAATATATAAGAAGAAATAAATGAAAGAAATACATTGATACAATGGGAAACAACGAAACAAATGAGCAGAGTAAATATACTTACCTTTTTATCTTTTAAACCACATGCTAAATCAATTTCCCATTGTGTAAGTTCACCGGGATATTCTTCTCGATAATGATGCATTGTTTTAATCATTTTACTAACCCCTTCCCATGATAAGGTACCATATAATTATGTACATTATTCTATCCATTTCTCCATCCAATCGAGATTGTTTTCAATGTATAAATGTAGTGCATCCCACACACAACCAACTATATGAAAAAATAACAATTAAGAATTGTAAATTACTATCATTAAAGGCAATTAAGTTTACCTTAAAATACTGATGGAATGATAAAAATTACATGAGTATTATATATATATGTGTGTGTGTGTGTGTGTGTGTGTGAAATTGAAAAATTAATTGCATAATAAATTAAATCTACACCATTCAATTACCTTTCAATTTCCTCCTTCTACCTTTCCCCAATAGAACCTCCCCTTCAAATTTGTTGATGAAGTTTACATGCCAAATGCGAGGCAGATTGATATTTTTTGCTAAATTTGGAAGCTACTGACTAATGTACACCATGGAAGCATATACCATATAGCCCTGCACCATAGAACCATCAGGACGTTCTCTTTGTCTAAAAAAGTCCTTCATTGAATTCAAATCCCTTTCCACCATCCACATTGACCTTCAGTTTATAGGTACACACAATTCAATCTCCTCAACTTGGTGTATGAGAGAGTATTCTTGTGCATTGAAAAATGTTGGAGGTAAATAATTTTGCATTTCACACATTAGGAGAGGAATTTCTATCTTCCAATATCTAATATTTTCTTTATGGATTTGCTTAGATGAAAGCCACCTACAAAAGATGCAAGAAAATAACAGTGATCATAAGATTGAGGCATATATAATAAAGTTCCAAGTTGTAAAACACAATATGTCAATAAGCTATGAAACAAAGAGAACAAACATTTTCATGCATATAAATTGTTACTTACCTCATGTATTTACCAAGATCATATATAACTTGTTTTATGTTGTCGTCAAATCTATCTGGGAGAGATAGTGGTCGAACATACTATAGCAAAACTAAAATCATTATTTAATGTTTCCAAATAGGAGAGAACAATTACTAAACATATGTACTAAATGGAAATTATATACGTAAATAATTACCTTAATGAATGTATGCCAGTCATGAGTTTTAACACTGCCAAAATCACATTTTTTCGTTAAGATATTTTGTATGTTCGACGAAAACCCTGTCGGAAACCTTATTTTCTAAAAGACCTCTTTTATAGCATTGCTTTGTTTCTCTGTCAATAACCATGGAAGACTAATATTTCAGTCCCCTTCTTCGGCATTGGAAATACTTACACTTTGCAATGCATGATTGGATTCTGCAATGTCACTACAATTTTTTCCAATTTATCTTTGTCAGACCTTCCATCTAATATCTGCCATATCATTTTTGTTACATTCTTCCTGATATGCATTGTATCGAACAAATGAGCTATTTGTAGGTACTCGTAGTAAGGCAACCTACTAAATTGTATGGGATAACTCTTCATTCCTCGTGGAAGCCCATTCATGCCTTAAAGACATTCATTAAACATAAACGAAAAACACATTAAGAATATATCATGACACCCATGGTAGAGAAAATTCAGTAAAAATATAAAAATCATAATATTACGTGTTTATATATGCTACATATACAATTTGCATACCTCGATGATTTCTATTATATTCCAACTTCCATAGGTGAGGTGTCATTCTTCGTGGTTTCTTTCCATTCTCTTCTTTACCATTGAACTTTGTTTTCTTGGTAGTTCGATACCTATGGTTCTTAGGGAGGAAGTGCTTGTACTCATCAAACACCTCCTTTGCTAAACTTCTTGAACAACGATATTTTATCCTAGGACCACATACTGGGCATGCAAATTTACCCTTTGTTTAAAGACTTGCAAGATATATGTATTAATGTTATAGAATCAAAATATTATTAATTTAAAAAAAATGCATGTTATTCACCTTAAAAACATATAATTTTAATGACTTGCAATATAAATCCACATACCACAAAAATGTGTTAACCTGGGAGCATCATGAATTGTCCATGCAAGTATTCCATGGAACTGAAATTGTTTCTACCCTATTGGTTTGGAGACGTCATACATAGTGATTCCATCCCATAACTTCAATAGATCATTGATAAGAGGCTCAATATATACATTCATATCTTTAACTTGGTACTTACCTAATTGATCATTGAACATACAATATTGCTATATAGTTTGTGTCCCAATATATAAAAGGTGTTCTCATGCAGTAATTAAACAAATAAATTAATGAAATAATATAATTACTTTCAAAAACATACCTGGAATAATCATTTCCAAGATTGTGTGCTCTCTCTTTATCATCATCCAAGGAGGAAGGTTATTGTTTATGACAAAAACAAGCCACACTGAGTAAGTAGAACGAATCTCACCAAATGGATTGAAACCATCAGCTGTGAATGAAAGTATGACATTACAAGGTTCATCTTTAAAAATTGGTCATTTTTCTTTGATGTTCTTCAATGAAGAACCATCTACAGGAATTTGAAGAACACCATATTCACTTTTGTTCTTTGCATGGTAATCCATAAATTGTGCTATAATTTGGCACCTGAATAGTCATTGGAAACGTGGAATAATGGGAATATAACGAAGAACTTTGTGATGCACCTTTTCTGTTACTTGATCAGTTCGATATCTACTAATTTCACATTGTGGGAATTTTTTTTATGATGCATACTGACCATAATATATAATATGATCATTAGGACATGCATCAATAGCTTGATAGGCTCCATTCCAATTTATTTCATAATCAAGAATACCTCTCGACATGTGCGTGGTAAATTATTTGATGGTGGTAATATAAATTCACCCAACAATCTGCAACATTGACAAAAAAATGAAATGTAAACAATATACATCATAAATATTTCATATCCCTAATTTACGAATTAATTAACACTAAAAATAGAGGAAAATATTCAACTTTACATACCTTAGGAGCTGTGTGAAACAAGTGTTTGATAAACCATTCAAAACATTCAATTTCACCAACAAAAATATAGCAGATAGAATATTGGTTGTTGAGGCTTCATAAAGAGGTTCTTGGGACTTCTCGAGTAGAGGAACATCATGAATATCATGGAGGTTGTCCTCATCCAATGGAGAAAATGTGTCTTGGAGAAATCTGTTTATCTCATCTTCTCCAATTGTATCAATAACGTCATCTTTGTCCATAGGATCATTAATAACTTGATCTCCATGTTCCTCACCTTGTAAAGTAGTATGTCTACTATTATGTGGAAAATAGCTCTCTAGTGGTCAACATTTAGGGGGCATTATATTTATATGTACAAACAATGTAATAACATTAGTGTATAATATACAACACATATATTTAAAATGATAAAACATTTTGTGAATACATGATTAGTACTATTACAAGAAGTACATTATGTAATGAATAACATCTTACCAATGGATGATATTCATACCCCCCTTCAGCATGCCCCTTCTCCTTATAATGTTTTTGAGTTGTTGTTATTAAAATTCTTCTCGTTCGCAAACCTCTGCAGTCATTGCAAGGGAAATAACATTTTCCATCACCCTTCGTCTCCAATGCTTCCTTAAACTCAACATACCTCTTATTATTTTCTTCCCAAGTATAATTATTTGAAATTCTAATAGCCTATAAAAACAAAAAAACTCAATCAATATATAAGTAAATTGAATAGATTATATATATATTAAAGGACACGGAAAATTAAAGGACGTGACATGGAAAGTGAAAATTTTAATTAGTAAATATCCCTCCATATATATGGTCTTTAAAAATAGATCATGTATCTATCAAATTCTAAGTGACAAATCTATATAAGCATTAGTATTGAGGAGAAAATGAATAGTCGATTCACTTTAAATTTTGCTCCACATGGGGACAACGAGTTCCTTGTGGGTTGTTTATAACCTTAGATTTGTGTAAGTAAGGAAACCAAAAACCACATATACAACTATGATTCAAAACACTGACGCCACAAGATATGTTGGATGGGGATAATAGGTAATTACATTATCATATAAATTTTATATTTTTAGGTAGATGTATATTATGAAAACATGGATGGAAAAAATAAAGGGGTTTGAGATTTGTGGAGGGGGGAGGCTAGTCAATGGAAAACATTAATAGTGAATATAAAAAATTAAATAAATAAATCTAATAGAAGACGATGATTGATTGGTTTGGTATTGGAACACATTGAGTGAATAAATTACTAATATGGGTAACAAAGTCACGTTTCTTGATGGGGATGCCAATGATTCTTAGTGGAAGAATCCATTCCAAAATTTTAGAAGTTTTGTAAGTCAAGTATCTTTCTTTGATTAGATTTGAGTAGTAAAATTTTAACATGGGGAAACACATATATAGGTTGTGTATTCCGTGAAGGTAAAATTAGGTTGAGTATTTTGTTCGTTCTTGATAACATTGTACCTCATCTTGTTATTGGTGTATAATGTGTATATTAAAATGGGTAGTTGGGGTTTGCATGTGTAGAGGATTACCTAATTAATTCCCTTGGATTACTACATTTTGTTCCAATAAGAATTAACGTATGGTGGGTAATGGTTATTGATTCTACATAACATGAATTTAGATATTGCCTTAAAAAAGGGGCTAAGTAATTGTGTTAATGATGTTACAAATTAGGAGCTTACATATTACTTCAATTCATGTGTTGGTATGTTAATAGATATGGTGTTTCCTTATAAAGTCATGAATTTCTATCTAAATGTCCAAGCAGGTTAGTATGTTGGGTTGTAAGTGTATTTGTGAAAGGAGTTGTTACATCATTTTTCCAACTGGTAATACCCATAGGATATTGAGTTGTTCATTGGTTCCCTACATTGGTTTATAATTATTAATTGCAATAAGGTCTACATTATGGTGCCAATGGATCTAATGTAGAATAAATTGAGGGGTCGTTAATATTGTTCATATTTTCTATACTAGAGATTAAAAGGTTTCAACACATTGTAATGATATTGACACATGGGAATATGAATATAGATGTAGACCCACCCAAGTAGACATAAATTATTTTTTTATTTTTCGTCATCTTGGAAAGGTGTTACAATTTTTAAGTGCATAACAATTTGATGTATTCATGGTATAGTGATGATTCCATTTACAAAGGAATTGGATGGGAAACACATTAGTGAAGGAGAATCCCATTCAAATGGAGAGATATCTCTCTAGGATAGAACAGATTAATGGCCTCCCAAGGATTCCATATACTATGTAATTTTTTTTAAGAAACTTTGACTTTAGTAGAAGTGACTAACAAAGTTTGAAAGGATACACCTTTTTGGTCTCATTGGTTATCTATGAGGGGGCTAGTTAAATATAATTAGATAGTGTTGAAATCTATGATTATGGTCGTATTGTTTACAATGACGATGATTTAATTATAACATCATCATCATCATCATCATCATCGTTACTGATGATGATGATGATAATGATGATGATGACGATGATGTTAGTATTTTTTTTATGATGATGATGATTACTGACGATGACAATGAGGCTTATGATGATTATGATGTTCTTGATGACGATGATGATGATGATAATGATGACAATGATTATCATGGTGATGATGATGATTTCCATCGACACTGATGTCATTAGCATCACCATCACTAACATCTTGTTCCAAGTTGCTAGGTTGATGTGTGAGTTGTTGCTAGTTATACACTAGACTAGATCATTTTTTAAGCGATTGTAGGAAAGGGATGGAAAATAAAATGTGATCGATACATAAGTTATGTATCAAAACATTCCAATTTCAGTACTAACATTGGAAATGATATTAATTCCATGGATTATGGGATCTATTTTTTGTGATTTGTTATCTATGTGACTTATCAACAATTGTAATTTTTATACAATGTTCTAAAGTAGGGCACGAGAAACATTAAGATTTGTAGGCCGAAGGTCAATGTAAATACTTTTAAAATCGGAAGAGGTATATTCTAGGATTTTCTTGAAGTCATAACAATTTATGAATCCAAAGGAGGCATAATCCATAAATTCCTTGAAATATCTAATTTTATATCTATATAGCTTGGAGATATCCTTGATATTATTTTTCATTCACATAGATAGAACCAAAAGATACCAATAAAAAACATAGAAGGAGCAAAAAAAACATTTTAACACAAAATACCATTTAAAAAATTACATTTTAACATAACTGACAATTTAAAAAATTACATTTTAACACAAATGACAATTTAAAAAATTACATTTTAACACAAATGACAATTTAAAAAATTACATTTTAACACAAATGACAATTTAAAAAATTACATTTTAACACAAAAATCCCAAACTATATAAACATTTTCTCCATTGCATTGAAGCCCTAGTTTGAACATAAAGGGTGAAACACAAAACCGACTAGTGCATTGCAATCCAACTAACCTGGAAAACGAAGGAGATAAAAAAGTTGATGTGTCAAACCAATACCAGACTCTTGAAATCACAGAATGAACAATCAGCAGAAAAATTGTTGCAACTATAGAAAATAATTTGTGGAAATATGTCTTAAGAAGATGTATTTATAGATCAATGAGCGTCGTGGTTCCAATGAAAATACACAACGATCAAATTTCAAAAATAACAAAAAGTCAATGACCATTAATGTGATAACCGTTGAAGTTGCACGTGTAAATTTTACCATCGCTATAGCGACAAACTCATTTATTTCGCTATAGCGATGATTATTCGTCTCTATAGCGACAAAATGTTACTTTCGTCGCTAGAGTGACAATTATCGGGGGCCAGAACATTTTTTTTCAAAATGTTTATCTATTTATCCACAAAAGTTTTGATTTTAACTCATTCGTGGCAATATTTCATGGAACTTTTGAGCCATATGTACAACTATTAGTCTTCATTGGTTCGATTAGGGGTTTAAAATTTTGTTTTCAATAGTCACACTACATGTTCATTCATCAACTGGCATAACTGGAGACTACAATGTGTTCATTGTCAAATACTGTTATCACAATAAAACTCTTCCATTTCAAATATAATGCATAAAACCAACTCTTCCATTTCATAAAGTAGTTCAAACTTCTTTCACAACACATTCCAAAATTAGATTTATAAAATGATAGAAGGCCCAACATCTGTAGAGTTGAAACATGTGCTCTGATACCACTATGTGATGTCTCCGACCTCAAAACCAAGGCCAAGGACGAGGAAACCCAAGGAAAGGAAGAATCAAGATAAATGCACAATGGATTAAGCTTATCTAAGGCTAGGCCATCATCCCAACAATCCAATTAAATAAAACAATCATCATTTTGCAAGACAATGCAAACTTGCGATGCATATCATTTCCCATATGCACATGCTATGTGGGGTAAATGAAAGCATGAATGTAAATGGATCTAAGAAAGCTATTAACATGTCATCAAACATCAAATAATTAGATCTACTACAACCATCAAACAACAAATAATCATATCTACTACAACCATATAACCATTAACAAAATCGGATTTGCAAGCTATCTTAAACAATATAATTAAAAAGATCTACATGCTACCACAATAAACCATATTAATAGTGTTAGAAACCAGATATGCTAAATGCCACCTACATCAATATTAACATAAGGATTACCAAATATGAGGGCTTCCATCTACATCCATATAAATTATAATAACATCATATCTCATGGTTCACAGCTACATCCATAGAAACCATAAGCAAACCGGGTCCAAGAGAACACACATATATTAGAAATATAGTAAATAAACACATAATGAAATACTCATAACTGACTAACAACCATATCCATATCAACATAAACCAATTCATATATTAAATATTTCATCTACAGCCATATAAAATCATGTCTCATGATTGTCACCTACTTCCATACAAGTGATAAGAAAATCAGATCTATAAGAACGTATAATTTTGAAAATGTAGTAAACAATCATATAATTAAATACTCATCTAAAGCATGGGAAAATAGCTTCAACATGACAATGTTCCACCTTAACATAGACATTCCATTCTCATGCATCTTTAAACATGACATTCACCACCAAGTTGAGACTATGGATCCACAGGAGAGGTACTCTCAAACCAACAGGCATGGTGCACTCATCTCAACACTGGGAACACTACCATAGAAATATTTTTTAATGAAACAAAAAGTGTTCCTTAATGTAAATGTATCTCTAGATGCAATGGAATAGGTTTCAAAATCCAAAAATGATCATGAATAGGTGAACCAGAACATATGGTTTTTCCCTTTCCACACTGTCAGAAACCACACCTACACCTTTCTTCATCTAAAATTTCCCTTCCATCTACACTACCTGATGCAATGGGATTCCCTTCACTACACAATTCCCTTAGGACATAACCATCCACCATCAAGATTCACGTGCATAGATTCATACAGGGACAAGCAATGGGATAAGGACTCATGTTGTGTTCTGGAGGGTCAATATTCAATCTACATTATGGGGTCTTCAAACCTCATTACAAGGACTTCAATCTTCTGCAATACAATGCATCTCCTACTCAAGATAATGTATTCCCAAAAGAAGAGAGAATTCCACTGCATTATAGAGCTCAAGAGAAAAACCAGAGAAGAGAATGAGAGGAAGTTCATTCCAATGCACAAATAGCCATTCGAATCCCCAGGTGAGTGATTTGAATTGCAAGAGAGGTAACTCCAAAGGTTGTAGGCCAAATTGAATTGGTAGAGGAGTTACGCATTCATGAGATTCTATTCTCATAATAGCAAAAAAGTGCATCAAAAGTTGGGAGTTACACTTCAAAGAGTGTTGGTTAACAATAACCAGTGAGGAAGAACTAGCACATCAAAAGTTACAACAGATGCCAAACCAAGGTCAAGGAAGGCACACTAGTCAAGAGGGTCCCACCAAACATCCAAGAAGGTGTAATAGTACCTCCATAAACCAAAATAACCAAAAATAGTGTTCAATGAGAAATATTAGGGAGAGAAACAACTCCTACTCTGCAACCCCCTCAAAAGTGGAATCCATGGCCCCCTATTCTTGTTAGTTGTCCATATTGAAGCTAGTTATTTGATTAAACAATAATAATAATAGTAATAATGTCCAAATTCCATAGTCTCGGCACCTAGTGCCCAATAATAAACAAAATAATAACATATGTCTGGGACTTGACAACCGAGGTATTACACTATCCCCCCCAATTATAGGTTTCATAACATAAGATAAGTCGAACTAAATGTTTCCTCCTACAGAATTTCCCCAATTCTTGGATAGAAGCATACCATAGGAGGGAGGGACGTATGTTATGACTACATCCATCATGACAATTTTTTTAGGAATCTTTAACATTCCCACCACAAGGTATGTAATCATCCCGACACTTTGGACCCTTTTTTAATCGAAGGAAAACAAGTCTTTATAAGGTATTGTAATATCCAAGCCAAGATTTTCCATGACTGTGAAAAGCATCTAGGAATAGGAAATGCCATTGTAATGTCCCCGATCCCCTTGGTTCCCTTTAGAGGTGATGGGGGAGCTCCTTATAAACAACCTGCTAATTTTTTTTTCAAAGAATCCACAACACTGCACGTTTACACAGCTGCAACAAATTCAGTCTGTAATCCGCAAGACACGAGTTGGAAATCGAAAATCCAAATACATAGTGTCGAACAAATACGCCTTTGAATTCCGCAATACATAGTGCGAGAGTCGAAATTCAGAACACCAAATATCCAACGTCGAATAAATACGCCTTTGAATTCCACAATCGGCAATCTGCAGTGCGGGAATTGGAATTCGGAACACCAAATATACAGCATTGAAGAAATACGCCTTTGAATTCCGCAATCCGAAATTCACCTTGCGGGAGTTGGAAAGTCAAAACACCAAATATACAACGTCGAATAAATAAGCATTTGACTTCTGCAATTCACAATCCGCCTTGTGGCATTCAGAAAGTCGGAACTCCAAATATACAACGTCGAATAAATACACCTCTGACTTCTGCAATCCGTAATCGGCCTTGGGGAGTCAAAAATTCAGAACCACAATGTGCAACTCCAATTATTTACGTCTCCAACTTCCTCAATATGCAATCCACAATGCGGGTTCGGAAAGTTGGAAGTCAGCCACATACCCCTATTATTCCAACTTCTTAGGCTGATAACTTCCTCATCCTAAGTCAATTTTTGGAAAACCTGCTACCGTTGTAAAGCTCTCATAGATCTCTATGCAATGGTGTGATCCTGTGCCACACCTGAGAACTCTTAATTTTTCCTTAATCCAACCAAAATGTTTCCCCAAACCTCATCCATAACTCTTTACCACTCTGTAAAGAGATATGATCCACTATGTTATGGCCATTCTGTTCATCTGAACCACAGAGGGAACATGGACACAACAGGGGGTGTCTATTTCTCCCCCAAGGCCATAACTAGCATTCTGGGCTTTCTGGGCCTTCACAAGACTTATCCCTATTCAGGAATGAACATATTCATGTAAATACAAACACAGGTGTGCATATGCATACTCAATTAAACACAATCATGAATAAAACATTGTCCACACACATATAAGGGAATGCATCAACACATTTCTCCCAGGAAAAATGATGAAACAACCTACAGTGAATTAGTCATATTCTCATGCTATGCATGGGATTATGTTGACTAACTTAAGATAATCATGAACAATTAACATGAACAATTAAGCATTCGGAACATGGAATGAACATGATTTAAATCACAAAGAACAATTATATTTTCATTGAAATCTCCAAGCAACTGGCTATGGACTACAATGTTCCAACCCAACCATAGGTCTCTTCTCATCCTATATTATTTCAGCACTCATATACCACCCCCTAGATAGGGTTGTGTATCCACTAAGGATGAACTAACAGGCTCACTCACGGCCTTAGTCACATTCATTCAGGGTCATCCAACACACTACTGACTCTATTAAGCAAGTGGGGAGACAGGGAAGATGCTTCCTAAGCCAATTAGCTCAACCATAGAGCTACAATAATATCCAATTGGCTTCATAAAGTCCAGGCACCCCCATCATCTACACTCTCATCCTAAATAAGGTCCCCTTCTCTACTACACAGTCCCTTGGGCGCCCCTTCCCTCAACGCTGAACTGGGAAGGTATCGCTGATCCACAAGTCTAGAAAATTTATGGCTATTATCTTTCTTGATGTCCTTTGTTGGGCAGTTACGGAGGCAGTGATTTCCTCCACATTTCCAACATTTCAATGACTTCTTTTTCTTTATCTACTCAATTTACTTTGAGTCTTCCATACTTGATCATTTCTTAATGGGATGATTTGATGAATGCCTCTTCATTGACCCACTGTCCGTTCCACGATTGACAGCTTTCAGAATTCTTTTAACCTCATTTTGCAAACAAATAGAGTCCTGCAAAACCTTGTGGTTCATCTCATTCTATTACTTTTGTAGCTTGAGCATTTCCTCAATATTTTCTTGGGTTTTGGAAATTGTTTGAAGAAAATTTTCAGCCAAATCAAATAGCTTTTGGTATGCTTCCATGCTCAATGTGCACAGCTTCCCACACTTTGCTTACTAGCAACACTTGCCTTGTAACAGTTGCAACCAATTGGTTTAATTTTCACCTGTGAAATTCATCATTGCAAATATTGTTAGGCCAAGCATAACATACGCATTAATATCAGTCAATTACTTGCCCAATTGACATGAAAATTTCATGCTTTATCCATGAGACTTCCACACATTTCATGCTTGTCCAACATACAAATGAACTCATTCATGTTCATCCTTTCACAAGTAATTAACTAATTCACAATTCACAATTTATTTCAAGCAAAATAAACACAATCAACTTCAAGCCATAATATGCATTCAACAATTTTCGGTCTTTAAAATGCATCAATCAAAAAGGAAAGAGAAGAGCAAGAGTTCCCCCCTCTTAATCTTGTTCCAATCTGAAGCCCCACCACAATTGTGGTTCCATTCTCCTTGGTCTCTTTCACTTCAAATGTGAATGCTTAACTCGCCTTTTCCTTGTTTTGGCGATGACACTTGGTGTTTAAGGTATGTCCAAGGCTTCTCAACTAGGGAACCCCTCCTCGTGGTTTTCCTATAGAACCTTTGGCTGCTAGGACCCACACAAGTCCACTAGCACCCTTTTCCATTGCTACTCATACTGAGATTTCTAGGACAATTACATGTCCAAATGCATCCTTAGGATTCCTTCAAGGTTCTTGCTTCCCGCAATTACCTGGGTTTCAATAAAGAAACAATGTTGTATCAACTTGGTTGTTATAAGAATTGTACATGAAAGTTTTCATTATTCGGAATAAGAAATAGATGATAATTAAATACTTCTCTGTATTGGACGTCTTCACGTTATTCCACATGATACTTCTTTACTTTACAAGACTTGGATCACCTGTGGATATAGTAACGAATGTTTGGCCAGCACACAGGATGCTCCATGACATTCAATTCCCAACAAGTGCACCAGATGGATTTACCAAGCGTTTAACGAATGTTTGGCCAACACGCAGACTACTCCACAACATTCAATGCCCAACTAGTGCACCAACTGGATTTACCAAGCGTTTAACGAATGTTTGGCCATCATGCAGGCTTCTCCACAACATTCAATGCTCAACCAGTGCACCGACTGGATTTACCAAGCATTTATGGTGCCAAACCAGTCCCATACCTGGTTTTCCCTCTCCATTTCCAAGACAACACTTTCATTTGGTTCAACCAACCAATGAAAGGAAACTACACCATAACCATTTCCAAATCAAGGGCTCTACTACGGACCCATACGCATCTCAATGCCCAACCAGTGAACTGAGTGGATTTATTAGGAAATGGAAAAACCACTCACACACATAAGGATGGTACCCCTTCTTCACTTTGATTCTTTAGTATGCATCACCAATGGCATGTGTAATACTTGACAACACAATATGGGTAGGCAAGCTCATCAGTATCGATGATATAAAATTGTAAACATATTTCATAATAATTCACTCTCTAATATTGAAACACCGGGAATGTGTCCATTCCCTTAGGGTGTAATCAATATTGACAAGCATAACACAACACAGCACCTGAGAGCTATGCACTCATCTCCGATGTGAGCCATGTAGGCCATAATCACAACTCAAGCAGTCTGAAATAAAAACATGCTCTACATATTAATTCCAATAATTAGACATGCATATTTTCATCGAGGGTTACAAAATACTTATATGTTTGCAAATGTATTTTATCTAACTTTCACAAGGAATGGGGCTCCCTTCTCTAATTTAACAGCCCCTCGGGTTTGTTAACCCAATCCCTTTCATGTTTAATAAACAACACATTCCCTATTGGCATAATTTTACCATCTCACCCGCATTGTTTACCAACATGCAGTTCGGATGAGACATTATCAAAATTTACAATGGCGTTTCACCCAAAACCCATTTCCAAAGCATGGGATCCTTCCCACGGAGTTTGGCTTCTGCAGGCCATATCACGTGGTCTTCCTGCAATGTGTCTTCCTGACACACTTCTCAAATAGCCAAACAGACAGCAGCATTAGTAATCAAATTCAAATATGATTTCCATAACCAGTCAATGGCATTAATAATCAAATTCAAATATGAATTTACGATCCTGTCTCCTACAGAAATTTGATTTATTTAACCATGAGGCCATCCTCATATATTTTGGCTCTTGTAAGTGGTAGAGATCAATTCATTATGGTTTTAAAGTCGCTATCATAACATGAACATCCACCTACAATACATCCTCTTGACACAATTCTAGAGAAGCCAAAAAAAATTAGTAATTATTAGCAAAATTTCAAACCTGAAATTCACAGTATGTTCTGTACATAAAGTAAATTTCACAACCATGAGACCCTTCACATTTTTTTTGGCTTTTTCACATGGTATATTCCATTTTTATTATGGACTTACCCACATTGACATACCCAATGCATTTCTACCCGAAATCTGAAAATTTCAATCAACCAAACACTTTGTGAGTATCCATGCAGTCACACAATGCATCTAAACATGTGCACCCACACATATGCATGCACATTCACAAACATTACATGATATTTTAATGTGAATTCACTCAATGCAACCTCACATTCATTCATGAATACCATAATTTCATGTCATGCAGTCCATCATGATGTTTTGGAAAGTATGTCTATTTCCTCAACACATCACCCAACCATATCCCCAATCACTTAGTTAACTTATCTGGATGCCTTCATTACCTACCCAAACAACACCTCAGGATTTTTCTCACTCCTTGATTGTTGGCAAAGAGGTTTCATCCCAAATTAACACCAATAGGGATTTCATGGGATTCTTGTGTAGCACTATAGCATTGTCATTCCAACCACATTACGGCCTTAACCATGAATGTCTCATATGGCATGCACTACCACAACAGGACTATAATTCCTCCCTTTATTTGGTTATTAAACCCATAACCAACACATACAAATGGCATGATATATTTTCATATTAATGCATTTACAATTCAAAAAAACTATATGGTATAAGGATCATTTCCCTTACTACCACATACCTCAACGTACCCAGTGGAATAATGTTTGCTTAAATGCATTCATCATCACATACATACCAATTTATGATTATTAAATATGGATCAAGGGATTCTTACCCAATCCCCTTTTTGTATGTAATCATAAATAAACCATTACCTACATGGCTCCCATTAGCATATTTGATGTTACTTGATCAATTGGTCTCCTACAAAGGATTACACCATCCTTCCACCAACCTCATGATCACAGATTTGTTGCACCAACCTTTCTTCATAAGGTTCTTGGTCACGAGCAACATCATCAACATCTTTAGCAATGCTTATGTTGTATTTGGTCCTACAACCAATACCAACACCAATAGTGATTATAATCCACAATAATTATCTTAAGTGACTCATTGCATATGTTAAACCTCACTATTTTACCAATATGCAATATCATATGCATGCACAAACACCTTCACATGAACTATGAAATATCTATTAATGTGCCAACTAGGTCATATTCACTTCATCTGTATAATGTCTTGCATTTTTAGCAGTCCTATCCCAAATTTTCTATACATAAAAATTGAAAATATAATCATATTAGCAAGAGAAGAGTTAAGGAATTCTCCCTTTCCAATCCCTCATCATAGCATGGAATTCCTCTTCCACATCATAGTTGATCCAATTTCATGGCCTCTCTGGCAAGCACACAAGGAATCATTAGCTATGATTTTCCCACCAAGCAGCAATTCAATACATATACTCATGTATAAAATTCCTACTTACTACTTTCCAAACATGCAATTCTTATGCTATAAACAGAAATAGTTTAAGGTGAGAAATTTCCCTCTTTATCAACATTTCTCTTTGGAGATTATTTTCCAATTTTCAGCTGCAACCAACTTGTCAGTCCTATGTAGCATTCCTTGATCACTGCAATAGCTCTCATTGCACTAGGTTCACATGCCTTACTGCTCACATTGCTTTCAGAAATTATGGTCAAGTCCAACTTGGCCTTTCTTGGAATTTCCTGCACTTATGAGAACCACAATCTGTTCAATTCCAACTCCATATGGAGTCCTTCAAGGCACATTACATGCCCTTGCACCTCATTCAAATTATGGTTACCTTCCTGTAAAATCATACTTTGGCCCAAGCAGCCCCAGTGCTGCAACCTTGGGTTGTGATACCACTCTGTAACATCCCTGATCCCCTCAGTTCCCTTTAGAGGTGATGGGGGAGATCCTTAGAAACAACTTGCTAATTTTTTTTTCAAAGAATATGAAACTCTATAGTTTTACATAGCTGCAACAACTTCATCCCACAATCCGTAATTCGCAAGCCACAAGTCGGAAGTCAGAACTCCAAATACACAGCGTCGAAGAAATATGCCTATGACTTTTGCAATCCACAATCCACAGTGCGGGAGTCGAAAGTCGAAACACTGAATATACAGCGTCAAATAGATACGCCTCCGACTTCCGCAATCCACAATCCGTAGTGCGGGAATAAGAAGTCGAAACACCAAATATACAATGTCGAAGAAATATGCCTCTGACTTCCGCAATCCGCAATCCGCCTTGCAGGAGTTAGAAAGTCAGAACACCAAATATACAGCGTCGAAGAAATATGCCTCCGACTTCCGCAATCTACAATCCTCCTTGCAGGAGTCGGAAAGTGGTAACTCCAAATATATAGCGTCAAAGAAATACACCTCTTACTTCCGCAAACCGCAATCCACCTTGTGGGATTCAGAAAGTCAGAACCAAAGCATGCAACTCTGAAGATTTACATCTCTGACTTCCACAACCCACAATCCGCAATGCAGGTTCGGAAAATCGGAAGTTGGCCACATACCCTTGTTACTATCAACTTCTCAGGATGATAACTTCCTTATCCTAATTCCATTTTTGGAAAACCTGGTACCATTGGAAATATCTCGGAGATCTCTATGCAACGGTGTGATCCTCTACCACACCTGAAAACTCTAATTTTTTCCTTCATCCAACCAAAATGTTTCCCCAAACCTCATCCATACCTCTTTACCACTCTGTAAATAGCTCTAATTTACTCTGTCATGGCCCCTCCCTTCATCTGACCCACAGAGGGAACATGGACACAACAGGGGGGGTGTCTATTTCTTCCCCAAGGCCATGACTAACAGTCTGGGATTTCTGGGCCTTCACAAGGATTATCCCTATTCATCAATGAACCGATTCATATAAATACAAACACATGTGTGTATAAGCATACTTAATCAAACAAAGTGGAATGAAACATTGTCCACACCCATACAACTGAATGCATCAGCACATTTCTCCCAGGAAAAATGATGAAACAACCTACAGGGAATTAGTCCTCTTCTCATGCTATGCACGGGCTTATGCTAACTAAATTAAGATAATCATTTCATTCCCATTAACATGAAAATTTAAGCATTTAGAACATAGAATGAACATGATATAAATAACAAAGAACGCATATCTTTTCATTAAAATATCCAAGCAAATGGATATGGACTGCAACGTTCCAACCCAACCATAGGTATGTTCCTATACTGTATTCTTTCATCATTCAGAGACCAACCCCAAGCTAGGGTTGTGTATCCACTAAGGAGGAACACTCACTCATAGCCTTAGGCACTGTCATTCAGGTTCATCCAACACATAGTTGGCTGTGTCAAGCAAGCGGGGAGATAGGGAAGAATTTTCATAATCTAATGAGCTCAACCATAGATCTACATGCATATCCAATTCACTTCAGATAGTTTAGGCACTCGCATCACCTCCACTCTCAGCCTAATTAAGGTCCCCTTCTCTGCAACACAGTCCCTTGGGATCCCCTTCCCTTAGTGTTTACCTGGGAAGTTATGGATGGTACTGACTTCTAAACCAAGGTTAAGTGAGCCCTCACTAGATCTACCATGATGTATAACCCCTTGGTCTCTCTCCCATTGCGATCCTCTCTTGGATCTTCCTCAAGGTTGCGGCCGAAAGGTTATGTCCCGCAACTAGGTTTTCGGCTATCAAATCTGAGTCTCCCAATATATTTTTTGGCATCCAACCCTCTCAATATCACCCCAAGGTTCATGTCTATGGACTCCCCAATGGATTTCACTTCCCACGCATATTTCTGGGCATTTTTGGCTCTACAAATCATGGCTTCATTCCAAGTCACGATTTCTAGTTCCTCTCACTGTTGAGCTTGCGTCCTCCCTGAAAAATGATGCTTAACCCCCCACCATAGAATGGGGAATGAGGAAAAATTCCTCCCTATAGGTCGAGTGACTTATGTGATAAGTAAAATAGATCTCATACCCTTCCTCACGAATTTTCAGGGCTTCCTATACTCCATCAACCTCATGAGCATATTTCTGAAGTACTTCCTTACAACAACATTAAATGACAGCTAGGACAGTCAAAGGGGGTTCCCAAGGTGACATATGGAAGCCTAGGGTTCAATCCCACAACCCCCTCACCTCTCCCTAGTGGATACACATAGCCCCCCCTCATTTAGTTTCATACATAGCCATCCCCTTGGTATTTTATTTGAATTACAATTATTTACATCATTTTTACAATTTCCCCATGGCTTACTAGCACATGGATAGCACAACATAAAATACTAGCCCTTCAAGGTTCAGAATTCACTAGAGGGGCCTTGTCCTTAATCTCCATGCTAGGAATCATACATCACATATATACGATATTTACATTAAAATACAATACATCCGAAGGGTCAAAATGGGGGTATTACAACTAGAATCATATAGGAAATTATGTAAGTAAAAATTATGAATCTCTAGGGTGATATAAAAAGGACGATTAGTGTGGTATGTTTTGTCATGAAGGCTTCCAAGTACTATCTTGGAGGAATCATCTTGCAAGTTGATTTGATCAGCTAGTAAGGGATTTTCATCACTCTGGCGCATTACATTGACTAAGAAGGAGCTAATTTATATAGGGAAGAAAGGGATTTGGGTGTTGTAGGAGAGGACAGGGATTTGAGCACTGCAAGGTTGTTTCCATCTTTAAGGCCTATGTAGGATGACATGTATTTCTTATGAGAAGGGGATCTCAAAACTTCAGAAAAAGGCATTGGGATCTGTATTTTACTTAACTCATGATTAATATTAAGAGAAGGAGCAAGAAGAGGGCCTGCATCGAGTACCTTTGAAACAGGAGACTGTTTCGTTGGAGCTTGAACAAGGTCTACATGTGCTTTATTGGATTCCATAACTTTGACCTCTGGCTTGAGTGGGACAACAATATTTCTAGAATATGTATCCTTTAGGATTGTATCTCCTCTTGGTTGTTATGCAACCTTGCCATTGTCTCTCCAATTTTCATTGGATGTCCTAGAGGGATCTTCCTGTCTAAAATTAGGTCACAGCCTTAGGTCATAAGCTTTCCTGACCTCTGCTATGATGTTGTATGTAACTAACTATATCTTGGAAGGAGACATTTTTGACATCCTTTGATCTTATTGCACCGCTTCTTCATCAAGGATGTACTCTTCTGTTAGAATATGTAATGATGACTTATGTGGTATATTGGTAAAATATCTTTTAAAGGCATAAAATAACTCTAATATTATAAAATAGAGTTATCCCACATGCATCATTGTAATTATATCATTTGTAACCATTCTCTATATAAAGAGGAGGAAATTCTTTTATCCCACATGTGTTATGGGATGTATTATAATCCAAACCTCTTGGTATATAAGAGAGGTGAAGGAGACCCTTTTGGATATGTGCTGATTGTAGTTCATCACACATCACATGTTGTGTATGTCATTTGTACACACATGATTGTGACATGATTGAGTGATGGAGCTTGATGTGATGCATATGTGAGGATTCCATGTAATATTGGAGATCTATTTGCATAATAATGGAAGATGAAACCCTTCCCGTGGATGTAGACCATATTGGGTGAACCACGTATATTGGTGTTCTCTTGTTGTTTTCTTTTCTCCAATTGTATTTCATGCTTTATGTTGCTTGGTAGATAGAATGATAGACTAATCATTCTTTCCTTAGTTTATATTGTGTTATGGTATTATTTCATATGTTCACAATATTCTTCCTTCCATTTGTATTATTTCTCTCAGTCATCATTAAGGGGGAGTGTTAGAATATGTAATGATGACTTATGTGGTATATTGGTAAAATATCTTTTAAAGGCATAAAATAACTCTAATGTTATAAAATATAATTATCCCACATGCATCATTGTAATTATATCCTTTGTAACCATTCTCTATATAAAGAGGAGTAAATTCTTTTATCCCACGTGTGTTATGGGATGTATTGTAATCCAAACCTCTTGGTATATAAGAGAGGTGAAGGAGACCCTTTTGGGTATGTGTTAATCACACATCACATGTTGTGTATGTCATTTTTACACACATTGTATGATGGATCTTGATGTGATGCATATGTGAGGATGCCATGTAATATTGGAGATATATTTGCATAATAATGGAAGATGCAACCCTTCCCATGGATGTATCCCATATGGGTGTGTAGCTAGGGTTTTCACCCTAGCTTATGCAAATGAGCACCTACTAAGGAGAATGGACTCCTTAGTAGCAGTTCAATAAACAATTAAATAAAGTAATAAAACAATACAAATTCTAAACTAGCATGAGCATTAATAAACATAACAAAAACATGAAATATGGTGAAGATCTTTCTTTTTTGTATTAAAATTTTACCTCAAGTGTAGAGGTTGGTGAAGTTCTTGCAATGGTCCAAGAGAGTTGCTCCAAACTCTAGCTTTGCTCCTTCTCTTTCTCCAAAAGGTTGGAAATGGGCCAAAAGGGGCACTCAAGGGTGAAAGTAGCTCAAGGGTGAGCTAGGGTTTCGAGAGTGATTTTGGTAGAGTAAGGGTGTATTTGACTATGGATATGAAATGAGGGGTCTCCAACACCTATTTATAGGTTTTTAGTGGTGGAGTGTTGGCCCATGGTTTTGGGAACCATATGGTTTAGGTCAGCTGTATAGGGTTTTTTCCTCCTTTTTCCTCTTTTTCCTCCTTTTTTTATATTTTTTATTCCCTTTTTAGAGGGTTTTTTCAATTTTGGAGGAATTTTGGATAATTTTGGGGGGAAAAGGGGTTTTTTAGCCTTTTTGAGGCTTTTTAATGGGATTTTAAGGTTTTGAAGGTAGATATGTTAGGAAATATGGACAAATGAGTCATGTAATGGGGTAGATGAGGTAGTGAGCACTTTTTGGGTGTTAACAGATTACCTCTTGATGTGTGGGGGCAGGAGCTCATCGTATGGCCGATAGACATCATAAGTCGTGTATGGTTTTCTTGGGGTGTGGAGAAGAGAAGAAACAAACTGGAGCCTGGAACAACGGTCCCGAACAATTTGCAAAAACTGAAAGTACATAACCTCAATAATGGATGAGGAATAATCTGATCATATGGACAAGGCAGGCATTCCCATGCTCGTATCAAGATATAGAACAATAATAAAAATGGGGTCCAAAATATGGGGACCTGACATATACATGGCCTCAAATAATGAATGAGGAAGAATCTCAATATATGGACGAGGCGGGCATACCCATGCTTGTATCAAGATACATAAAAAGAACTGTGAGGCCCAAAAATGAGGACCTGTAGGATACATAGAGAACCACTGTGTACATCATAAGGGTCCAGAGGGGACACAAATCAAGGACATACTACTGGGTTGACCATGTCTGAGCTGAAGAACTGATACACTGGAATAACTATAGTGCTGTTGAGTGGGGTACCAGAGGAACTGATGAGCTGCTGGATCATAGTGACAAGGAGTCATACTC
The DNA here is from genome assembly GCA_027924585.1 of Larix kaempferi. NCBI lineage: Eukaryota > Viridiplantae > Streptophyta > Pinopsida > Pinales > Pinaceae > Larix > Larix kaempferi. The sequence continues at coordinate 11,049,065 of BSBM01000464.1, forward strand.
TCAATGGTACACTGAATTGGAACTAAACTGGGTACTCAAGGGATATTCGACCAATAACTAAAGGGATATAAACCCCGCGCACTTCTCAAAGATGCGATCAAGGTGTTGAAGTCGAGCATGTGAGAAACAACCACTTGGAGAGGCAATGATGACTCCTCTCAAAATGGTCCGTAGGCACTCACCATAGATGGTGATGGGTCCAAGGTGCAGGGACCTCTGGGTCTATCCTCTGGAATAGAGGGGCTGTCATTGACAAAGGGAGACCTGCAACTAGCAAGGAAATGATGTTTCCTTGATAGGAGCGCAAGGTGGAGAATCGAAGTGTGAGAGTACTGATGGTAGGACTGACATACTGTGGGGGTTAACTGGGCAAGTAGAGGGGGTGGACTCAAACTTCCTTTGTTTAGAGTATGATGGCGGGGACAATCGGGCAGCATATGAAACTGACTAGTGGGAAAGGGATCATAGCTGTATGGGATCAAGGATAATGACTAGGATAAGTGATACTCAAGCTAGTGTAAAATGGTAGGAGATTGTAGACTACTCTAAACAAAGGCGACCTGATTGGGGGTGCTGCCGAGATGATCAATCATAGTGCCAAGAGGCACGGGGGACTTCTTCATGGGTTAAGGAACTAGAAGAAGTGTGTGTAAAATGGTACTGTCGTGTGGATTTATACGAGCCCAGGACAGTTCATGCTCGTGATTGCTTTCAATTTTAAGGAGTCTGAAAGCGATAAGAAGACTCTGAAATAATGGAATGGTACTGTCATGTGGATTTGTACGAGCCTAGGACAGTTCATGCTCATGGTTGCTTTCAATTTTAGAGAGTCTAAAAGCGATAAGAAGACTCCAGGGGGTTGCTTTTTCGATTGTTAATCTCCAAGGCCCGAAGAAGCATAAAAGGATGCAATGAAGAACTCTTCTAGCCGGTGTGACTAGAGTATTCCTTTTTCGTAATTAGTCTACTAGGTCCGGAAATGGGGTAAACTTATACCAAATAGGCTCCCTTTTAGGTAATTTAACGAGCATGAAAGGAAGCAAGATTGCTTAGAGATATTTTCATTGTTTTTAGGAGTCAGAAAAGAGCTTAACAGAAACTCCCTAAGTGCCTTTTTCGTAAAGGACTTGTTCGACCCGAAAAAGGGATAAATTTATACCGAACAAAACTTTTGGCTTGGCAAGGAGTAAGTGCTCAATCAAGGAACATTTATGAGGACCAAGAACGAGGGTAGGGGGGGAACACTGGTGGGCCTCCTTGCGGGATAATGAATGGTGGCAAAATAATGAAATAATTGTTGTATGACAGGAGTGAATGGCTCATGTAAAAATGTGGAACAATCCGATGGTGGCATGCAAATCGAGGAAGCAAGGTGTCGGGACACAATGTTGAAACTGTACCAAGTGAGAGTGAGAAATGATCTCAAGCATCACCACGAGCTCAGAAAAAATGAATACGGCGATATAAAAAGTGTCAAAAATGGATAATGGTCGATGTGGCATGCAAACCGAGGTGACGGGGGGCATTTTGGAAAAATACCCAAAAAATCTAGGGGTGAGAGCGAGAAATGATCTCAAGCATCATCACGGGATCGAAAAAATGAATCCGATGATATAAAATATACCAAAAATGGAGAGCAACCATAGTGGCACGCAAACTAAGGCGACGAGTGGTGTCTAAAAAAAATGCGCAAAAAATAAAGTGGAAAAACTAAGAGAACGAGTTGACCATCATGACGGTCGCATTGTGCTGATTTCAGTGGTGGAAATGGTTTGAAAAATGGACTCCGTATGGGTTCAGAATGGCCAAAACAAGAAAAAGTCAACGGACTATAAATAGTGAGTGGGTCCAACATGAAAAGTGTCAGGACTTGTTGACTTTGACTAGTGGTCAGAGTGGACCAGAGCTGAGGTGGCATTTCTGGACGATCCGATCGGCCGTTTTCAGATCCGGGAGTTAGAGGTATTCCAACAAAATCATACCTACATTTTCATCGGGTTCAGGGTAGGGTGGTGGGTCCTAGGGGATTTTATTGTACGGTCCACGTGGGTGGACCGCGGGTTTGTGGGGTGGAACCGTGGTCGGGGACCACGGGTTCTAGGGTGTTTCACGCGGCTGTGGACCGCGATGTTCAGGTCGGAATACACGGTCTGGTACCGCGGGTTTCGAGGTGGAACACGCGGTTTGAAACTACGAGTTCAGCTCCTAAAGGCGCTGTTTGGGACCGCGACTATAGCCTAGATAGCCGCGGTCAGAAACCGCGGCAAGGGGTCCTAAAGTTGTGATTGGGATTGAGCTGTTAGAGTTCCCCGGGGGAGGGGGGGTATGTTTACTTCGTTGACATGAGTCTGATGATTTTGCCTTATGTGATTGACAGGATGCCGCTAGTGTTGTGGTGAGAGCAGGAGGTCCCGGGCGAGATAGTAGAGGTTATCCGGAAGGGCCGCCATGTGCGGTCGACGCTGGGATTGTGCGGACTTCTGAAGTTTGCACAAGTACCAATGATGTGGTCAGCAGTGCTGCTGCTGAACCGGCCAGTGAGCTTCTGGGAGCCAGACATTCAAGCATTCAAGGTGGAGAGGGAGAGGGTGGATCTCACCCTTGCAGATGTCTACTTTTTGACAGGGTTTCCCTGTCTGGGTAGGGTGGCGAATACACAGCCACGAGTATCCGCGAATGTAGATATGGAGGATATGTTGGAGCGGTACTGTGTTCCAGAGGCGAGGGTGTAGAGGAATGCACTCCGGGTGGTGGACCTTCAAGAGTCGGAAGTATAGGCTATTGTGGCGTGCGTGGTTCGGGTGTTGGGGTCCCAGTCACCTAAGAAGGTGTCTGGGGGCCAGATGCAGCTAGTGGAGCGGGTACTGGATGGTGTCTATTATGCATGGGGCCAGATGTTCCTCACTTGTGTGCAGTGGCAGCTGACATTGGTGAAGGAATCTGGCAAGGGATTCTGTTATGGATCCTTTCTATGTGCTTTCTTCATGGAGCGGGTACCTACACTGCGGCTGCGGGTGCCGGTCAGGGCAGGAGGACTGAGGGAGTCGCGCATGGTGCGGTGGGGAGAGATGATGCATCACCAGGGTGGCGGTGAGGTGGATAGATACTTCACTCATGAGCTGTACCTGTAGTGGCTGCAGATGCCGCTGACACTGGATGACTTTCCATATAGAGATATGGACTACACCGGGGATCCAGAAGCACCACAAGCACCAGGACAAGAATGGGGACCAAATGGTACGTATTGATTCTACTGCATGTTATGGATGTCAAGATTTGTGTATGATATGTTTTTTGATATACTATTGCTGACTGATGTGTGATCTACAGATGTTGGCCCGAGACCACCACCAGGACATATAGCGCGCAGGGGGCATGTGGCGGTACCAGCCCTACCAGGACGAGGGGAGGTGCATTGACAGGATGCTGAGGGGAATCTGGAGTCCGTACAGATGCTTCTATATCGGTTGTTGGTGGGAGTGACCGATGACGGGTGGCGGGACGTGGATCCGGAGGTGATTCAGGATTGCATGAGGGCGCCACGGGAGTTTCGATCAATCACGATCCGGGTGGCCATCTTGGCAGACAGGGGACAGGAACATGAGCCCGCAGGGGATGAGGAGCTGCCAGAGGAGGAGTGAGGGAGGACTCAGAGGCATCTGATGTAGGGTATGACTCTCATTAAGGAGTACAGGGGACTCCCCTCCGATTTTGTAGCTACGGCATGTATTCTATGAGGCGTAGGGATGTATAGATATTTTTTGTATAGCTGAGTACAGGGGTACTCAGGACATGTGTAGCATATTGACATTCATTTTTTGATATATATATATGCACATGGATGCACCTTTTTGCGATGATGAGTTAGTGTACGCACATGGATGCGCTTATGGTTTGTTATATGTTTGTACTGCATGTGGATGCAAGTAGTATAGAATGATGTTGGGCACATGGATGCCCCTTGTGTATTTTATGTGATGTATTGCACATGGATGCAACAGTATGTATGTAGGATTAGGCATGTGGATGCCCCTGTATATGAATGTGTTTTTATTTTTTATTGCACATGGATGCAAATGTTTATGTGATGATAGGCACATGGATTCCCCTTGCAATCTTTTTGGGTTTTTATATATTTTTATGAGATGTTATGGGATGATGATGCATGATGGAGGTTTTACATGGTGTGATTGATGTGCCAATCTAGGATATTATTAGCCATTTGATCTGCGACACTATTTTGAGCCCAGGGGACATGGGTGAATGTTATGGATTCAAATTGTTGGTTGAGTTGTTTTGTGCGCAGGAATTTTCTAAAGAGGTAGGGATCATGCACCTGGTAGGAGTTGTTGAGCTGGGAGACAAGTAGCTGGGAGTCAAGGAACACATGAAGGTGACATATGCCCATCTGGAGGGCAGCAGTCAGGAGACCGGTCATAGCATCATACTCCACCTGGTTATTGGTAGTGGCACCTATACATATCCCATTGAGGTGAATCAATTCATGTGAAGGGGAATATAAGACCCATGCTGCAGAAGCCAAGTTGGGAGACCAGCGGCTTGCTCCATCGGCGAAGCCAATGTAATGAGGTGGAAGATGGTCCATCTGTGGTCATGCAAAAATGAGGAATGTAAGATTGTGTTAAAAAAGGTGTAAAACATAAAGAGAACAAACTGTACAACGCGGACCAATGGGGCCGCGGGTTTATTTAGGGATAAAAGCATTTAAGATACAACCCATTACGGGTGTTGCGCAAAGGGTGACCTTCTGAGTCAGTTAAAATGTATGCCCCATTGCCGAGGCAGGTCTGCACAATGTAAGGGCCTTGCCACATGGATTCAAACTTTCCTTTACCAATTTTGTCGTGGGATTGGTCATAGGTGAGGACGAGGTCCCCTTCATGGAAAGTTCGAGGGTGTACATGTTTGTCATAACCAGCTTTGGAGCAGTTCTTGGCGGATTCAATGGTCTGGAGAGTGGCACGACGGTCTTCATCAGCTTGTTCTAGTGATAGTAGACGTTGCTCGAGTGGGGAGGTGTCTGGGAGAAGCTCGACGTCGATGTGTAAGGCTAGTATCTGACACTCGATGGGGAGAACAGACTATACACCATGAACTAAATGAAATGGGGTAAAACCAGTGGCAGTCTTGGTGGAAGTACGGTAAGCCCATAAGGCAGGGAACAACATGTGGTGCCAATTGGACTTATGCCGATCAATAGTGCGTTGGAGGATGGTTTTTAGAATTTTGTTAATGGCCTCTACTTAACCGTTCCCTTGGGGGTAGTAAGTAGAGGAATACTAATGTTCGAACTTCAATAGGGTGGATAACTCACGCCAAATGGAATCTTCGAAAGGTGAACCATGGTCTGAGACCAACTATTTGGAAACCCCGAATCGAGTGATAACATGGTTAAAAAATAAATGGGAAGCGGTGTCAGCGGTACAATTGAAAGTGGGCATGGCTTCGGCCCATTTGGTGAAGTAATCGACAGCGACAATGATGTACTTATGGCCATTGGCAGATGGGGGTTTACATTCCATGAAGTCGATGGCCCACTTACAAAAGGGACCAACGGTGACGACTGGGTGTAACGGAGCGGGTGGTGTCCGGGCCTTGGGGGTGAAAAGTTGACAATTATGACAATGTTTGACCGCAGTGATGCAGTCTGTAAAGAGTGTGGGCCAGAAGTATCTGGCGCGGACAACCTTTTGGGTGATGGCCATCCCAGAGAAATGGCCGCCGCAGGCACCGCTATGACAGTCATTGAGGACGTGTTCAGCTTCCTTGTGTGTAAGGAAATGACGGAGAATCGTGTCAACCCCTCGCCGGTAAAGGACATCGCCTAAGAGGAGATATCGAGAGGCCTGGTGATGGATACAACGACATCCATCATGATTGATGTTGGGTTTGAACTTCTGCGTGTGAAGGTATAACAAAATATCACCGTACCATGGGTCATCAGATGAGATGGTGAACAAGTGATTGTCGGGTAACTCATCGGAGATTTGTGGGGACGGTAGAAGGGAGGGAAGATCGGTGATGAGCTAGGAAAGCACGAGGGATTTAGTGCTCTTAGGGGTTTGGAAAGTGAGGTCATATTCCTAGAGGATAATGACCCATTTAGCAACATGACCTTGCAGTAGCCGCCAGTTTAAGAGATAGACCATGGGGTTGGAGTCGGCGACGACTATGGTATGACTAAGTAAAATGTAGTGTCACAATTTTTGGACGGAAAAGACCATAGCTAGGGCTAGTCTCTCCTCGTATGGGTAATGTAGGGGTGGTTCAGACAAGGTCTGGCTGACGTAATAAATGACAAGCTCTTGGTGAGAGGTGTCTTTTTGAACCAAGACTCCGGACACGGCATGTTCGGATGCCGAGACGTAAAGGATGAAGTCCTGAGAGAAATCCACAGGGGAGATCAAAGGGGCTTGTGTGAGAGATTTTTTGAGGGCTTCGAATGCAGCTTCTGCTTGCTCATCCAAAACAAAGAGTATATGGGAACGAAGCAGGTGTAAGAAACCATGAAAAATAGTGGCGTAATCAGGAACGAAGCGACGAAGGAAATTAGATCACCCCTGTAGAATCTGGAGCTACCGGAGCGTGCGAGGAGAGGGAAGGTCTAGGATGGCATGGACCTTCAGGGGATCAACAACAATTCCTTTCTGGGAAACAATGAAACCCAACAACCGGTCTGCTAGAACGCAAAAGACATACTTGTGTGGGTTCAAGCGGCTTTTATATTTGTGACAACGCAGGAAAACTTGCCGGAGGTCGTTAAGGTGGTCTGATTGTTTCCGGGAACGAGCGGTAAGGTCATCAAGATAGACGAGCAGGATATGGACCAAGTCATGAAAGCAATAGGTCATGGCCCGCTGGAAGGTGGCACTAGCATTTCTGAGGCCGAAAGGCATGACGCAATAGGCAAAGGTGCCCCATGGGGTGCTAAAGGCAGTCTTATACTGATCCTCCTTACGGATCTAAATCTGGTTGTATCCGGAAAAATTGTCCATGAAAGATAGGACTTCATGTCCCGCACACGCATCGATGAGTTGGTCAATGAATGGCGTGGGGAAGTTGTCTTTGGGATAGGTGCGATTTAAATCATGGAAGTTAGTGCATACTTTGATGGTGCCTTGTTTTTTGTTAACAGGAACGGGATTTGAAACCCAAGTGGTATATGCAATAGGATAAATGAATCTTGCTTTGCAAAGTTTCTCAACTTCAACTTTGACAGCAGGGAGCTTTGAAGGATGAATGGGGCGCTGTTTCTAGCGAATGGGGGGTACATATGGCCATGTTTCAATGTGGTGCTCTATAATAGCGGGGTCGAGACCATGAGTTTCGGTATAGGACTAGGCAAAGACATCACGAAACTCTTGGAAAAGTTTTTTGTACACGTCAATCTCATACTCATTGCAGGAGGCTCCTAAGGTAATGATTTCAAGAGCACCAGGTGGGTAAGAGATATCTATGTGGATGACAAGTGAGATGTTGGCCATGTTACCTTCCTCAAAGGCATCAGGAGCTGGAATAGGATCCTTAAACCAGTCAACTTTAGTGGGAGGGAAATATTTGGACTCAACTGCGAATTGGGTAGCTGTGGTAGAGGAGGAGTCTTCTGGTAGGAAATATGAACGATGGTGCATGTTGTCCCAGGGATAATCCGGGGCAGTGAGAGCCTCGAGGATATCGTCATCATTGCGAAAAGTTTGAGTTGTCAAATCGGTTGACGAGGGAGTGGTAGTCGAAGAGATCATATAAATGGTGTTAATCTCTCTGGATGGGGATGATACTGGGGGGTGGATCTCCTCAATTGTGGGGGGTGTCGTCTCAAGGTCCAAATTATTCATCTCTTAGAGAGCTTCTCTGTAATCTAGGAGATCAGGACAGTGATGTGAGTAGTGGCAGTAAATAATGCATATGGCACAAGGGTGGTTGGTACGCAGTGATTTATCATGAGGCTTAGGGGTTGGATCTAGTTCGACAACCGAGATGTTGGGGTCGTCGTCAAGCATTTGCATGTGTTCCTGTAATGCAGGTAATTGGGGATATTCATGAGTCGGATGGCCTAACTCATCACACAACGAGCATTTGGGGGGAGTATGAAACACGGGAGGGGGTTTAACTGCCTTGGGAGGGGGTACAACAGTGTATGGTTGTGGGCCTCTGCCCCCAATGGGCTTGATAAGAGGAGGGGGATTCATAGATGACAAAGGGGGTAGCGACACCGGGAGGTGGTTGACTAGTAGTGACAATGGGTTGCACCAGTTGTAGGACGACATTTGGTGTCAGTGGGCGAACGGGAGGCAAAATATACCACACGGGTAATCCTAAGGTTAACCCGGGGAGGCTGAGAGTAGCGATAACCGAGGCGCTTACTACTCCCGAGGGAGGGAATAGGAAGGGGATTGTGTGGGTGGGTGTAACACCAATGTGACTAGGTACCAATGGTGGTTTGGGTAACAAGGGTGGTTGATGGTTGGGTGTTTGTGTATTGTGGGAAAGAGTACAGAGGTCAGAGACTTCAGTCGCGGGTGACGGGGGTGGAATGGATTGGAATGTGGATGTCATCGGTGTGTCTGAGTAAAGTCCGGGTCCCATGGAGGAAACAAACGAGGTAGTTTCACCACAAATAGGTTGTTCAACCATGGGGAGAACATTTTTGGGTGCAGGGGGGCATTGGGATCGTAATAGGTGAGTTGGTCGACCTTGACTGCGCGTCCGTCATGGGTAAACATCATGGTATGAAAAACGGATGAGGCAACCGCCCACATGGCATACATGTAGCTGCGGCCAAGTAAGAGGTTATAATCAAGTTGGGCATTGATGATCTCTATGTCGATGAGCATGGTTTTTCCATCCAACTGGACGGGGACATTGGCTAAGAGACCTTGGAGTTGAGCCGAACGACCGTTGTAGGCTTGCAATGTAGTGGTGGACTGCTGGAGGGTAGGGGATCCCAACTTCTGCCAAATGAATGTGGACATAATGCATGTAGAGGCACCTTCATCGATAATGCACCGATGGATGACAAGATTCCGAACGGAAACAGAAACTTGGAATGCTAAAGTGGAAGGTAGGCATGGTTCAGACTGGTCCAAATCGAATTCCATAAGTTGTGAATCATTGGGGTCAATAGCACCAATGGAAAAGAGCAAAGTCTTGTGCTGTGAAGGAAAGTTTTTTAAGACTTCTAATGTAGACATGGCTGCGGGGGATTGGGCTAAGTCATCTACAATGTTGTAATTTGACACAGCGCGAGCATTGGGGTTATTGTTGATGCGACGAAGTGGGAAGCGAGGTGCTTTAGCAGTGCCATCGAGTGGAGCCGGAGGTATACGTAACGTCTGATCAGTGGGATGAGCGTTAGTGTTTTTGTCGGCGGGAGGGGTGTTAGGAGTGGGGCCATATTGGTTCCGACAGGTTTGGAGGTTGAAATCATCGGATGACATCATTAACAAGTGGTGGGTACCTGAGTCGAACATGGGTTGATCAGGAGTGGCATAAGTGATCTGTTGTTGTGGGGGTTCGTTGCCTTGAGGGAGCCAACGGCTGAGTGTTCACTACGCTTTGGGTTGGTAAGGGGTTTTGCAGCACCAAAGGTTGCTGCTGAGGGGGTGGGGGGTTGGGTGGCGCCTGAGGAGACGCGTGCCCTTGGCGATGGGCATCATCAGTCCAGAGTTGCCGAGCTCATTCCAAATGTGGGAAAGCATGTGTGTAGTGGCCATAGACCCTGCAAACATAACAAGATGGTTTGTTCGCAAATTAGGGTTTTTGGCCTGCTTGGGCGACCGATCAGGGTTCTGGTTAGCAGGTGCCGCGTTATTGTTGTTTGGGGGATTGGCAGGTTGACCACCTTGGTCTGGAGGGGGCTTGTTCCCATAGTTACGGCCTTTTCCACGGTTTTGCTGGCCTTGTTGGCGCTGGTTGTTTTGGTTCTGATGGGAGTAGACTTTCCCTTGGGCAGCAGGTGGGTTCTGGGGTTGTGCAGGTGCGGGAGCAGGCTGCGGTGGATAATAAGTAGGGCGAGGTTGCGCAGGTGCTGAACCTTGTGGGGGTTGCTGATACGTCTGCGGAGCGGGTTGGGGATTTGCTACAGGGACTGCCTCTGGTGGGTAATAAGCATGTTGGGCTTGAGAGGGCACAGAAGGTGGTGCAGCCTGCAGGTGGTAATAGGGCTGAGGTGCGACCGGGGGGGTGTAAGCAGGGGATGCATGCCCAAAGCACTGAGGTGGACATGAGGGTCCATGGGAATGGTGGTGATGTGCCATGGGAGCATACGAATTGGTTGCTCCAGACTGTGATGTAGCCCGCGAAAGGTCGGGGCCATGGCTAGGATGTGCTATGGAAAAGGGTTGGGGATGCGAGGCAATACGGTCAATGATGCCATCTGTGGCATGGGATGCCCCCGGCGCATCGTGTGGGGAGGAATTTCCGCGAGGGGCGTCAGGTATGATGGTATATAGATAACCCAACTGGGCATAAATCTGGTCAAATTGGTGGGCTTTGAGGATGGCCTCTTCTTCAGACTGGGGTCATTCGGATGCCACATCCTTGGCAATGACAGGAAGGAGGGGTTTTAGAAACCAATCTAAGAAGATACGGTCATCTAACTTAATTTTGCAGAGGCTGTGGCGTCGATGCCACTCATGAATGTGGTCAGTGATGTGGGTAGCCGTGTTCTGTCTACAAGACAGTAGGATCTCAACTCCCACGTCATAGCGGACAGGTAGTTGAAAGAACTGCAGGAAAGTCGAGGCAAGGGAAGTAAAGGTGGCATGGGTCCCATGGGACTGCTCGATGTACCACTTAGCTGCAGAGCCAGTGAAGGTGCACTGTAACAGATGGAGGAGGATAGAGTCATCCATTATGGAGTTGGAGGAACACCATAGATGGAAGGACATAATATGGTTCTGGGGGTCCTCACCTGCCTTGCCCTCAAACTTAACGATGTCGGAGGGAATCTTGGTGGGCATGTGAGGCCACGTAGGGTCGTGTCTGATGGGATCGTTATTCAGTCTAGCGAGGTCAGGAAGGTTGAGGCTAGCCATGAATGTCAAACTAGTAGAAGGATGTGACATACTAGTGGGTTGGACCATGGTGGGGACAATGCCCCCAAGTGTAGGGGTAGGGTTTGGGAGGTTGCCCCCAAGTGGAGGGACGAAAGTGGTATGGGACGGTCCTGCACCGCCAAGTGTATTGTGAGTCACTGATGGAGTGGGAATAGGTATTCCAGCTACTGGAATGGGTGTAGTGATCGGAATGATAGATGTGCACCCCATCGAGGGCATACCCAAGGCAGGTGTGGTAGTTGGTGTGGTGGTGGATGCTCCACCAATGGTTCCTACAAAGAAAGGGGTGGAAGTCACGCCAGCCATGGGGCTGGTTGGTGCAGTGTAAATGGGGTTCTCGGGCTCTACCTCAGAATCAAACATAAAATAAGGGGCGTCTAGCTCAGGTGACGGAGTTCTATGCCATTGACGAGTGGAGTCAAGTGACAAAGCTCGAGATTTATGATGAGTGGTATTAAGTGATGAAGATCTATGTCTATGACGGGTGGTGTCAAGTGAACCATGCTGCGGGGGCTCGCCCCGGAGGTGCCGAGAATGTCTCAGGGACTCAATGGTGACAAATGGTGTCAAATATCTGGGGGTTGTGTTGAGTGAAAAATAGCTCAAAAATCCTAATGCAACCGAGTGTGCAGAAGGAGAGCTCAAAAAATATGGCACTCAGGCCAACAACCAACTCAAAACACTTACTGTAATAGCTGTGCTACAATAAGTGGAGTATCAACAGAAAATGGTCAGAATACCAACAAGCAGCAGGTTTCCTAAAAAATAAAAATAGTGGACTCGCTACACCAAAAGGAGGTAAGGGATCATGCAAACACCTAACTAAATAGTATTCTGACTCAACTAGACATATCCTCTGCAAGGTGATGAAATCCAAGCCAGACAATATGGATAGTAGAGGCAAGTGGCTAAATATATCCCCATACCAGGAGGGACACCGGGTAGTCAATCCTAGAAGAAAGGAAACTAAGATACCCCGTTCATGACACGTCCAGAAAAAGTGAATCTGCCGTTTGGTTCTATCACCGCAGTATCCCCATACAGGGATACCCCGAGAACTGCGAAAGGTAGCCTTCGGTTACTGAATGGATTGCAGTATTACAGTCAGGCCTCTGGAACCAGTCTGGCGACTTCAACCCCCCTAGGGTGAGGCCCTCTGATAAAATGGTTATGACCACGCCAAAAACTACTAGGGGATTTTGGTTCCCTAATGGACAACAACTATGTCTCAAGTGTAAGCAACCAAGGGGTGTTATTTGGATGCCTATCCCCCCGATCCTACCTAACTACAAAAATTCTTATGTGTTCCCCAAGTGGGGTTAGAATGTTGGTTGTGTTAAGTAGTTTTTTTAAGGCTCACTTGAATTAGGTGACAGAGTGTGTGCGTGTGAGATGATGAACCCAAGTAAAAGTGCCACAGAGTGGGCAACTTTCTAACTAAAAATAACAATACAGAATTTAAAATTTGGAATGCAAAATTTTCTCTTTTTCAATTAAAATGCTGAAATTTAAAACAAAATGTTCTGTAAATGGAACAGAAATAATACTGCAGAAAAGGTTGTAGAGAAGGATGGCTGCAAGCAGGACAGATGGCTGTGCAAGTGCAGAAAATATTGCAGCAAAGTGTTGGTTTCAAAACAGGAAAAAATGCAGAAAACAGACCGTGGGTTTGTAGCAAATCTGGGCGGTCAGACCGTGGGAAACAGGTCAACAATCGCAGGCGGGTTGCAGGAAAATGGCTGAAAGCAGCAAACGGGACGCGGGAAAATGGCCTAAAGACGCCGGCGGGTTGTAGAAAAATGGCTGAAAGCCGCAGACAGGACGCGGGAAAATGGCTTAAAGATGCCGGCGGGTTGTAGAAAAATGGCTGAAAGCCGCAGGCAGGACGCGGGAAAATGGCTTAAAGACGCCGACAAGTTGCAGAAAAATGGCTGAAAGCCACAGGCAGGATGCAGGAAAATGGCCTAAAGACGCCGGCGGGTTGCAGAAAGATGGCTGAAAGCCGCAAACTGGACACAGGAAAATGTCCTAAAGACGCCGGTGGGTTGCAGAAAAATGGCTGAAAGCCGCAGGAAGGACGCGTAAAAATGGCCTAAAGACGTCGGTGGGTTGCAGAAAGATGGCTGAAAGCCGCAGGCATGACGCGTAAAAATGGTTAACAGCCACCGTCGGATTGCACCAATCAAGCTACTAGCCACGGTCGGATCGCAGGTAACAGACTTGAATCCTTCGGCAGGGCACCGAAAATAGTCTGAGAGCCGTGGTCGGATCGCAGGTAAATGCTTGAAAGACGCGGTTGGAACGCAACTGCGGGGGGTAAAAAACGTGGTTTACGACAGTCGAAAGGGACAACCGAAAGGAAAAAACAAAAAAATATTGTAGAAAATTGAAAACACTTAAAACTATTAAAACTATAACCAGAAATTCAGAAGAAATACAAGCGGAGTCACCAAAACTATAGCTAGGGTTTTCACCGTAGCTTATGCAAATGAGCACCTACTAAGGAGAATGGACTCCTTAGTAGCAGTTCAATAAACAATTAAATAAAGTAATAAAACAATACAAATTCTAAACTAGCATGAGCATTAATAAACATAACAAAAACATGAAATATGGTGAAGATCTTTCTTTTTTGTATTGAAATTTTACCTCAAGTGCAGAGGTTGGTGAAGTTCTTGCAATGGTCCAAGAGGGTTGCTCCAAACTCTAGCTTTGCTCCTTCTCTTTCTCCAAAAGGTTGGAAATGGGCCAAAAGGGGCACTCAAGGGTGAGCTAGGGTTTTGAGAGTGATTTTGGCAGAGTAAGGGTGTATTTGACTGTGGATATGAAATGAAGGGTCTCCATCACCTATTTATAGGTTTTTAGTGGTGGAGTCCTGGTCCATGGTTTTGGGAACCATATGGTTTAGGTCAGCTGTATAGGGCTTTTTCCTCCTTTTTTATTCTCTTTTTAGAGGGTTTTTTCTATTTTGGAGGAATTTGGATAATTTTGGGGGGAAAATGGGTTTTTTTAGCCTTTTGGAGGCTTTTTTGATGATTTTGTAGCCTTTTGGAGGATTTTTAGACCTTTTGGAGGCTTTTTAATGGGATTTTAAGGTTTTGAAGGTAGATATGGTAGGAAATATGGACAAATGAGTCATGCAATGGGGTAGATGAGGTAGTGAGCACTTTTTGGGTGTTAACAGGGTGAACCACGTATATCGGTGTTCTCTTGTTGTTCTATTTTCTCCAATTTTATTTCATGCTTTATGTTGCTCGGTAGATAGAAGGATAGACTAGTAATGTTTTCCTTAGTTTATATTGTGTTATGATATTATTTCATATGTTCACAATATTCTAACTATTGAATATTGTAACTTCTAAAAATATTATATTTGTATATTATTTATTCCGGAGATGTTCCATACCTCCGATGTGATTATACTATGAATCCGGAGATGTTTATTCCTCCGAATTGGTTGTGGTAACTAGGGTTATTAGATCCACCATGTGGGGGTCGGCCCAGTCAGTTATAATAGGGTATTTAACCTAATGGTTAAATACGAGTCTACATGTACTTGTGTAAAATACATGTCAGTGTAGTGTATAAATAGAGGAGGTATGTTCCTCATTTGATACACTCACTCACTTAAGAGAGGCGCACTTGTGGAGGAGAGGTCTTCTATGGTGGAGTAGGAGATCATGTCTTTGGTTTTCATCTTTGTATATTGCTGGTCATCTATATTGAGGAAGCTTTACTGGGTTTTCTACCCCATGAGGGTTTCCCAGGATAAATCTGTGTCTCTTGTGTTTATGCTATGCTTGTTGTTTCTTCAGTGATCTTGTATATGCTATTATTGTGAAATGGAATGTAATGCTGCTATTTTCTGTCTTAGCATATTGAATTTTAACATGGTATCAGAGCTAACCTAAAGGAAGGCAATGTATGGCACTTACGACACTTGCTTCTCTTGCAACAATTTGAAGGTTATGGTTTTATATAGAAAAAACCAGTCATCGTGGAACTTTCGCTATAAATCCATTTATGCAAAGTTTCAGGATCTGAAAAGTTTACAGGTCGTAGCTAACATTCCCAGGTACCTTGTGTCCAAAGGGAACCCTCAGATTCGTTTTACTTTATGAGTTATGATCAGTACAAGTTAGGGTTTCTGCCTTTTCCAAATCTCAGTCAAAATCAGGTGACCTTGGAAAAAAGGTCATAACTTGGGCTACAAAGCTCCAAATGAAATTTCGTAAAAAGTGATAGGTAGTACACAGACTGTACTATCTTAGGAAACGTTTTCAGAGACCGAAGATGAACCAGTGACACGTGGTATGCCGTACAAGTTTGCTCTCCTGTTTTATCCCATAAACAGGTCACATTGCGACACTTGGCATAACTCTCTCTCAGAAAATCCAATTGAGGTCAGACCTATCAGTATGGAAAGATAACAGGGCGAGCTATCTAAAGAAAAATTTTCAGAGGCCGAAGTTCAAACAGTGACACGTGGCACGCCGTACAAGTTCGCTCTCATGTATTATCCCAAAACAGGTCACGTTGTGACATTTGGCATAACTCTCTCTCAGAAAATCCAATTGAGATCAGACCTGTCAGCATGGAAAGATGACAGGTCAGGATACTAGAAAAAACGTTTTCAGACCCTGTGGAGCGAAAATTTCAGAGTTATAGCAGAATCAATCAGGTACATATTTCTGTCAAAACAGAATTATTTTTGGAGCACCTTTATTCATGGCTTCCGGAATTTAGGGTTTCGGAGAAAGTTAGAATTTTTGGAATCGGAATCCACGGCTGAATGCTACTCAGAAAAATTAAAATTTAGAGACCAAGATCGAATTTTTTGGTTGGGTAGAAGACCGAGCTTGATCAAACCCTAGTTCGGGATCTTGTCCAGAAGATCCAGAAGTTTCAAAGGCAATTTTGAGGGGTCAAATTTTGGAATTGAAGTATGCTAGTTTGATCAGCTTAGCAAGACACATCCTTCCATTCATTCGGAAGTGTGACAGTCAAAGATTGAATTTTTAGGGTTTCTCTAGTAAACCCTAATCAATCTCTAGATCAAGTTTCAGGGGGAGTTGATTCTAAGGCCTTACATAAGAAGACTACAAGAAGTCTCGACGGGTATGACTTAAGGAGGTTCAGGTATGTCTTGAAATCTTATTCTTGATTAAGTTCATGTTGTGTTTGTCTTCATATTATTTATTAGTACAATCTTGATTAATGTTAGAATTGTCTTATCACCCTAGTAACAGTATGAATGCATGAAGACATTCATTGATTAGGGCTATATGATTGTACTAATGCATTATGGTGTTGTGTGAGGTTGATGTTGTCTGCTAACAAGATATAGGTACATCACAAAAGACAATTCAAGTTCCATGACCATGACAACATGAAGACAAAGACTCACGAGGTATGCATGACTTTGTTATATTATGTTTAACCTATGAGACATGCAGGTTCTAGCTCAGGATCTCTAAATCATTAAAGAGATTGTTTAGGTATGTTGTACATAACTAAGCAGGTATACTAATCCAGGTATGTTTTCCCATGTCATGTTAGAATCTTACCTCGTGTTAGCATCCCTTATGTAAGTATACTTGGTATGATTTGTTAGTAATCAAGGGTTTATGCATATTATGTCTCTTATCTTGGTTGATGATTTAACTAACTAGATCAAACAAGAATATGCATGAGTAAAAGAAGACTTCCTTGAAACCCTGAATACTAATGATCATGACTGTATATATTCAAGATTATTTAGAATTAGAATGTTTTGATAATATTGAGAATATACTAATGAATGTATGTTTGTGTATGAGATCATGAGGATGACACTAGTGTACACTTGAGCATGCACAATGGTACAGAATGAATATAAGTTCAAGAGATATATAGAAGATCAAGCGGGAGGCAACCACACAAACATAAAAGATAAGTATTTGAGTTGTTATTAGAAATAGTAAATGATATTGCTTGTATGCATATTTGTATTCCTAGAATATATCATGCTGAGTGTAAACATTCATAAAGCATTGAACAGTATACTACTAATATGCATATGATTGGTAAGTTGGACAAACATTCCATTGTTGCTTGTCTAGAATGAAACCTCTTTACTGACATGCTGAGAGCTGTGCACACTCTCGATAGTATGTTCTGGAAAAGATGGAAGGCATCTAGATAGCTACTGTATGCATACATGATATGGGAAAGTGTTGTGCCAAAGTATTGGTCAAAATAGTTGCATAACTATGTAAATGATATCTGTATGCATAATAGGTTATCATGTCAATAAGATTTGATGATTATGAAGTATTACTAATCATGTACTTAATTTTGATTTGTAGGAAGAGAATCATGATGAGATATTTTGCTCCAAGGGACTAGATAAGACCATTCTCTTAATGATGTAATTAAAGAAGAAGTGTGAATCAGGTTCTGTATGGGTACCCAGGATCGGTAGTCAATTGATGAGCTTAATGATCATCATGGGTGATGTGGATCTCAACCTTTGCTACAAGGTTGAATATGGCTTCTATACACATATGACATGGATGCAAGAAGGAACTCACCACAGAGTTCGAATGATTTTGAGGCTCATATTAGTAGACCCATCTGACGAGAGATGGCACATATAGATATGCAGAAGATCACTCAATGCAGAGTGTGAATAATGGACAATTGATAGCTTCATGACAAAGCTCGGGCTTTACCAGAAGCAAAGTTGTTCCTAACCTTTACCTTAAGGTTGTGGATGATGAACCTATCATACCATTATTGTATGACGATGATCTCTTTCTGACAAGGAATGAGAAATAGGTCATGAAAACGGCTGCAGAAATGAAAATGAAAGATCTCGAATTAATGCACTACTTCTTAGGTCTAGAAGTATGGCAAGATCCAAAAGGAATCTTTTAAATCAAGGTAAGTATGCTGTGAAGTTTCTAAAAAGATTTGATATGTTGGAGTATAAAGCCATGGCCACTCCCATGGACTCCAACTTGAAGTTATTAGTTAATGACTCATCGTATTTAGTGGACCTAACCCTATATAGACAAATCATTGGGTCATTGATGTATTTAAAAAATACTAGGCCAGATATATGCTTTGTTGTAAATACCCTAAGTCAGTATCTAGTAGAACCTAGAAAGGTTTACTTAATAGCTACAAAGCATGTAGTGAGGTACCTAAAAGGTACTTTAGATTTTTGGTCTATATTATCTTGGAGGTCATGAACTCCGTTTACATGGTTACTCAGATTCTTATTGGGCAGGAAGTGTCTCAGACAGAAAGAGTACATCAGGTGGATGTTATAGTCCTGAATCTGCCATGATCTCATGGTTTAGTAAGGAACAATCTAGTGTGGCTCTCAGTACTGCTGAAGAAGAATATATATATAGTTGTCTGCTCTGCCAGCTGTGAAGCGATGTGGCTTCAGAAGCTTTTATATGGAGTGTTTGACTTAGAAATGAATTCCACTATGATTATGTGTGACATTCAAAACTGCATCAATATAGAAAATCTTGTATTCCACGATAAGTCAAAAACACATAGAGATCCGATACTTCTATATACGAGATATGGTGCAGAGAGGAGCTATCAAGCTCGAGTATATAAGCAATGAGGATCAGATTGCTGATATCTTGACTAAACCTTTGTCTCGAGTAAAGTTTGAATAGTTCCAAGACAAGCTTGGTATAGTCCAGAAGGACCCTCCTCGAAAGGGGGAGTAGCATAGTATCTGATAACAAGTCTGTCTCATCAATGATGAGGTTACCTTTTTACTGCACCTAGTTACTTAGAATTATTTAGATTTAGGAATCTTATATTTTTTCTTTTGATGATAGATGTATACATGCTTTTGATGTTAGATTTACATGCTTTTGATGATAGATGTATACATGCTTTTGATGTTAGATATACATGCTTTTGATGATAGATGTATACATGCTTTTGATGATAGATGTTATGCATGTTTTGATGATGAGGATACATGTTTTGTTATACATGTTTTGATGATGAGGATACATGTTTTGTTATACATGTTTTGATGATGAGGATACATGATTGACACATGTTTTGATGAAGTTCTTGGTGAACATGTGAGGGGATTGGATCATCCCTGGACTTCAGTCCAAAAGAAGAGCCGTAGACGTATGTCTTCGAGAATGAAGTCCTTGGTGGACTTGAGGGGATTGGATCATCCCTAGACTTCAGTCCTAAAGAGAGCCGTAGACGTATGTCTTTGAGAATGAAGTCCTCGGTGGACTTGAGGGGATTGGATCATCCCTGGACTTCAGTCCTAAAGAGAGCCGCAGACGTATGTCTTCGAGAATGAAGTCCTTGGTGGACTTGAGGGGATTGGATCATCCCTGGACTTCAGTCCTAAAGAGAGTCGTAGACGTATGTCTTCGAGAATGAAGTCCTTGGTGGACTTGAGGGGATTGGATCATCCCTAGACTTCAGTCCTAAAGAGAGCCGTAGACGTATGTCTTCGAGAATGAAGTCCTTGGTGGACTTGAGGGGATTGGATCATCCCTGGACTTCAGTCCTAAAGAGAGCCGTAGACATGATGTCTCCGAGAACAAAATCCTGAATGAACAGGTAAGGGGATTGGATCGTCCTCGGACTATTAGTCCTTTGAATTGAGCCGTAGACATGATGTCTCCGAGAACTAAATCCTGAATGAACAGGTAAGGGGATTGGATCATCCTCGAACTATGGTCTTTTGAATTGAGCTGTAGACATGAGGTCTTCGAGAATTGAATGATAGGACTGGATCGTCCCTGAACTTCGGTTCAAAAGGTACATGATAGGACTGGATTGTCCCTGGACTTCGGTTCAAAAGGTACATGATAGGACTGGATCGTCCCTGGACCTCGGTTCAAAATGTACGTGACAAATCCTAGAATTGTTCTAGGTTACATCCAGCATGAAACAGGGCTGGCTCTGTAGATGTGATACATCCAGCATGAAACAGGGTTGGCTCTGTAGATGTGATACATCCAACATGAAACAGGGCTGGCTCTGTAGATGTGATACATCCAGCATGAAACAGGGCTGGCTCTGTAGATGTGATACATCCAGCATGAAACAGGGCTGGCTCTGTAGATGTGATACATCCAGCATGAAACAGGGCTGGCTCTGTAGATGTGATACATCCAGCATGAAATAGGGTTAGCTCTGTAGATGTGATACATCTAGCATGAAACAGGGCTGGCTCTGTAGATGTGATACATCCAGCATGAAACAGGGCTGGCTCTGTAGATGTGATACATCCAGCATGAAACAAGGCTGGCTATGTAGATGTGATACATCCAGGATGAAACAAGGCTGGCTCTATAGATGTGACACATCCAGTATGAAAGAGGACTGGCTCTGTGGCGGTAAATCCTAGATCTGATCTAGGTCACATCCAGTATGAAAAAGGACTGGCACTGTGGTTGGGATTAGATCGTCCCTAGACATGAGACTTGTCTTAAAGAGATAAGGATTGATCATCTTGGAACTTGATCTGGATTGTATCATCCATGGACCTATGTCCTAAAGAGAGAAGGATTGATCATCCTGTAATATGATAGTGTGATGACGATGCTGATGATCGATGCTAATGATCGTGTGATGACGATGTTGATCGTGTGATGACGATGCTGATGATCGATGCTGATGATCGTGTGATGACAATGATGATCATGTGATGGCGATGCTGATGATCGTGTGATGACGATGCTGATGACAATGTTGATGATCGTGTGATGACGATGCTGATGACGATGTTGTTGATCATATGATGATGATGCTGATATTCATATGATGATGATGCTGATGATCACGTGATGACGATGTTGATGATCGTGTGATGATGATGCTGACGATCGTGAGGATTCAGATATTGATGTTGCTGTAGCTGTTTGAGTACTGCAGAAGATAAAGACTCAGTACTGAAGATGTTGATGTTCCAGTATTGAAGATGTTCCAGTAACTGGTTGAGTTACTGATGATGTTGAGAAAGCTTCCAATGATTTATAGATGTATCATGTATGATGTATGACTCGTTGCTCCTGCGGATGTTGTTATAATATCCTTCTCGTTAAGGGGGAGTGTTGAATATTGTAACTTCTAAGAATATTATATTTGTATATTATTTATTCCGGAGATGTTCCATACCTCCGATGTGATTATACTATGAATCCGGAGATGTTTATTCCTCCGAATTGGTTGTGGTAACTAGGGTTATTAGATCCACCATGTGGGGGTCGGCCCAGTCAGTTATAATAGGGTATTTAACCTAATGGTTAAATACGAGCCTACATGTACTTGTGTAAAATACATGTCAGTGTAGTGTATAAATAGAGGAGGTATGTTCCTCATTTGCTACACTCACTCACTTAAGAGAGGCGCACTTGTGGAGGAGAGGTCTGCTATGGTGGAGTAGGAGATCATGTCTTTGGTTTGCATCTTTGTATATTGCTAGTCATCTATATTGAGGAAGCTTTACTGGGTTTTCTACCCCATGAGGGTTTCCCAGGATAAATCTGTGTCTCTTGTGTTTATGCTATGCTTGTTGTTTCTTCAGTGATCCTGTATATGCTATTATTGTGAAATGGAATGTAATGCTGCTATTTTCTGTCTTAGCATATTGAATTTTAACACTAACATGGTATCAGAGTAGGTTGCTATGCTCTACCTTCTTCAGTAAAAAAATTAATTTTTATTTTTAAGCAACATATGCTCATGATTTTACTTCGGCTCTTAACATTTTGTGGTTTTGTGACCCAATGTATAATACCCATGTGGTAGTTTTTCATATTTGGGCTTTATTCTACATATTTGATTTTTTTTCTTTCAAACCCTAACCCTTGTGGAGAAGTGTTTAATGTAAATTTGGGTGACGACTTTCAGATAATTTTTTAAACACTTTATGTGCAGTTTAAAAAAAAAAAATTGCATATCTCAGTTCCTCTCGCAAAATACTCAATTTCAAAAAAACAATTGTCTCGTTTGGAGTTCGTATGTTGGAGATGTCGCTATTTTAAATTTAGTTATTTTCCAGTTTTTTTGGTGATGGTCGTGTGGACTACAGAGCGAATATTTTTTTATTGGGTTCCCATATTTATGTTCTGCTTCCTTAAATGGATGCAGAATAACTTCTCTAGTTTCGAAAACAGGTTATAATAACAATTCTGGGAAATATTGACCGAATTATGGTCATTTTAAATTTTCCATTTTTTTTGCTTTCGATTTTCTACTGTAGAGTGATAGATCCATCTTTTAATAGTTGTTGAGCTTCGGTTTTGGTGAGAAAATTCATTTTTTTATTCATCTCTTTTCTTGATATTTTTGTCATGAGATTCTTGATCTCTTTGCATTAGGGTTTCTGTTCTTATTCATCATGTTTACAGAGGTTGTCTTATTCTTGTTTATGTCTCTAACCTTCTTTGTGTGGAAGATGTTTTGGCAGTTTCAGGGGCATGGATATCTAGTATGGTAATGGTGACATCAATAAATGAACCTATTCTTAGGATTTAGTTGTTTCATGACTATATTTTCCTATCTATAAGTGATATTATTGTTTTATTTGATCAATTTTTTTGTTCAATTTTCTAACATGGTCTCACACTTCTAATAATGATAATGATCATATTAAACATTTTGTTTTATTTTCATATATATCATGTCATGTTTATTTCGATCATCTTTTACTCAATATTTATATGGCTTTGAGCAATCTTATAATCTTGAAATATTTGTCATGAGCACCATGTTCTTGTTGCAATAGGATTTCTATTCTTATGATTGCAGAGGTTATCTTGTTCCTACTTGTCTCTAACGTTCCTATATGGAAGCATTGACATGTGTTTCTTGTCTCTAACGTTCATATATGGAAGCATTGACATTTTCAGGGCATTCATCTCTTGCATATTAACATAATGCTAATAAGAAATGCATCTATGCTTAATATTAGTTGTTTGATGACTAAATTTTTTCATATATTTAAGTGAAATCTTGGTTCATTATTCTATCTTGGTATATATTATGCTCACTCATGTTTATGCTCCTCTATCTTTTATATCATGTCATATCCTTTTTGATAATCTATTGCTCAAATTTATATGGTCTTGCATAGAAGCGACATCATTTATTTATATGTTTTTGTGCAATGTCATTTTCTCATATCTTATGTCTTTTGGGCTTATCATGTTTTTATATGCTTTATTCTTGGAAGTTCCTTTGTGCAGATTCGTTATCCATGTTGTGGGATAGCTTGCTTCTGTTATTTCTTCCTTGTTTAAGCATATGATGGTTGCGGATCTCTGTTTTTTCAGTATTGTTCCTCTTAAGAAGGAATGTAATGTTGAATTTTATCATGTTCTATCATATTTCAGTAATGTTATATGATGGACATCCATCTTCTACTGTTAAAGTCATGATGTTCATCTGTATGATATCATTTTTTATGTATAGACCATTGGGGTCTTGTTTATTTGATATTTGAGGTCTTTTATAGATATTTATATTGCACCTTGATTGGAAGAATGTATGTTATCCACATATGTATTGGCCATCTGGGTATTTTGTACACTATTGTGGTGTTCTTAGCTGTGTTGTGGGTATTGGCCATCTTCAGCTGTCATAAGGTATCTGTACACTAGTGTGGATGTTATATCAGAGTTATTCAGCTATCAGTTATGGTTGTGATCATTCTTGTGGTGATCTAGGCATCTTGCGGATCTAGTAGCCATGACGGCTTATCTTTAGATCTGGGCACCTTGCTGTTGGATTGCGTCACATTTTCTCGACATTTTACTGTTGGATATAGTAGCCATAAAGGATTCTCTTTAGATATAGGAATCTTGGTTTTGGTATTTCATCATACAACCTGGTTTGTGTGCAGTTTCATGATTCAGTGGGAAGCAGTTGTTCTCCATCAAATCCATGAGGTGAAGTGTTTTTTATTCACATCTTATGGAGCATTCTAGAATTTGTCATCAAGTGGGATGTTGGTGTGTTTCCACCTTCCTTCATTTGTATTATTTCTCCCAGTCATCATTAAGGGGGAGTGTTAGAATATGTAATGATGACTTATGTGGTATATTGGTAAAATATCTTTTAAAGACATAAAATAACTCTAATGTTATAAAATAGAGTTATCCCACATGCATCATTGTAATTGTATCCTTTGTAACCATTATCTATATAAAGAGAAGAAAATTCTTTTATCCCACATGTGTTATGGGATGTATTGTAATCCAAACCTCTTGGTATATAAGAGAGGTGAAGGAGACCCTTTTGGGTATGTGTTAATCACACATCACATGTTGTGTATGTCATTTGTACACACATTGTATGATGGAGCTTGATGTGATGCATATGTGAGGATGCCATGTAATATTGGAGATCTATTTGCATAATAATGGAAGTTGCAACCCTTCCCATGGATGTATCCCATATTGGGTGAACCACGTATATCAATGTTCTCTTGTTGTTCTCTTTTGTCCAATTTTATTTCATGCTTTATGTTGCTTGGTATATAGAAGGATATACTAGTAATGCTTTCCTTAGTTTATATTGCATTATGATATTATTTCATATGTTCACAATATTCTAACATCTTCTTCATCTACGATGCACATAGTATCGGATCCATAGTAGGTCCTCATCACATTGAATTTCGTCTAAATGAAACAACATGTTCAAACTCGATGAGGGTTTTGTTGGATCCCACTGCTAACGCTAATAATACTCCTCAAATACATCTTCAACTAGAGGAATGATGTTAGGAGGAGGCCTTGGATATTGTTGAACATTGGGGTTTTCCTGCTTTATTTGTTGTTGTGGGGCCATTTAAGGATTTCTTGATCTATACTGTGGCTGAACCTGAAACTAAGGATTCTGAACTCGAAACGTGGGCCCACCAAAAGGGTTGGATGCTTGACCTTGTTTGAACTTACTAAGATCATTTTCTATATTATTTAGGAGCTTGGTAAAATATTCTAAACTAAGTGCATCTTGGATTGAAAATCTTTTTGGATCTTTTCCTCTCCTTTTATCGATGTACCTTCTATCTTCTAGATCTTCTATTCTAGTCTTCACAAGGACCCCAATGGCTCTCATATTTCCCTCCATATCTTCTATATTGAAAAACAAATCCTCTAGGTAATTTGACTTTATTTCACTCAAGAGAAAAGATAAATCATATTCAAAATCAGCTAAGTATGTGAGCATGGAAGCCGTATCCAAAGGTTTGATGGCATAAGGTATTCCATGATATAACTTACAAAACCTCACAATGAATTCTTTAATAGTTTTTCCATTGTTATTTCTAAGATTATTGAACTTTTTTAGGGTGTGCATCTTATCATTCTTCATGCCCCATTTTTTTCATAAAATTATCGACAAACAACATCCAATGAGTGATAGAGTTGCTAGATAGATTTTTGAACCACTTTCTGGCTCCTTTCCAGCCAATGTGCAAGCATTCTAGAAAATACATCATCCTCCTCTATAAAAAAGTTATTAGTGCAATACTAGAACATAATGAGGTGGTATTCAATTGAAACCTTGTTTTCTCTACTGAACTTAGGGGGAATCTTGAGATATCCCTCGGGTAGGTTACCTAGTTGGTGTGCAGGAGGAAAGAACAACAACTTGAATATGTCCTCCAACTAGGAGTTGGGCATATTAGGGCCCACCATATTAGGATTTCAAACAGATGACTATGTATGACCAACTGGTGAGCGATTTCGAGGAGAGGGACTACAGAGGGAAATGAAAAGAGGGTTAGGTTTAGTGAAAATGTGAGAGCAATACGAGGTTTGGCAAGCGTAGGATACTTCATGGAGAAGGATTCGCTACATGGGGGAGTATGATAGGTATGAGGGTTCAAAAGAGATGGAGGTGAACACTCAACATGTGGACTATGTGAAAGGCCTCGTGGTAGGTTAAAACTTCCGATAATGGACAAAGTTTTCATAGGAATTTCTGAGCTAATGCACACGACTTGAGGAATCACTTCTTTCCTCTTTTCCCAGAAGGGACTAGTGTATGCTAGGGAATAAATGTTATTTCCCTTAGCTCTGGATCTTGTTATCATGTCTCTTGACTCTGAAGTTTCAACAAACAAACTTGTTTCCCTAGTGGAGTTGATCTGGGGAGTGCAGTTGCTAGTCAAAGACTTTTTCTCAGACTTACTTTTGGGCATAAGGATCTGATATCAAGCATTAAGAACATAGATTATATTTCAAACAAATAAAACACGGTTTCAAAAATTATGATAAGATGCTTCTTGATAACAAAATGAAGGAGTATTGCTTATTTTCCACCCTTTCTTCTCTGACCTGAAAAAGGGTATCAGTCGTAGTTATTTTAGAACTGATATATCATTCCCCGACAACAGTGCCAATTCACCCTGTTGTTCCTCACATTGTACCACAACCAAAATGAGGCTCTCTTTAGCAGTTAATCCCAACTACGGATCTCAAACATCAAAGTAATCGTTGCTTTAGTCAAAATAAAAATTCCAAGGAGGTTTGTTCAAATAGCAACATATTTACGCCACTTTATTCTAGCAAGTCAGTCCTCTAACCAAGGGAGGGTACCCTAAAAACAAGGAGGTACGAATCCTAATCTGTCACCCTTGGTACCTATCACATATGCATGAAAATTTGGCCGGACTTAAGCTGAAATTCGAGGTGATCAAGGGAAAATTTTACACATGAAGACAAAGTAGAATTGAGTGTTATATTTAAAAGGGAGGCCCAAGTATCCCACAAACTTAAAAACTAAAAATAAATACAGCTCGTAGATGCCTTAATCATAACCGGTTCTCATTAAAATAAAGAACAACAACATACAACGCATTCAATTGACAAAGTATGTTTTAGCTTCTCATTGATATGCATCTTAGGTACTGCATGAAAATTACACAAGAGAGTAAGTTTCATATTTGTGCAACTCTAGGCCATCAAACGAAGACATGACACACTATCTCCAAAGTATATTAAGCATGCATAAAATACAGTTAATTCAACAACTAGTGGAAGTCTCACCTCGGTTCTGGTTTCCCAAATAGTACCATCTCATATATTTCATAATAAATACAATTTTGATTTAAAAACCCCAGTGCCAGTCTCTCATCGGCCCTAGGAATTTCCAAAACACAACATCCCATTCATTTAAAATAAAAACACATTACATCCAAAAAGCCCCAGTGGAAGTCTTGCCTCGGTCCTAGGTACCCTCACGATGAAGAATTTCTATTTCTTTTGTATAACGTAATACAAAGGAGGGAATTTCCATCTGTGCCCCAATCCTATTGTATTTAGATCAACCGAAAACTTTCAGCAGTTTGAGACTATGAGGATTGAGAAAAGAAAGAGGAAAAGCAGGATAATGTGATAAATCTAGGTGACTATATCCAGCCTTGAAACTCATGAAAAATGATTGAACATCCTTTTGCACCCTTTCATGCTGAGCTTTTATATGTCATCTGATGATGACTGTGCCCTAGTAACATACCTTTAGAAAAATACATGTAACATTGATCCACTTAAGGAATCCAAATCTTTTACCATGACTGGCGTAAATGATTTTGGTAACATCTCATCCCATTACATATTATCTAATGTCCTTCACTCCCCGTGCACCTTTAATTATATATCCGTTTGAAAAGTCGGGCTAATTTTAGTACTGAACAACAATGGTGGCAAATCCTCTTATGAACATTGTCATTGTATAGCACTTGTCTCATGATGCGCTGAATGAAGGAAAATTGCAAGGGATGTTTCATTTTTCCTTACCACAGAGCATTGGGAAACAAAATCAACAAAGGGAGATTATTCCCCACAACCTTTACAGTTGAAGGCTTCTTCATCACAAGGATTTTAGTAGTCGCGAACCCCATTTAATACTAGCTTTCTTGGGGCCAACCTTCATGTATTGGAAAGATAAACAATTGAAGCATGGAGCACAAGTAAGGAAACTTGAAGTTTCTATGGCTTTCCCTCCGCTAGCATTTATTACTTAGTCAAACTCCCTCATTACATGGAGGTGGTAGATGTTGATCCTGGGAGAGCGCAGAATGGGGAGAACAGAAGAGCCATAATTATTGAGAAATCATTTGCAATTCTCAAAATGCTTATTTAATATGGGATTTGTTATCCCAATCAAGGATGGAGATTTGAAATTATTATTTAATATGGGATGTGGCCTTGAGAATCAATAGGATGCCTTGTATATAATTGATCCATGCCTTTCGGGGAAGTTCTTCATATGGGGGCAGTGAGAAATACATGGAGGTTATAGGAGGATAAATTGATAATATTCAATAAAAGCAAGATATGAACTGCAAGTGACGAGGATTTGCACATATATAGGTTCAAATCAACAAGATATGTATTATGTTTGGGTTTAGATTAGACACAAAGCAATTATGGTTCAGGATTTGGCCATTAGTGCTCAAATTTTTACAACAACAATCACATGGCTTTGAGAGCGAGTCAGAACGAGGTCATAAATGTAAGATTAGGGATGAATACCTATAAGCATGTGGACAAGATGATTGAATCATGAAGGGGATAATCACTAACTGAGATGTCGTACATTATCAAGGCAGACACCTTATGCTCCTTGAGATGAGTGTGACTTTGCATGAGTGAGCATAATTTTATCAACTTCAGCAGTCGCGTTGCTACGTGGTTCAAACTTTTTCCACAAAATTTATGTCTTTGACATGAGGAAATATTTGCAACGGGCCTCCCAAATGTTGGTTGTTTTGATTATACTTAATCATTCTGCATGACTTATACCACTGATGGGAAAGCAACATTTAGTCATCTTGTCATATTATCTAGTGAATGACTTATACCACTGATGGGAAAGCAACATTTAGTCATCTTGTCATATTCTCTAGTGAATGTCAACGATTGATATATGATCTTAGCGCACCATATGATCTAACCAAGACCATTCACGACATGCTTCTTTCTCCTACTTAAATATAAGCCTTGCTTCCTCTAATGACTCAGATCTTCTTTGACAAATCGTGTGTTCTGATCTTGGTTGTTGATGGAGAGGGATTATGATTGGATTTTTCACTTACTTTTGTCCCTTAAATGGCCAATATTGATCTTTAAAGAGATGCACCATAGTATCTGGGTTGTAGATGAGATATTCACTGCTTTACTTTTATGCGCATATTATTACCTCTGATGGACATGATTCGGTATAGAAAACTATGTGATTCAATCTAATTCATAGGCGCATAATACCCACTTTTAAGTCTTTTGCATCTTTTGGTGGCTCGGCTGGTCAGGATATGCCCGAATGAGCTATGTGTCCACATCTAGGTTGTTGATGGTATAGAGCACCAGTTGAATTTATCGCCAGTTGATATACAACAAACACCATGAAGGGAAAATATTCATCAACCAAGTTCTTTGAAAAGGTATGGGTGCACTTTGAGATATTGAAGAGAATCATATTAGATGGAGATACCATATTTCTCATTTTCTTTTGGGATACACTTTGGGAGAAGATGGACACTAATTTGAATATATCTACAACTTTCCATCCATATACATATGGATAGGAAAAAGTAGTTAACATGGCATTGGTTCAACTTTTGAGGGGTGATAACAAGAAGCATCCAAGGACCTGAGATAAAAAATAATATTTATATTTAACACACTTATAATAGATTATTCAATAATTATGCTAGTAAGTCCCCCTTTAAAGCCTATTTTGGGTATTTTCCAGCTTCACACTTGTTAACACCCAAAAAGTGCTCACTAGCTCATTCCCTTATTCACATGACCCATTTGTCCACTTTTCACCATTCGAGCCTCTAAAACCATCAAAAGGTCACGAAAAGACCACAATACACCTTTTCCCCCTCAAAATATATATTTTTCCTCAAAAAACACAAAAAACCCTAAAAAAAGGTCCAAAATTCCCCAAAAAGATTAAAAGGGAATAAAAATATAAAAAATATTAAAAAAAGGAAAAAGAGGGAAAAAGAGAACTAAACCATGTTGGTTAATACCATTGGTTTCCTCAAAACCATAATGGTACTCCCCATCACCAAAAACTATAAAAAGGTGATAGGGGCTCCTCACTTTCCATCCACATTTCATCCTATCCTTATGCTGCCAAATTCCTTTTAAGAGCCATTGTCTCCCATTTCGAGTTTGAAGACCCCCATTTCAGCATCTTGGAGAAGATACCATTGGATCTTGGAGTTGCTCAACACCAAACATCCTCACCTTTGAGGTAATACAAAAAATCTATTTTTTTCTCTTGTTCTTCCCATAGATCTCTTGTTATTGATTTAGTTCTTGTTTATTTACACATGTTTATGTTAATGTTAGATTAAATTTATAATTGTTTTTTATTTTCATTTGAAACTGCTATTACTTTGTTAATAGGTGCATCCTTGCACATGCTTGGTTGAAAAACCAAGCAACAGTTTTTGGCAAATCCGCTGGGTTTTGAATTTTAAATTTTTTCTTTAGATCTTTGTTTTTTACTTGTTTTTACCATTCCAATTAGCAGATCTGCCATACTAGATAGCATATTCATTGCTGACCTAGCTGTTGGCCCTTTCTGTAGCCTTTAAACAGATCAAAATTTGACTTTTCGGTTTCGTTTCCGGCAACCTTTTTCCATTTTCACATTACGACTTTTCGCCCGACAGTCACGCGGCTCATCGTGACCTCGCGGCCTTTTTCCGTGCTGCACATCGCGGCTTCGCAACCTTTTTCTACGCTACACATCTCGTCTTCGCGTCCTTTTTCCGCACTGCACATCGCGACTTCGCGGCCTTTTTCTGCTCTGTACATCACGGCTTCGCAGATTTTTTTCGTGTCACACATCACGACTGTGCGCCTAAAACCTGTGATGCACATCATGGCTTTTGCCCCAAAACCCGCGATGCTGCTGTTTTTCGCTTGACCCAATTTTTAGAAAAATTTCTGTTGCGTTTTTACCCATTTAGCCTATTTCGTCCAGCATTATTTTTTCATGCAATTTTTTCCAGCATTCTGTTTTAATTATTGCAGCAATAGTAAATCATTCTGTTTTAAAATTTTCAACTAGTGAAAGAAAGGTTTTTAGCACTTTGTTTAGATCATAGATTTTATTTCTTTGCAAATTTCGAACCATCTTTCTGATTTGCTCAATAGTTTTTCCCAAGCAAGCACTTAGAAATCCATTTATTTCTAGCATTTTTTATGATATTTGCTTTCCTTTAAAAAATTATTTCAAAAGTCCATAGTTTTTGAATTATTTTTGTTAAAGCATTTACATTTCAAAAAAAAGCCTTTTATTTTTTGCAAATTGAAATCATCTTGTTTTTAATTTGTAATCAATTGCCCAAGCGAGGTAAATTCATTTTCAGTTAAATAATCACACTTGCACCCAATCTGCCACATTTTTAATTAATTGAGCCTTAAAATATACCTAAACTCAACAAACACTTTAACCCCACTTGGGGAACACTAGAAGAATCTTGTAGCTAGGTAGGATTGGGGGGATAGGTGTTCCAATAACACCCCTCAATTATTTACATCTGAGACATAGTGTTTTGACTTTTAGGGTCCCAAAAATCCCTTATTATTTGTTGACATGGTTATACACCAATTTATCGGGAAGGCCTCTCCCTTAGGAGGGTTGAAGTAGCCAAACTGGTTCCAGAAGCCTGAGTGGAATATCGCTATCCATTTAGTAACCGAAGGATACCTTTCACAGTTCTCGATGTACCACCCGTATGGAGTACAACAATGATAGAACCAAACTGCAGATTCACCCAACCGAACATGTCATGAACGGTGTATCTTAGTGGCCAATTTTTAGGACTGTCTATCTGGTGTCCCTCCTGGTAGGGTAATATCTAGCCTTTGATTCCACTACTCATATTATCTGACTTGGATTTCATCACCTTGCAGAGGATATGTTTCGTTGAATCATAATACCACTTTTAGTTAGGCGTTTGCATGCTCTGCTACCCCCCTTGGTCTAGTAAGCACCACTTTTTTCTAGGAACCGTTTGATTTTTGGTATTTTGACCACTTTTCTTGATTCCTCCACTTATTATAGCACCGTTGTTATAATAAGTGCTTTTGAGGTTGGTTGTTGGCCTGAGAGCCATTGTTTTTTCACACTCCCCTCCTACACACATCTTGGCATTAGGGTCTTGAGTTTTTTTATCTCACCGCTATCCATTGGAATTTCTAGACATCTCTCACCATTGAGAACTTAAGACGATCCCGCTATTTTCAGGGTGAACCCCCTCAGTTCGGTACACGTGACTCTACACATCATAGATGTAGAGTGCTATCCCTTGATTCCACACATCATCGGCATAGAACCCAGTCATTCGATTCTGACGCGCTTCATTTTACATCTGATTCTGAGGCTGAATCCGAACACCCTACTAAGACATCACCAACCAACCCCATGGCCGGATCACAATATGACCCCCTTTTCACCAATGCTATTGGAGCTACATCAACAAACCCCACTACTACCATGAAAACCATGGTAGCCACAACCCCTTTAGGCATGCCTAATATGGGATCCACCCCCCCTTTAGGCATGCCTAATATGGGGGCCACCCCCCCTTTAGGCATGCCCAACACAGGACCAATGCCTATTTTAGGTATGCCCAACATGGGCGTCACCCCCCCCCCTCATCGCCACTACCCAAATCCCGGTGATCACTGGAACCATTCCTAACCCATCTGCAACCCATGTTGCACTTGGGAGCGCAGGCCCCTCCCATACCACATCGGCTGGGGGACACATTCCTTTCACATCTAGCATACCCCTAGGGGGCACTGGACCAATCCGTAATGCTACCATTAGCAATTATACCCCAGTGACCATGCCACACCCATCTTCCAGTCTGCCATACATGGCTAGTCTAAACTTACCAGACCTGGCAAGGTTAACCAATGATCCTATCAGACACGACCCTGCATGGCCCCCCATGCCCACAAAGCTTCCCTCAGATATCCCAAAATTTGAAGGAAAAGGTGGGGAAGATCCCCAAAACCATATCATGTCGTTTCACCTATGGTGTTCCTCAAAATCCATAGTAGATGATTCTATTAGACTGAGACTTTTACAGAGAAATTTCACCGGCTCTGCAGTCAAATGGTACATTGATCAGCCACATGGGACCCACCCCACTTTTACATCCCTCACATCAACGTTCCTTCAGTTCTTTCAACTACCTGTATGCTATGACGCAGGAGTGGAAATACTTTTGTCTTGTAGACAGAACACCGCTACACACATCACAGATCATATCCATGAGTGGCGTAAGCGTCGTAGCCTCTGCAAGATAAAAATTGACAACCGAATCTTTTTGGACTGGTTCCTCATATCACTCCTCCCTCTCATAGCCAAAGATGTGGCTTCTGAACGACCCCAGTCGGAAGAAG
Source organism: Larix kaempferi (assembly GCA_027924585.1). Taxonomy (NCBI): domain Eukaryota; kingdom Viridiplantae; phylum Streptophyta; class Pinopsida; order Pinales; family Pinaceae; genus Larix; species Larix kaempferi. Next base: position 11,082,585 of record BSBM01000464.1, read on the forward strand.
AAGCCATCTTAAAAGCTGAGCAGTTCAACCTCATATATGCCCAGTCTGGATATCTATACACCATTTTACCGAATGCCCCACATGGCGATCCATCCCACCATGACGTGTCGGGGGCATCCCATGCCGCCAACGACATTATCGGCCAGGTTATGGTGCAAAACAAACCTTTTACTATGATGAGTACAAACAATGCCCCAGACCTTTCTAAGGCTTCATCTCATTCTGAAGCTACAACTTTGTATGCTCCAGTAACGCACACCCACCACACTCATGGACCCTCATGTCCACCACAGTGTTATGGGAAAGCACCATCAGCTTATGCGCCAACAACATATTATAACCAATAGGTCCATCCGACTCTGTTTCAACCATAAGCCCAAGCGGCTTATTATTCTCAATAGGCAGCACCTCTTGCTCCAACACTTCCAGTAGCTCAAGGTTACCCACAACCCTTACAAACACCAAGGCCACCTCAGAAACCTCTTTCCTACTACCCACCGCAACCCACTCCAGAGCCGACATGACCTCAAAACCCACCTACTGCCCAAGGGCATGTATACGCACAACAAAACCAGCCTCCAAACTAGAACAACCAGCGTAACCAAGGAGGTCAACAAAATCACGGAAGAGGGCATAACCGCTGAAACAACCAGCAACACAACCCAGGTGCACCACCACCTAATCCTCCAAATAATAATAATGCTTCTACCCCCAACCAAAACCCTGATTGTCCACCAAAACAGGCCAAAAATAATAACTTGAGAACAAACCATCCATGTTCCATATGTGGAGTCTATGGCCATTACACACATAATTGTCCCCATTTAGATCGAGCGCATCAACTCTGGACCGACGATGCCCAACGGCAAGGACATGCTGCGCAGCTAGCACCCCCTCCTCAGCCACAACCCATGATATTGTAAAATCCCTTACCAAACCAAGGCACGGTAAACACTCGTCCGAATGATCCCCCTCAAGGATCCGCTGCACCACAGCAGCAAATTACCTACGCAGCCACCGATTACTAGCATGCAGAGTCCAACACTCACCATTTGCTAATGATGTCATCAAATGATGTCAATCTTCAAACCCGTCAAAATCAGTACGGATCCGCCCCTGAGGCCACACCTACTGACCCATCGTCGAGTACTCTCCCAACCGATCAACCACTTCACATACCCAATATGCCCATGGACGGGGGTCCCAAAGCACCTCGTTTTCCTTTGAGACGAATTAACAATAACCCTAATGCTCATGCAACTTCCAACTATAACATTGTAGAAGACTTAGTCCGGTCCCCTGCCGCTATGTCTGCTCTTGAAATCTTAAAAAATTGTCCTGCACAGAGAAAATTGTTGTTATCTGCCATTGGTGCCATAGATCCTAAAGACTCTAACATGATGGATTTCGACTTAGAACAAGCTGAACCTCGCCTGCCTTCATCTCTAGCTTTTCAAGTTTTTGTCTCCATTTGTGTTAAATTTTGAGCATTAATTTACAATACTATTGGATCTTTACTGAGAGAATAACATATACAGTATATCAATGCATAACAATCACAATAAGCATCACAAGCATCACAAGAATCAAAAGCATGAGAGAGAAGAGACACAGAGTTTCCGTGGGGAAAACCCTAAGGTGAAAAAACCCACAACTTCCTCAGAGATAGAGAGAGCAATGGCTCAACCAAAGTACAACAAAAATACACTTGAGATAGTCTCCTAGAGCAGATGATCCTCCTCATCACTAGTGTGCCACTTTCTGAGTGAGAGAAGTGTGTCTTTCCTAATGATCAAAATAGAGGTCTCCCGATCTCTATTTATACTTAACCTGTTTGCCCAGTTACACTATGGGGTCGACTTGTCCATCTAGATACATCCACAATATAATATATATTTTAGGGGCGACCCCACACATGGTGGTCTAATAACCCATCGGCAAGTAGACACACTTGCGACACTTGTCAATCCACATGACGACACTTCCTTATAGAGGAATAACACATCTCTTATAAGAGTACAATAAATATATATGAAATACATAGATGAAATACATTTTGAAGTTACATATACATCAACAATTCGCAACCTCGTCATTCATCGATGCATAATAGTTGAAGGGGCCTCTACCCGCGTTATGTCAACTTTCGTATGGCAGAAACTTGGATCCCCAACACTACAACCATCAACTATCGCATTGTGAGCTTACGACGGCTGTGCAGCCCAACTGCAAGGTTTGTTAGTAAACGTACCCATACAACTTGGGTTCAAATTGGTTCTCATATATATAGAGGTCATTAACGCCCAACTTGATTACAATCTCCTTCTGGGACGAAGCTACATGTATAAAATGAAAGTTGTCGCTTCTTCAGTTTTCCGCATCATGATGTTTCCCCATGAAGGATGCGTAGTTAAAATCAACCAGATTACATACTATGATCCCAATGCCCCCATAGCACCAAAAAATGTTCTTCCCATGATCGAACAACCTGTTCTCAGTGCACCGACATCATTTGTATCATCAGTCGGCCCCAGGATATATTCGGATACTCCCATGACCAGCACTTTCCCATCAATCCAACCTCCTCTCCAGGTAACTAAAGTATCCAATTTGTGCACCTTATTGCACAATGAACAACAACATCCTCAACAACCTCAACCACCGCCACAAGCACCCATTGTTCCTAGTCATATCGGAACAACATTGATTCACACAATCCCGTTCTTGTTCCCGTTTTCAGGAGTTGTCAACACGCTAGTAATGGCTACACTTAACCTTCCAGGTTTAACGTTAGGAATACCTGTATGGTACTTACCTGCCCCAACTCCCCCATCGACTCCAACCATTGTCCTACAACTGGTACAACCTATGAATATGTCGAACAATCCACCACCTGGCATACCAAACCCCCAAAATCGCCCACCACTTGGTGGTTCGAACCCCCAAAACCGATCAATTCCAATAGGGGGCACTACATTGACATCTGTTTATGTCCCCCCTCAATCCTGCAACACTGGGGCATAGGTCCACCAACCTACAACACTACACCCACAACTCGCACCCCCCAGTGACACTCAAATTAGCTAAGAATCCCCCAACCCGTGTGCTCCCTAAGTGCTCCTTATGCGACGATATTGGCCATGCTACTCACCTATGTCCACAACTACCAACACTTCAAGAACTTATGAATATGTTGGATGATGACACCAACGTTCTAGTCGTCAAATTAGAATTACCACCTCAACCTCGTGATAAATCATTGCACACAAACCACCCTTGTGCAATATGCAGAATCTACGACCATTATTCACATCACTGCCCCTATCTCCCAGATTACAGAGCAGCACTATACGAGATGAATAATGCCGACCTAGAAGTATCCCCCCCACTTATTGAGGAAATATTTCCTCCAGAATCGTCCCATTCAGAAGAAATCAATACCATTTATATGATTTCAACTACCTATAAACCCGAACCAATTCATTTAATGGAACACTACTTCCGTACCGATGAAGAAATCCTAGAAACACTCACTACACCAGCCTACCCTTGGGATGATATGCACCATTGATCATACTTCCTCCCTAAAGCATCTACGTCCACCGCGGCAAACCAACTATCTGTTGAATCTAAGGACTTCTTACCAACCAAGGTCAATTGGTTCAAGGACCCAATACCAGCTCCAGAGGCCTTTGAAGAAGGTAATATGGATAACATTTTGCCCATTATAAAAATCGACATCTCCACCACCCCCGGAAAACTAGAGCTTATCTCTTTAGGTGCATCTTGCACTGAAAAAGAAACCCAATATTATAAGAAACTCTTCCAAGAATTTTGAGATGTCTTCACCTGGTCTTATACCGAGATGCCTGGTCTTGATCCTACCATTGTAGAACATCACTTAGACACTTGGCCCAACATATCACCGGTCCGCCAGAAACAACGTCCCATTCACCCATCCAAGCTTCCATCCGTCAAAGCAGAAATCAAGAAGCTTCGATCAGCAGGTTTCATATACCCGATTGCATATACCACCTGGGTTTCAAACCCAGTACCAGTTAATCAAAAAGTCGGGACCATCCACGTCTGTACTGACTTCCGTGACCTCAACCTTGCTTGTCCCAAAGACAACTTCCCCACACCATTTATTGACCAACTAATCGATGAGTGTGTAGGGCATGAGGTACTTTCTTTTATGGACGGTTTCTCCAGATACAACCAAATCAAAATCTGTAAAGAAGATCAATACAAGACGGCTTTTAAAACCCCATGGGGCACTTTCTCCTACCGCGTCATGCCTTTCGGTCTCAAGAACGCAGGAGCCACTTTCCAACGTGCCATGACTTATTGCTTCCATGATCTACATAAAATCATAAAATTTTATCTAGACGACCTCACCGCTGATCTAAGAAACGGTTGGACCATTTTGACGATCTTCGACAAGTTTTCTTGCGTTGTCAAAAATACAACATCCGCTTGAACCAAATCAAATGTGTCTTTTGTGTTACAGCAGGTTGCCTACTAGGGTTTGTCATTTCAGAAAAAGGGATCATCGTTGACCCCCTAAAAGTTCAAGCCATAGTGGACCTCCCCTCACCACGTACACTAAGACAGCTTCAAAGCCTCCAGGGGAAGTCCAAATTCCTTTGTCGTTTCATCCTAGACTATGCCACCACTGTACATGGTTTCCTCCATTTGCTATGCCTCCATACCCTCTTTGTATGGGACAACCAAGCAGAAGTAGCTTTCACGGATCTGAAAAAAGCACTTACTAGTGCCCTGTTGATTTCTCCACCAGATTTCACAAGAGACTTTACCCTTTACATTTCAGCATCCGATTACGCCGTCTCTGGAGTCCTCGTCCAAGAAGACCCCACTCGCCAAGAGCATGTCATTTACTATGTGAGCCAAACTTTATCAGGCCCACCATTACGCTACCTGCATGAAGAGAAGATGGCCCTTGCTGTCGTCTTTTCAGTACAAAAGCTGCGACATTACATTAGCCTCAGCCACACCACGGTTGTGGCTAATTCCAATCCAATGGTCTGTCTCTTGAATCGTCGCCTTCTACAAGGCCGTGTTGCCAAATGGGTGATCATCTTACAAGAATATGACCCGACATTTAAAACCCCGAAGAGCACCAAAGCATTAGCACTCGCTCAACTCATTACAGACTTACCATCATCATCGTCATCACCAACTATCCATACTGATATAATTGACGAACATTTGTTCATCATCTCGTCGAATGACCCTTGGTATGGCAACATTTTTGTATACCTCCGCACACAGAAATTTTGACCCAACATCGACCGTGACGGACGTCGTCGCATCCGTCACCATACCCCCCGTTATCTCCTCTTGGTTGATGTACTCTATCGACGTGGCGTCGACACAATCTTATGACAATGCCTTTCCCAAGACGAAGCAGAACAAGTCCTTAACGATTGTCATAGCGGTGCCTGCGGCGGCCATTTCTCTAGAATGACCACCACCCAAAAGGTAATCCATGCAAGTTATTTTTGGCCATCATTATTCACTGATTTCATCACAGCAGTCAAACATTGCCAAAATTGCTAGCTCTTTTCCCCAAAGGCAAGAACCCCCCCCGCCTCCCTTCATCTAGTCGTCACCACTGGACCATTTTGCAAATGGGCTATCGACTTCATGGATTGGAATCCCACATAAGTCGGCGATGACAAACACATTATTGTGGCTGTTGATTACTTTACCAAATGGGCGGAAGCCATGCCTACTTACAATTGCAAAGCCGACACTGCAGCACGTTTTTTCCTCAACCATGTTATTGCTCGTTTCGGAGTACCAAAACAACTCGTCTCAGACCATGGCTCTCGCTTCAAAGACTCCATTTGGAGAGAATTGTCCACACTCCTTAAGTTTGAACAACATTTTTCCTCCACCTACTACATTCCAAGGGAACAGCCAAGTCGAAGCTGTTAACAAAATTTTGAAGACTATCCTCCAACGCACCGTCGACAAACATAAATCCAATTGGCATCACATGATTTTTCCCGCATTATGGGATTATCGCACATCGACCAAGACCGCCACCGGCTTTACCCCATTCCATTGAGTTCATGGCATGGAATATGACCTCCCCATTGAATGCCAAATACCAACATTACAAATTTCCATAGAACTTCTCCCCGATACATCACTGATTGAAGAATGCTTACTTCTTTTAGAGCAGGCCGACAAATATCGCTGCACAGCTCTCCAAACAATCAAAGCCGCAAAGAAAAGATCTAAAATTCATTACGATAAACATGTTCACCCACGAGCATTTAGTGAAGGCGACCTCGTACTTGCCTATGATCAAGCTCATGATAAAACGGGAAAAGGAAAGTTTGTGTCCATGTGGCAAGGCCCATATATTATACACACCTGCCTCAAATAGGGGGCATATATTCTGACCGACTCATAAGGAAACCCCCTACGCAACCCACGTAATGGGTTGTACCTCAAGTGATTTTACCATAGAAAATCTGATGGACACCACAGTCCACAATTGTACAGCCTTATTTTCTTTTTTACAAAAAAATACAAAAAACTAAAAATTTGTTTTTCCTGCATGACCATAGATGGATCCTGTTCCACTTTGCTATGTTGGCTTCGCTGATGGTGCAAGCCATTGGTCTCCCAATCTCGCCTCTGCAGCTTGGGTAATATATTCCCCTTCACATGAGTTGATCCACATCGACGGAGTGTGAATAGGTGCCGCCACAAACAACCAAGCTGAGTGCGACGCCGTGACCGGTCTCCTGGCCGCTGCTATCCAAATGAGCATAAGTCACCTTAGTGTTTTCTTGGACTCCGAGCTCCTTGTTTAACAGATCAACAATATTTACCAAGTACGCGATCCCTGTCTATTCAGAAAATTATTGCGCACTAAACAAATGATTCGACAGTTTGAGTCCATTTCATTCACACGTGTCCCAAGGAATCTCAACAGTATAGCAGACCATATGGCAAACAACATTCTAGATTGTAACACCAATCAAACCATGTAGAAAATTAAAAATAAAAATTTGCATCCACGTGCATAACATGTTCCTCCATGGGCATACAAACACAAACATACACCAGATATATATGACATGCCTCCACAGGCTACACAAGATGTATATGACAAGCCTCCATGGGAAAAACAAATATGTGCCTCCACGGGCATACAAAAATCAAACATGCCTCCGTGGGAAAACAAATAGACAAGATGTGCATCCACATGCATACTGTTAAATTTTCAGAATTTACTTCAATCTAATCTAGGATCTTAACTAAGAGAACAACATGCACAGCAAATATACAGCATATCAATCATGGACACAATAATGCAAGCACACAAGAGACACAGAGTTTACTTGGGGAAAACCATAAAGGTGAAAAACCCCAATAACTTCCTCAGAGATAGATAGAGCAATGATACAACCAGAATACAAGAGATAGTCTTCTCCTAGCAGCAGAGCCTCCTCCTCCACAAGTGCACCACTCTCCCAAGTGCAAGTGAGAGAATATAATGTGTAAAATGAGAGAGACACACTCTCTATTTATACACTAACTTGACTTGACCTTTACTCAACTAAGTCGGCCTCAACTTAACCACTTAGCATAATGCTGACTGGGATGACCCCCACTAGGGTGGTCTAATAACCCTTTCACCCACATGGCCGACCCCCAACAGGGTGGTCTAATAACCCTTTGACCCACATGACTTATACAGGGCCGACCCCAACAAGGTCGTCTAATAACCCATCAAGTATAAGTTACGACACTTACAATATAAATGACGACACTTCCGTATAGAGGAATAATAACATCTCTATAGGAATACAATATACATATATGTGAAATACATTCTGAAGTTACATATACATCAACACTCCCTCTTAACTAGGAAGGTATTTCTCGACACAGATCTTCTAGCACATGTCTTCTTCTCTGGATCATCATCACTGGATAATCATCATCAAGTCATCATCATTGTCACTGCTGCTGCTATCTCAATCAATCTCTGAATCTACTCGTCATAGGAAGTTCTACAGAGCCAGTCCTTTTTCATACTGGATGTAGGCCCACCACTTGCAGGTCTTCGTCATCACTGGCCATACTGTGGAATCCTCAGAACTTATTACGTGCATCATAAAACCTCGAAAGAGCATCCTAGGCTGTTACGAGCACACGGCTCTACCTATAGGATCTCCCAGGGCCATATTATATGTGACCTCACCACAAAACCTCGCAAGAGCATCCCAGGCTATTACGAGCACATAGCTCTACCTATAGGATCTCCCAGGGACAGATTATATGTGGTCACCACAAAACCTCGTAAGAGCATCCTACGCTATTACGAGCACACAACTCTACCTATAGGATCTCCCAAGGACAGATTATATGTGATCATGGCAAAACCTCACAAGAGCATCCTGGGACTTATTACGGGCACACAGCCCAACCTATCGGATCTCCTAGGGACATATTATATGCCATAGGACAAAACCTCTAAAGAGCATCTACCAGATATCCCAGGGCCAGATTATATGCCATAGGAAAAACCTCGAAAGGATATCTACAGATCTCCCAAGGCCAAATTATATGTCCTCCCAGAGCAAAACCTTGAAAGAGCATTTGCCAGATATCCCAGGGCCAAATTATATGCCATAGGCAAAACCTTGAAAGACTATCTGCAAATATCCCAGGGCCAAATTATATGCTCATTTGCACAACCTGATCCACGACCATAGAGTATCAACCTGATACTCACCATACATCATCCTGATGTATACATGATCATCCTGATCATCATCACTACAACATCCTGCTGCAAGTCATCTGGAGCAACATCCTGAAGCTCGTCATCCACGATCATCCTGATCATATCATGCATCTACCTGATGCATACCAAGTATCTACCTGATACATATCATCATACATGATCCACCTGATCATATAATGTATCCACCTGATACAAATACAAATACATGATCCACCTGATCATACATGATACATATCAACATACATGATCTACCTGATCATACAATGTATCCACCTGATACATGTACAGATACATGATCCACCTGATCATACATGATACATATCAACATACATGATCTACCTGATCATACAATGTATTCACCTGATACATATACAGATACATGGTCCAAGCATCCAACATGATGCATACATACATAAATGATCCAACTGATCATATCCAACATCCAACATGATGCATACATACATATACATATACATATAAATGATCCAACTGATCATATCCAGCATCATCCTGATGCATATACAGAGCAGTAACTGGAGCATCATCTTGATGCTCATCATATAGCGCTTACATCCACAGCCATGTGAAGGATCCTCCTTCCAACATGCTTGGAATGGCCTCTGCAAATGTGTCCATCACTTCTTCCTCGAAGTGTCATCAATCCGAAGAACACCAAGCCTCTCTCTGAAGTACTCGAACTTCACTCTAGCTAGTGGTTTCGTCATCACATCTGCAATCTGCTCGTCCATCGCAATGTATAGGAGCTTCACAGCTCCTCTCTGCACCATATCCCTGATATAGTGATATTTGATCTCTATGTGTTTCGACATGTCATGAGACACTGGGTTCTCGGACAGCTTCACACAACTCTGGTTATCACAAAAGATACCAGTAGCATCCAATGGGAGATCAAATAACTCAGACAGTAGCTTCCGTAGCCATACTGCCTCACAACTAGCTGAATAGGCTGCAACATACTCTGCCTCAGCTGTACTCAGTGCTACGCAGGACGGCTTCCTGCTAAACCAAGAGATCACACCTGATCCCATCCTGAAGTAGCATCCAGATGTGCTCTTCCTATCTGCAGCACTACCAGCCCAATTTGAATCAACATAACCCTGCAGGTTAAACTTTTGATTCACTTCATACTTGAGCCCATAATCCACTGTACCCTTCAGGTACCTCAGAACATGCTTTAAAGCAACCAGGTGAACACTCCTCAGATCCGTCAGGAACTAGCTCAATTTGTTCACCACAAAGAAAATATCTGGTCTCCTGTTCGTCAAGTACATCAAGGACCCAATCATCTGACAATACATAGAGACATCAACCGGCTTAGATGAAGCATCACAAAGAAGCTTCAGATTCAATGCCATAGGTGTGTCCATGGCCTTGCAATCCATCATCCCGAACCTCTTCAGGATCTCTACTGCATACTTCCCTTGTCCAAGGAAGATCCCATCTGCACTCCGCCACACCTCCATTCCAAAAACAAATAGTGCATCATCCCCAAGTTCTTCATCTCGAACTCGATAGCAAGCTTCCACTGCGTGTCGGCAATCAATCTATCTTCACCTGTAACAAACAGGTTATCCGCATACAAAAGTAGTATCACTGGATTGCCTTCCTCAACATTGTAGTAAGGTTGGAATCTGCTTTACTCTTGGTAAAGCCCAAACTGGATAGAAAGCTGTCTATCCTACCAAGTTTTGCACACATATATGACTACACCATTCAAGAAGGTTGTCTTGAAAACCATCTGGTGTATCTTCTATTTCATCACTTTTATATTTCTCTATGCTGCCATCTGCAACATGCTTGATCTGATAGTTCCATTTGGAAGTCACAACAAACTTCCCTTCAACTCTTAGGACTGCATCCCAAACATTGTTCTTCATGATCGACGGATCATGGCATTCTTCCCGTATACTGGGAACTTCAATATCTTCAATAGATTATTTTGTTGCTTGAACAAATGTTGTAGTCCTTCTTTTGTAGGTGAAGGTATATGGTCTTTTCTACAAAACAAGTTAAATTGCATGATTAGAAACATCTCATAATTTTCAGACAAATTCTTACACATAAAGAAATATGTCATACAGTCATGCAATTATCTTAGCCAATGCTTCAATACAACATTTATCCATGTTCCACAACTTTCTAGATGCCTTCTAGTCTCTACCAGAACATTGTTAAGAGTTTGCACTACTCCCAACATGTCATCAAAGAGGTTTCATTCTAGATAAGTATCACTGGAATGTTGTACAGTGCCATAGGCCACATACCCATCACATGCATATTAGTAGTATACTGTTCATTAATGCAATCATTCTAATACGCACAATACATATCCTAAGTCTAGGAATATGAGCATATACATCATTGAACAATTTTATTTAAACAAACAAATATGCAAGAAATGATAATTAAAAATACTTATCTTTGTTTGGTTGCTGGGTGGACTCCCTCTGAGTCTTTGCTTCTTTGCAGGAGCTGCTGAAGTAGCTTCTTCTACACCTTTTTGTTGTGGAATGTAGAAAGATGGTCAACTCCCTCTGAATATCTGCATCCTTGCAGAAACTACTGAAGTGTTCTCCTTTGCTTTCTTGCAGGAACAGCTGGAGTGTGCTCCCTCTTGATATTTGCTTCCTGGATTACCTGTCCTTGAACTTACATCCATCCTTAATCACTATGCATGCTTATTAGTATCATCATTGTGTTATCCTTGAGGTCTCATACATAATCACACATTTATTAGTATAATCTTAATACTATCAAAACACAATAATATTAAACATGTATAGTCATGATCATTCACAAATAATAAACATTAGTATTCAAGGTTTATATAGGACTCTTATGGTTAGTTAAATCATTAATCAAGATAAGAGATATAATATGCATAAAACCTGTGATTACTCAAACCTATACCTTCATGATTCTTTTGGTTAGTCATATCATCAATTATGGTAAGAAACATAATATGCATACAACCATGACTATTCAAACCTATGACTTCATGAATAATCATTATCAACAACACAACAGTATAAGATCCTAACACAAGGTAGGATTCTAGATTGATATAGGAAAATCATACCTGGATTAGCATGCTAGCTAGTTATGTCTAACATACCCGCATAATGTCTTTTGGTTCTCTTCAATGACTTGTGCTAGTAACCTGCATGTCTCGTAAGTTAACCATTGTAAAACCAAGTTATACATACCTCGTAAGTAGATCTTCTATGTGATCCATGACAATGGATGAATCTTTGTCTTCATGTCACCATGATCATATGTTCTTGAAGTAGAACATGATTTTTCTTTCTTGGTGTACCTTTTATGTTAGCGAACAACATAAACCTCATACAACATCACAATGCATTAGTACATTCATAACTGTCAAAACCTTAATCAATGAACGTCTTCTATTAAGGTGATACGACAAGTCTAGTAATTAATCAAGATTGTACTGTAATGATAAACATATGATAAACTTAACCATGAAACATACCTGTAAACCATACTTGTCAAGATTGCTTGTAATCTTCTTATGTAAGGCCTTAGCCTCATCTCCCTCTGAAACGAGAAATTCTTCACTTATGTAGGTGACCAATCCATCTTCTTCTAGGATTAACCCAATGCACTTGATTTGCAAGAAATGGACCTGGAGCTTGATGAGTTGATCAAGTTGGTATATTCAGAATTTGAAAACTGCAAAGTTTCACTCCTCAATTTTTCCTTTGAAACTTTCAGATTCACTGGGGAGGACCCTGAATTAGGGTTTGAGTTTCCCGGAACTTCACCCAACCAAAATATTTGATTCAAAGCTCTAAGCTTCGATTTTTCTGAGGAGATTCCAGCGGTGGTCACAGATTTCCAAAATTTCAATTTTTGCAGAACCCATAATTTTCCATCTTTCCGATCAAAGTCCCGAACTGGGGTTTGATCAAGCCCGGCATTCTTCCCAACCAAAAAATATGATCTTGATTTCTAAATTTTGATTTTGATGAGTAGCATCCAGCCGTGGTCTCCGATTACAAAAATTCCAACTTTCTCTGAAGCCCTAAATTCCGGAAGCCATGAATGAAGGTGCTCAAAAATAATTCCGTTTTGACAGAAATATGTACTTGATTGTTTCTGGTGTAAGTCCAAACTTTTCAATCCACAGGGTCTGAAAACATTTCTTATGATATCTCGACCTGTTATCTTTCCATCTCGATAGGTCTTACTTCAATTGAATTCTCTGAGAGAGAGTTATGTCAAGCATCGAAATGTGACCTGTTTATGGGATAATACAGGAGAGCGAACTTGTACGGAGTGCCACGCATCACTAGTTCAACTTAGGCCTCTAAACAACTTTTATGAGATAGTACAGTCTATGTACTACCTATCACTTTTTACTAAATTTCATTTGGAGCTTCCTAGCCCAATTTATGACCTTTTTCCCAAGGTCACCTGATTTTGACTCAGATCTGGAAGGGACAGAAACCCTCTATTGTACAGATCATAAATCACAAAGTACAATGAATTAGAGAGATCTTATCTTCAACCTGGTACATGGGGATCTTATCTTCAACCTATAAAAGTTTCAGATCCGAAAACTTCGCCAAAATGGATTTATAGCGAAAGTACTACGATGACTGGTTTTTGCTATATCAAGCCCTAGCATCGTAAGTGCAACAAGTGTCATACATGCCATATCATGCCTTCTTTCAGGCTAGCTTTGACACCATGTTAAATTTTCAGAATTTACTTCAATCTGATCTAGGATCTTAACTGAGAGAACAAAATGTACAACAAATCTACAGCATATCAATCATGGACACAATAATGCAAGCACACAAGAGACACAGAGTTTACTTGGGGAAAACCATAAAGGTGAAAAACCCCAATAACTTCCTCAGAGATAGATAGAGCAATGATACAACCATAATACAACAGATAGTCTTCTCCTAGCAGCAGAGCCTCCTCCTCCACAAGTGCACCACTCTCCCAAGTGCGAGTGAGAGAATAGAATGTGTAAAATGAGAGAGACACACTCTCTATTTATACACTAACTTGACTTGACCTTTACTCAACTAGGTCGGCCTCAACTTAACCACTTAACATAATGCTGACTGGGCTGACCCCCACTAGGGTTGTCTAATAACCCTTTGACCCACATGACTTATACAGGGCCGACCCCAACAAGGTGGTCTAATAACCCATCAAGAATAAGTTACGACACTTGCAATATAAATGACAACACTTCCGTATAGAGGAATAATAACATCTCTATAGGAATACAATATACATATATGTGAAATACATTCCGAAGTTACATATACATCAACACATACACAACTATATGCCAAAACATATATATATATATATATATATATATATCATCATAATAGTCACCATGTCATAGGTTCCCTCAGCACCCAATATACAAAAATACATAGCCGTACAAAAAACGTACATCCCCATATGCTCATTAGCATTTGGGGGAAAATATATGATCACCTAGTCATCATGATCCCCAGGATCCTCTAGCTCCTCCGGATCCTCCTGATCCCGATCCCTCCTCTCGGCCATCAAAACTGCTACTCTGAGTAGGATAGACCACCACTCACGAGGAGCATCGAAACTACACTCAATAGTCGGCCAGTCCAAGTCCCTCCATCCCTCCTCTAGGGCTCCCACTAGAAGCCCCTCCAAAGTCTCCCGTATTCCCTCCAGAGCATCATCTCGAGGACACACAACTCCTCGAACACGAGGAGGCGACACCGCTATAGGTGGCGGTACCACCACCATCACCCGTCCCCGACGACCCACATGCTCAGCTGGTGGCCTTGGACCAATATTTGCACAATCACACAACGGAACCAAGTCAATATCATATAAAAATATCTAGCTATACTTATAAAAAAATATATCTAAAACATGATATAACAGATAACCAAACACAAAGACATACCGTCTAGACCTCAAGCCTGTCCCTGGGCCTGAGGCATCTCTGGATCTCCTCGGAAGTCCATGCCAGCATATGGATAATCATCAATAAGCAAAGGTATCTGCTCCCACTGCTCATACATATCCGTTGAAAAGAAACGTCGGATACCATCACCACCCTAGGGCATCAAATCCCCCCACCACACCATCCGCGGCTCACTTTACAACCCATCCCGAACTGGCACACGCAACTGGAAGGTCAGTACTTGTTCAAAGAAAAAACAACAGAGGAAGGAGGCATAGCAAACCCCCCCCCCCCTCTCGGCTGAACTTGTCCAGATCTCGCCGAACACAGACCAAAAACATCTGACCCCAGACGAAGTAGGTCCCTCTCAATACACGGTCTACCATCATCATTTCCCCCCCAGACAAATGATGTGGCACCTGCTCACCCAACACACGTAGAACACAAGCCCCTACCGCTCGCATCTCCCTCTCCCGTAAAGACGTCAAACTCAGTGCGTTGTTCTGCGCAATAGCTCGAGGAACACAAAATCTCTCCAAAAGATTCTCAATGTCCAACCCCGCAGGAATCCTTGGCTAGAGCTCCCCTATCTCCCCCAAACATGGTAGGCCAGTAAGGAAATAAATATCAGACAGTGTGATCTCTAGACGCTCAGCCCCCGCCACAAATGCACCCTCTGCTGGAACCCACAAATCCACCAATTTGTTCAGCAGCTCTCTGACTGAACGCATAAGTGGAATCTAGGCAAACTTTAGGAGCCCGCCATCAGCCAAGGCCTCCCGGACACCTGGGTCATCCTGAATCCAACCCATCAACTCCTCATCTAACTCTCTCTCCCGCCACACTACAAGTAGCCTCCTCAGCATCCTACCAAAAAACAAAGAATTTTTTTTTTTTTTTTTTTTAGAAATAAATCTTTTTCCAAAAAATCCCATCGCAACTTTTGGGCTCTTAGCCACAATGATCATCGCTACTTTTTAATTAAAATCCATGATGATCATCACAGGTATCATCCCCACAGTTGCGATGAACATTGCGACTGTCAGCTAAACAGTTGCGATGAACATCGCGACTGTCTACCCCAAACCCGCGATGCACATCGCAGGTATCAAGTCCATACTCGCGATGTGCATTGCAGAAAAAAGATCCGAAACCCATGATATTCCACGTTGGAATGCCAAAGTGGAATTACGCGGCCTTTGGGGGCCGCCGCTAACCAGAAAAGAAATAATTGAAATGGCTAAGGCACATAGGCTTACCTGAAACTCGCAGAATGAAAATCCAATAGTCAAATCTCCCACAAATCGAGAAAATGCTCTGACCCACTCAATTGCTCTGTGAAACTCGCATGTAACAATGACACATATCACATTACGCCCACACACTATTTATAGAGATTTGACCATTTTTCAATCAACAATTTCGGTATCATACGACGTCCGTTTTTCAAATTGTTGGCACCGTTGGAATCAACACAGCGAGAACTTCATGATAGCCCACTCCTTTTTCTAATTCCACCAAGTCCATTTTTGGGGCTTTTTTCCCACGCCCCTCGTTGCCTTGATTTGCATGCCACATCAGCCATCGTCCATTTTTTACGAGTCTTATATCGCCGAATTCAGTTTTTCACGCTCGTGACGATGCTTGAGATCATTTCTCGCTCTCACCTCTAGATTTTTTGGGCATTTTTTCCCATGCCCCTCGTCGCCTCAATTTGCATGCCACATCGGCTGTCATCCTTTTTTGACGAGTTTTATATCGCCGGATTCTATTTTCCGCACTCGTGATGATACTTGAGATCATTTCTCGCTCTCTCCCCCATAATTTTTGAGCATTTTTTCAAAATGCCACTCATTGCCTCAGTCTGCGTGCCACATCGGTCGTTGCCCATTTTTCATGATCTTTATGTCGCCAGATTCAACTTTTCGTGCTCGTGACAATGCTCGAGATCATTCCTCGCTCTCATCAATACCTTTTTGGTTCGGTATAATTTTATCCCTTTTTCGAGCCAAGCAATTCTTTTACGAAAAAAGGCACTTAGGGAGTTTCTGTTAAGCTCTTTTCTGACACGTAAAACAATGAAAAGATCGTCGAGCAACCTTGCTTCCTTTCATGCTTACTAAAAGTATTTGAAAAGGAGTCTACCTGGTATAAGTTTACCCCTTTTCCAAACCTTGTAGACTAATTATGAAAAAGGAATACACTAGTCACATCGGCTAGAAGAGTTCTCCATTTGCATCATTTTATGCTTTTTCGGGCCTTGGAGACTAACTTACGAAAAAGAACACCAATGGAGTCTACTTACCACTTTCAGGCTCTCAAAAAATGAAACCAACCATGAGCAATCACCATCTTAAGCTCGTATAAATCCACAGGACGGTACTCCACCACCACTACATAGTGTTCCTATCATTTTCAGACTCCCTAAAAATGAAAACACTTATGAGCATGAACAATCTTGGGCTCACATAAATCCACAGGATAGTACCATTTCAAAGCACACTTTTATCCCTTCTTGGAGCTCATTAAATCTATGAAGAAGGACCCAATGGTGCTTCTCGGCGCCACAATAGATCATGTCTACCCATGTGGCAGCTCCCCATTTTGGTTTCCTTTGTTCAGAGTATTCTGCACTATGTCACCCCGATACTCCCCCTACAGCACCCATCAGCTGAACCCCCCCATATCACTCCATCCTGCAATACATATCCTTGATCCCTTAAAGCTATGATTTCCACTCCTAAAAATCAGTTCCCTATGCTGCCAGGTCAACCATGTCATCATGCTCTGAACAAAGGAAGTTTGAATCCACCCACTTTATGACCCTAATCATTTCCTGTCCCCATAGTATGACAATCCTACCATCAGTATTATCACACTTCAGTTGTACACCTCGCGCTCTTATCAAGGAAACATCATTGCCTTGGTAGTTTCTGGTCTCCCTCTGTCGACGCCAACCAAATCTATTCCAGAGGATAGACCTAGAGGTCCTTGTGCCTTGGACTCATCACCATTTGTGATGAGTTCCTATGGATCATTTCGAAAGGAGTCCTCAGTGCCTCTCCAAATGATTGTTTCTCATATGCTCGACTTCAACACCTTGATTGCATCGTTGAGACTCGTACAGGGTATCGTCCCTTTAAGTTATTCGTTGAAGACCCCGGATATCACTTGACTCTTCCACATTTAAGAGACTACTTATAGAAACAACTAGTTACATTTTTTATATGGAGATCCGGGTTGCGCTTGGCGACAATATTCATATGTACCCTAGTTTTATACTCCCTCGAGTATACAGTTAGAGATACTCTTCAGGAATTGACTCACAGTCATTAAGACCCTACAGTTTCAGCAATTCATTAGCCCTTCTGATACCTTGTTCAAAACAACTATTGCTTTATTCCAGTGTATCAGTTATTGAGATCAGTCATGGTATTACCATGAGTATGTCCCAACATTGTGTCCTCTCTGAACCATTATGATGTACCAACAGTTTTTCTTTTATGTATTAATCAGGACCCACTTCTTGGGCCTAATTGTTATGTATATATCTTGATACGAGCATGGGTATGCCCGCCTTGTCCATAATCACAGATTATTCCTCATTCATTTTGAGGCCATATATGTTTTCAGTTGTTGCAGTTTTCAAGGGGCCATTGCTCCAGTCTCCAACTGGTCTCTTCTCTTCTCTAAACCCCAGGAAAAAGACAAAAGAACTATGATGTCTATCGGCCATACGATGAGCTTCTTCCCTCACACATCAGGGGACAATCTGTTAACACCCAAAAAGTACTCACTAGCTCATTCCCTTATTCACATGACCCATTTGTCCACTTTTCCACCATTTGAGCCTCTAAAACCATCAAAAGGTCACCAAAAGACCATAATACACCTTTTTCCCCTCAAAATATATATTTTTCCTCAAAAAACCCTCAAAAAGGGTCCAAAATTCCCAAAAAAGATTAAAAGGGAATAAAAATATAAAAAATATTCAAAAAAGGAAAAAAATGGAAAAAGAGACCTAAACCATGTTGGTTAATACCATTGGTTTCCTCAAAACCATAATGGTATTCCCCATCACCAAAAACTATAAAAGGGTGATAGAGGCTCCTCACTTTCCATCCACATTTCATCCTATCCTTATGCTGCCAAATTCCTTTTGAGAGCCATTGCCTCCCATTTCGAGTTTGAAGACCCCCATTTCAGCATCTTGGAGAAGAGACCATTGGCGCTTGGAGCACCTCAACCTTGGAGCTACTCAACACCAAACATCCTCACCTTTGAGGTAATAAAAAAAATCTATTATTTTTTCTCTTGTTCTTCCCATAGATCTCTTGTTATTGATTTAGTTCTTGTTTATTTACACATGTTTATGTTAATGTTAGATTAAATTTATAATTGTTTTTGCTTTTCCTTTGAAACGGCTATTACTTTGTTAATAGGTGCATCCTTGCACATGCTTGGTTGAAAAACCAAGCAACAACGCTTAGATGTTTTATATGGATAACAAGTATAAGGAGTGAGGGGAGACACCACAAGAAAATAATTGAAGGC
The DNA here is from genome assembly GCA_027924585.1 of Larix kaempferi. Classification (NCBI taxonomy): domain Eukaryota; kingdom Viridiplantae; phylum Streptophyta; class Pinopsida; order Pinales; family Pinaceae; genus Larix; species Larix kaempferi. Next base: position 11,101,895 of record BSBM01000464.1, read on the forward strand.
CATAATTCATTTATAGGGTCGAAAAGGTCCACTTGCAAGTACAAGAAACATTGAAGAAGTCATAGGAAAAGTACAAGGCCAAGCATGATAAACATAAAATTGAGAAAACATTCAAGACGAGAGACAAAGTATGATTACATATGAATAAGTAGAGGCTATAGGGTCGTGGTAACAACATCAAGTCTATACAATTTTTTCCTTTTAGAGTATTTGAGAAGGTGGGTGATGATGCCTATAGACATAGTCTACCCACACACATGTGCATTTAATCAATAGTGGATGTGGATAATTTGAAATGTTATGAGCCTTTCATGTTGAACCAAGAAACTTATGAGGAAGTCCCACCTACCATAGAGGAATTATCTCTAGAAGCTCAAGCAGAGTTAGTAAAAGATAAATTTTGCAAAATAATTCAAGGACAAATATATGAGGGTAGTATGAACCTTGGAAAGTCGGGTTGAAAAGACCGTTCCAATCAAGGTTAAATGGTACTCCAAATAAAATGTAAAGGAAAATTTTCCTCACTTCATTTAATAAGAGATTTTGGGGACCAAAATTTTCCTAAATGGGGAGGTATGAATTGAAATGGTTTATTATATAATTTGTCATCTATTTTAGTACTTTCTTGGTGGAAATATTGGAGGTATTGACTTATAGGACCCATTTTATGGGTAGGTCTCACTTTGGTAATTTAGTGTTCAAAACCTTTGGGATCCCATTTGAGGCCTTAAAATTTTGTTTTGGGGGGGTAAACCATATGAGAATAGCTCTTAGTCTCTTAGGGTATTTATACACTTCGAGATATTTCCAATGACAAAAAAATCACCTCCAATGGATCTTGTATGTAGAAGTTATGACTCACATAAGTTGACTTATCTTGTTGACCACCATGGTACCGAGTGGATGCTAGGTCAACTTCCATTACTCACACATGTGCAGCTAGTTATGTTGGAATTTCAAGAAGATTCTAAAGGATCTAAAAACCTAAAATTATTTGGAGGTTGAATTAAGACCCTAACCCTAACCCCCTAACCCTAACCCTAGATGGATGGTAAGATGCAAGGAAAATAAAGGGTTCCATTCTATTTGTATTGTTAGTGTTCCATAATTGAGTATAGCATTAGGGAATGGTATTTTTGAGAAGAACAAAATAAGTAATTGATCTTATAGAAACCATACTACCCATAGTGTCCATGGAAACTCCCTACATAGTGTCCATGGAAACTCCATGGTATTTGTATTTCATTTCCTAACTTACGAGTGAAGAGGAGCTCATATGCCTCACCTTCTAGTTGGGTTTTCCCAAGGTACATCTTGTGTTCATTGTGTGGATGGCATTATTTGCTAATTTATTTCATTTTAGTTTCATTTTATTCCAATATTTTGTGCACTACACTAGAAGTATTAAATATGAAATCTAAAGTGATACATTGCATAATAAGAGTTTTCTAGAATTTTGTAAGATCTATTGTGGCAAATAGTCCTGAAGTATAATATCCATGGTTACAAATCAATCATTATATCCCAAATTTGGTCATAATACTTTTCAATGTTTCAAGCTCTTATTTATCACAACCTTTTTCAATTAAATAAAAGGAAGGCATTATGCAACTGGCTATTTAAATTTATTAAATAGAGAGGTCATGTGTGACAAAAATCTAACAATGTTAATATTTTTTTATTCTAGCTTGATGGAGCTTTGGATAGAAACTTGCACTTGCTTGTGACTCTGTTTGAGAGGTTTTAACATAGGAGACATCATCCCCTATTTGGAATCACTTGAGTTGTAGGGTACCAAATGGAATATGAATAAATCCAAGAGATTTAAAAACGAATGAGTCCATCACTGAGTTCGTTGCAAATGTAAGTGAAGATGAAAAGAAATAAGGGAAATTGTTTCCTTGTCTGTAATATTTTCCCTTTTCTTAGATAATTGGGTTTCTTTTATAAGTGATGATGAACAAAAATGGACATATGGGTATACCTCATGTCCTCTCCTTCAATTTCATTCATGTTTAGGTGGAGCATTCACGTATCTAGATTACATCAAGAGAGTGCACACACACAAATTAACATACCAAGTGGAAGGTGGTGGTAGTGGAGATAGGAATAGGAGGGAAGAGATCGGGAATTATATTGACTATAGGGAAAGGAGGGAAAAGTCTAGGCATTGCATTGATTGAAGGAAAAGGAGGAGCACAGAGATTAAACATTGCATTAATTGTAGTGATTTGCATGTCGAAATTGACCATTTATAAAAAAAAAATTCAACTTTTTAAACTTTAATAAATAAATAAAAAGAACACTTACATTAAAACTATTTAAAACGCATCATAATGTTTAAACCAATAAAAAATTTAATACCTAACATTGGGAAATAAATTTGTTTTTATAAAAAATATAAATTAATATATTTATTTTTCAAATTTAACTTTTTATCAAATAATATAATCCCGCCTCTGTAATAATCCCTCCTTTGGTAGGGACTAATAAAAAAATGTCTTGGAACTCCAATGTGAGAGCGAAAGAGGATCCATGATAGTGCTATGCATTGTCTTATGGTCTTGAGGCTTTTGTGGTTATATGGATTTTATCTCTTGGGCATGATGGAGGATAAGGGGTTAGTATGTTGTATATTATGAATCTTTTAAGCATACTAATTAGGGTTATTTTAAAGGGGTTAATGAATTATAATGGATATTAAGAATTAAGTTGTTGAGGAAGAATAATGCATATTGAGGTGTGTCTTTGGGATGTAGATCAATTGATAATAAGTGTATTGTGAAAGTTTTTTTTTTGCAATTTGATAAAGAAAAATGCATTAAGAGGGTCGGCCCATCTTGATTTAAATTAAAAAAATCAAATATGCATAAAAATTTCTTTTAGTTCATTATCTTAGTGGTCGACAATTCAAAAAGTCAATGGAGGACAAATAAGTAACCTAAAAGGTTTTGTATTTATCAGAAGAAGAAGCACAACAAGTTTAGATTACACATTCAGGTTCAAGATGGTCCTCATCTTTGTACAAATTTGGTAATAGCATCTTCCATTCAACATTGAAACTCATCTTAACTAAAGTATAGTCCTATCATTTGAGGGTGTGGGGATTCCTATCATTTGAGGGTATGGCGATTCCTATATAGAGATGCATAAAGCCGCAACATTAATGTGTCCTCATGCACCGTCTTCGTCACCACTGACTCCCAGGATTTGCGAAAAGGATAAGATGCATGATCGAGATAGTAGGCAGCATCAGCAGCCATACAAGCAAGGCATTGGAAGTGACAATCAAGAATTATATCGGACTCATCCTGTGGCATCAACTAACCATGGTTCAGGCTGTAAAACTGTGTTCAACACCAATGCTCAGCTAGAGTGGGGAGATAAGGTATATAAAATGTGTTCTGTATTTTCCAGAATTTCCAGTATTTCATTTTGTGCAGGAATAATTAGCTAGGGTTTAGGTTAATTTTCTAGTATTTCATCATGTTTTGTAGTTAGTTTGGGATTCGAATCCACCTCCAACAATTTATATTCAGTTTTACATTCACACATAGTTTAATATTTCAGTTCTAATGATGATGAAATTAATTTACATTCAACTTATGTTTTATTGTTCAAGTGAGAAATAGTTCTGGTTTGAATATAAGCAGCACAACTGTCTTTTTACTTATGATTTAGATAGTTCATGATTCACCTTCATTTTCTTTCATACCTAGAACCCAGATTAGCTTAAGTTTGTTTAGAATACTAGCATAGACCTTATTAATTATCAGTTTGTTTTTGAAATCAACTTATCATTTCATTTCTAGTTTTCATTTCAAGTTTATAATCAGACTTTCATTTTCATTTACATAGTGTTTTGTTGTTCAGACTTGGTTTAGTTTCATTGCTTCAAGTTCTTTCATTTCAATAGGTATAATAGACTAGAAATCAGTTTAAAGTTCAAGCTTAATAGTTCATTTGGAGTTTCATGTAGATGTATTAGTTTTTCAGTATTTTAAAGTTTCATTTTGAAAGTTCTCATAGCTAGTTTAATATAGGTTTACTTTTCAAGTTATAGATCAGCTGCATTGCACTTGCATAATTGATCAAGTTGTCTTAGATTATAGTTTGATCTTCAGTAGGGATAACATAAGAATACTTTGTTTTCTATTGTAGGTTTTGATCACAAGTTAACAATGATTCCAATAATCTAAGTTCTTGTCTTGTACTTAGTTTATTTTTTTTTTCTTATCATTAATGTTTTATGAACTAGTTTGAAGTATTGATAGATATCATTTGATGTTGATAGGCATGTACATGAGTTAGTCAAGTATTTCAAAGCAGTCATTAGAGATCACATAGCTTAGATTTGTACTTCTCAAGTAGAGCTAGATTTCCAAAATAGTGTTTCATTTCAAGTATTATAGCTAGTTTGTCATTTGCTTATGGATGAAGAGTAGGTTACAATGTTTAAGATTTCTTGTAATTGGTCTATCTTTAGTTTTCACATTTTTGTAGAAGTCAAGTTAGATTTATTTCCATTTTGTATTTATTTAGCCTTTGTAAGTCATTTAGATGCAGTAGTTCTTCAAGACGATTGGAACTAGGTAGGTTTACTTATGAATTATTCATTGTTGTTAATGCATACTTAAATCTTAGACCAGCATTTCATCTTGTGTCATAGTTAAGTTAAATTTCATAGATAGTTTAGCTAGTTTGCTTGCTCAAGATAATATAGTTTCTTGCCTTTACATAGTTAGTTGTAAACTAAATTGTTTCATAGTTAAGTTTTTGAACTCATTCGTAGTTAGATATTCAATATTACATAGTAGCTAGTCTTTCTAATTCCTAGATTAGAGTTTGAATAATTGATTAAGTAGTTTCCATTTTCATAAGAGTAGTTTGTTTTTGACCAAGTATTGTTTCCCAGAATAGTATTGTTTTTATCTTTTCAATTATTGTCCATAGATTAGAGTAGTATAGATTGATACTATTATGATCTATTGGTTAGGTCTAATCAGCTTAGTAGTTTTATTTTTAAGTTTGACTCGGTTTTTCATTTTGAAAGATCCTTAGATATTTTCATTATTAAACATTTCTAAGTTTTGCCGAGCCGATATCTTAGGTACCCTTCTACCTCAGCATATATTTTTTGACAACTCTAAGATTACCTACCCCAGTCGATAATTAACTATTTGGTGAATTCATTAAGACATAATAAAACACCCAACAAGTAGTATGAACCTTGGCAGGTCGGGTTGAAAAGATCGTTCCAATGAAGGTTAAATGGTACTCCAAAGAAAAGGTATAGGAAAATTTTCCTCACTTCATTTAATAAGAGATTTTGGGGACCAAATTTTTTCCTAAATGGGGAGATATGAATTGAAATGGTTTATTATATAAATTTTCATCTATTTTAGTACTTTTTGGTGGAAAAATTGGAGGTATTAACTTATAGGACCCATTTTATGGGTAGGTCTCACTTTGGTGATTTAGGGTTCAAAACCTTTGGGATCCCATTTGAGGCATTAAAAATTTGTTTTGGGGGGGTAAACCTTATGAGCATAGCTCTTAGTCTCTTAGCGTTGTTATACACTTCAAGATATTTCCATTGACAAAAATATCACCTCCAATGGAGTTTGTATGTATAAGTTATGACTCACATAAGTTGACCTATCTTGTTGACCACCATGGTACCGAGTGGATGCTAGGTCAACTTCCATTACTCACACATGTGCAACTATTTATGTTGGAATTTAAAGAAGATTCTAAAGGATCTAAAAACCTAAAATTATTTGGAGGTTGAATTAAGACCCTAACCCTAGCCCTAGATGGATGGGTAAGATGCTAGGAAAATCAAACTATTTAAAACACATCATAATGTTTAAACCAATAAAAAGTTTAATACGCTAACATTGGAAAATAAATTTGTTTTTATAAAAAATATAAATTAATTATTTTATTTTTCAAATTTAACTTTTAATCAAATAATATAATCCCACCTCTCTAACAATCCCTCCTTTGGTAGGGACTAATAAAAAATGTATTGGAACTCCAATGTGAGAGCGAAAGAGGATCCATGTTGTTGGTTATATGCATTTTGGATTTTATCTCTTGGGCATTATGGAGGATAAGGAATTCGTATGTTGTATATTATGAATATTTTAAGTATATCAATTAGGGTTATTTTAAAGGGGTTAATGAATAATAATGGATATTAAGAATTAAGTTGTTGAGGAAGAATAATGCATATTGAGGTGCGCGTTTGGGATGTAGATCAATTGATAATAAGTGTATTGTGAAAGTTTTTTTTTTTTCAATTTGATAAAGAAAAATACATTAAGAGGGTTGGCCCATCTTGATTTAAATTAAAAAAATCAAATATACATAAAAAAATTCTTTTAGTTCATTATCTTAGTGGCCGACAACTAGAAAAGTTATTGGAAGACAAACAAGTGACCTAAAAGGTTTGGTATTTATAACAAGAAGAAGCACAACAAGTTCAGATTACACATTATACATTCAGGATGGTTTTCATCTTCGTATAAATTTGATAATAAGATCTTCCCGTTCTTCCATTCAACATTGGAACTCATCTTACCTAAATAATAGTCCTATCATTTAAGAGTGTGGATATTCCTATATAGATCGTTCAATAGTAGTGGAGCTCGTCTTGAACTAAATTATAGTCCTATCATTTGAGGGTGTGGTGATTCCTATCATTTGAGGGTGTGGCAATTCCTATATAGAGATGGATAAAGCCGCAGCATTAATGCATCCTCATGCACCGCCTTCGTCGCCAAACTCACCACTGAGTCTCAGGATCAACGAAAAGGATAAGACACATGGCCGAGACAATAAGCAGGCATACAAGCAAGGCATTGGAAGCGACAGTGAGGCATTATATGGGACCGAGTCAGGCATTGGAAGCGATAGTGAGACATTATATGGGAGCCAGTCAAGCATTGGAAGCGATAGTGAGGCATTATATGGGAGCCAGTCAGGGATTGGAAGTGACAGTGAGGCATTATATGGGAGCCAGTCAAACATTGGAAGCGATAATGAGGCATTATATGGGACCCAGACAGTAAAACTGTGTTCAGCACCAATGCTTGGCTGGAGTGGGGAGATGAGGTTTATAACCTTTGCATAGAGTGCAATACTCGGCACTAGGAAATGGTGATCAAGGTTAGTAGTCGAGTGGCTGTGCGAGCCAAACATTTGCAATGGAATTTTAAGGGAAATGAGAAGTTTCATGTGGGTTACTATCCCAATAGAGTTTATTTCCACTTACTGTGGGATGTGCATGACTGGCTTTACACCAGTGGGCAGACTGCAACTTTTTTGTTCAAGAAGGTTGAAGAGAGCTCGTCTCCTTCTGGGGAATTTTGGCCTTTCAAGCCCATTTATTCGCCTTCGGATATTCTAGTCCATGTGTGGAAGTGGAAACCTTCAACACTAGAGCTATTTGTAAATTTGTTATTGGACAGTTAAGCTATTTGAACTCATAAGCTCTATATAAACCATAACCTTTATTTCACTTCATTTACGAACAAAACTACACCATGTAAACATCTTCTTTATTATTTTAATTGTTATTGAAAAAAACTACACCATTGTAAACTAAATTTGTTAATTTGCCACTTGAGCTATTTGAATTCATAACCTTTATATAAACCATAACCTTTATTTCACTTCATTTATGAACAAAACTACACTACGGTAAACATCTTCTTTATGGTTTTAATTAATTATGGTTTTACTGACGACTGATGGCTAAACAGAACAAACAAGTCTACTCTTCGGACCATTCATAATAACCTTGTGGGTTGCTTCATAGTGGGATGCACAGCAGGAGACGAACTCAAGAAACAACATGATTTGGTCTAAACAAAACAAAATGAAAGAGGACTGGAACACCCTATGTACATTTGTTCCCCCAGCATGTAAAATTTTCAATCTTCTCTTAATCTCGGCTACAAGCAACTGAATCTCTTTGTCAAAAATGTTGAAGTCTTTGTCTTCCAAGGAAATTCTAACCCTACTTGTGCTTACACTCGTATCTTCTTCCATTATTCTACCATGAAGATTCTTATATTACGAATGAAATCAGTTGGAAGATCCTGCCTTTCACTCGCAATCTCTGAAACTCCTCTATCGAAATCCCTGTCGCCTCGTCGTCTCCCACACCCCGAGAAGCTTCTGAATTCAACAGTTCTGATGAGTGAATGTCAACTACACATGTAGGAAACCATATATATAAACCTTATTCACTTATCCAACTATCTTATTTTCCAGCTGTCCTTCAATCTCGGCCGTTGAACCCTCGCGCGTTACTCTCCGTCGTTGGATCTGGTCCCCACTTAACCATTGATTTGACAACCCCTCCTTGTATGTCATTAGATAATCCCTTTATACTCCATCCACAACATTCATCTTGGCACCACGTATTCACGAAGTGGTATCTCAAACAGCTCAAAGCGGTCTCTAATACCGCTTTCCTTCCTTGCGAACAACTTTGGTGTTGACACCTGTCGAATGGTTTTACTTGTCGCAACCACCATTTCATATATCCAACATGCATCTTCTTGATGCGTCGATCATCATGACCCATTGATCGCTTCCCTCCATGCATCTATGGTGGATATTTTGTCACATGTTTAAATCTTTACTTACTTCCCGATAGAGGGGTCCCGACCATTATCTTCTGCACATTTCAATGTCACATCTCCGTTGATTTAACATTCTTCGCAACCCGCACCGTTGATCATTTGAAACTTACATGACGGAGTAATAACGCTTGTCCCGCACCATCAGATCCCTCCCAAGGCGTCTCCGTCATCGATCTTTAGTGTGTTGTCCCCCGGCACCACGGTGTCGCATGTGTCTGAAATGGTTTTGCATACTGCTTATGCTCCTTACGACGCCTTCCCCGCTCGACACCTATCCGACAGTAACACCCATTGCAACCACTTGTCTCTCGTCCTATCTGCGCATCTCGACCATGCAACCATCAACAAGGGCCATAGATTTTCCTTTCGTGCCCATCCAACAACAGGACTTGTAACAAAGTTAATCATTGTAATATTTAGCCATCGGACTATATCCTTTAGGGTCATTTCGGCCATTTTAATTGTACTTTAATACTTTCCCTTTTCATTTTCTTCAAGTGCACTATATTCAACATCCCTACAACAATTTTTCATATCCTAGCACCATAACCATGGAGAATGAAGGGGATCTCAGGCTTCCACTAAGTATTTTCTAACTCTCCACCATCCATATTTTAGTATTTATGCTGCAAATAATTAGGTGCTAACAACTGGCTCCAACTAGGGATGATATCCTCCCCATGAGGTAGCAAAGAATCCCTGGTAGACCACGTGCCTAATCCATTGCGCGAAACTCTAAACCTTCAAACTGAAAACTTTAGGTTGAATATTGAAACTGTACCTATCGCAAATCTGTGCTGGACATGCAAATAAATAAAAACCATGGATCCTCCTCCAGACCTTAGGGCCTTCACTTCGGGCTTCAAGTCTTTAGATTTGCCATCAATACTCCAAAACAACTGTGGAAACAAATATGTACAAGCTATGGTACAAACAATACCTGCCTCCTCTAGGACAGGTAATGCTTCAAAAATCTCTCGTTGACTGGACCTCCTGACCAGGGGGATCCATCTTAATGTTCCAGGATCAAAGAATTCAACCCCCGGTTTGCTGCAATAACATACAGACCCATCCACATATGGTCAAACTTTTCGTGCTTATCTTCCCTAGGGGAATCCCATTTAAAGACCAAATCATTCACCTGAAACTGTTCATCTTTCACCTTCCTGTCAAAGGTGTCCTTCATATTTTCTTGGTGCATCTGTACCTTATCATAGAATCTATTTCTCAGCTCGTTCAATTCAACTATTTGATTCACCCTCCTGTGCATATGATTCAGCTCTTCTTCCGTTCCTTGCAATAACCTCATAATTGGTAACCCCATGGATACTAGAAACACCACCTCAGCTCTGTATACTAGTTGAAAAGGCGACATTCCAATGGCCCTTTTTGTACTGATTCTATCATCCCACAAAGCATATCTTAATTTCATGTGCCAAGCCTTCTTATTCTCCTCCAATAACTTCTTGATGATCCTTACCAGGCTTTTGTTAGAGGAATCTGCTAGTCCATTTCCCTGAGGGTAGTACGTTGTGGAACGGTTCAGACTGATATGGTACCTGTGACAGAAGTTTATCATTTTCTTGGACTTAAATGCTAGAGAATTGTCTGTCACTATCCTCTTGGGACAGCCAAATCTAGACAGGATGTTATCTTCTAGAAAATCCATGCTGACACCTTCAGTGGCATTCCTAGTGGGGATGGCTTCAATCCATTTGGTGAAATAATCAGTAGCTATCAAAATCCACCTATGATGGCCAGAGGAGTTAGGGTTTATTTCTCCAATAAAATCTAGTCCCCATTGCTGAAAAGGTGCCTCTACTAAGATTGGGTGCAAGGGAAGTGAAACAACTTTCCTCTTGCCTTAAAAAATCTGGCACTAGTGACAGGTGACGGTCTCCTTGTACACATCAGCAAACATGGTAGGCCAAGAGAACCCTGCCCTTAAGATCTTGTTGACTGTCAGCTTCCAGGAATGATGTGCACCACAATCCCCTTTGTGGAATTCCTTCTTGGTATGTTGAGCCTCTTCCTCTAATAAGCAGTTCAGCAGCACGCCCCCTAGGTCCTTCCACTACAAAAACTTATTCATAAAACAATATTTTGTGGCTTTCAGCCTCACAGACCTGGCCTTGGTTTTGTTCAAACCTGCAGGAGCCTGTAAATTTTGCAATGCATAAACAATGTCAGCATACTAGGGGGATGCAGAGAATTATGGCCTTACCTGTACTCCTGTGTCCTCTTGATCTGGGTAGTCTTCTAAGAAATTTAGCTGTAAAGAATCACAGTTGGTTTGAGTCATCAATTTTTCCAAACCCTGCCCCTTTATCAGTTTGGTAGGTTTTATTTCCAGGTCATATTCCAATAGTACAGCAATCCACTTGGCCCTTCTTCCCTCGGGATCAGCCTGGGTGAGGATACTCTTTACAACACTGTTTGGAACATGGGAAATAATGTGTGAATGGAGGACGTAGACTCTAAAATCCTTTAGAGACTTAATCAGGGCATATGCCTGCTTTTCCATGATATCATATTTTAGTTCTCCATCCCTCAGCACCCTGCTGAAAAATGCTATTGGATGCTCAGCATTCTGGGCATTCTTTTGCAACAACACTCCTACTATTGTATGCTCAGATGCATAGGAGAAAATCAGGAAATCCTTGGAAAATTACGAGCTTGCTAATACTAGGCTTCAGTGATAGCTCTCTTAATCCCTAGCTTCCTCAGTCCATTTTATCTGATTCTCTTTTTCTAACATGTTGGTGATATTCCTCATTATTTCTGCAAAGCTTGGAATAAACCTCCTTAGGAAACCCACTTTCCCAATGAAGGACTGCACCTCTTTCTTGCTTCTTGGCTCCCCAACTTTCTCAATAGCACTAACCCTTTCAGGGTCAATTCTGATACCTTCTTTAGAAATAATATGCCCCAGAATCTTGGCCTCTTCTAATGCAAAATGAGACTTTTTTGGGTTAAGATAAATACCATATTTTCTGCATTTAATGAAAACCTGCTTTAGGTGTTTTAAGTGTTCCTCATCAGATCTGGAAAATACCGTTATATCATCCATGTACACCACCACAAATTTTTACTTCTCCTCTGTAAATGCTATGTCCATTGCACGCTGGAAGGTGGCTCCTGCATTCATTAGCCCAAAAGGCATCTTCGCATACATGAAAGTGCCCCAAGGAGTGGTAAAGGAATTTTTTTCTTGGTCTTTTGGACATACCTTGATTTGATTATATCCTGAAAAACCATCCATGGTAGAGATCCTTTCTTCCCCTACTACCTTCTGTAGGATATGTTCCATCTTGGGCAAAGGGTAATTATCTTTTAGTGAAGACTTGTTAAGGTTCTTGAAATCTATGCAAATTCTGATCTCCCCATTCTTCTTACAGGAACCAGGTTGGATATCCATTAGGAAAACCTTAAGGTGACAATGATTTTTGCATTGAACAATCTTCTGATTTCTTTTTCTATTACAAGCAGTAGCTTTGGATTTATCCTTCTCAGCTTCTGCTTGAAAGGTTTCTCTCCTAGTTTGATTGGAATAGAATGTTGTATTATAGAGGTGTCATATTCCTTTAAGTTCTCATAATTCCAAGCAAAAGCATCATCATATTTCTTCATTAACTCTACATATCGCTCCTTTTTCTTAGCCTATAGCTTCTTATACAACTTCACTATTCGAGGCTCTTCTTTAGCGCCTAAATTCTGGTCTTCTACAACGTTGCTAGTAGTTTCAAACTTGGGGTTTTTAGCCACGTCATCTTGGTCAACCAACTTCTCCAAAGGTATCAAACCATTAGGGATGTAATTTATCTTCAGCTGAATGATGTCCTTTCCACCCAGCATACTTCTCCATCCTTTGCTATCAGTCTCTTCATCTCCTGACTGCTCTTCGTCTACTAAACCTTCCAAGTTTTCAGTCTCTGTGTCAATCTGTACATTCGCAAATTCATCAGACAACTCCAATGTAATATCCCGATTTTGACCCCATTGCATTAAAATGTAAATGATGTAATATTGCTATAAAATCGTGGTGAGGAGCTCAAGGCCAAGGCCCCTCCATCGATTTATTGATGCAGATGGTTTACGTGCTAGCCAGGCACATTGGAATTGTAAATATGCATTTTAATAAAATACCCACAACTAGATATGCAATGAAACAAGAGATGGGGGCATGATTTTACAAGGAATTGGGAGGGAAATATTCAAACCCTTGAGCCAATGAAGTCAAGCCAAGTGTCAATGAGAGAACCCATCAACCATCAACTACCCATGTTGACTTTGGTGCCCAATCATTCATTTCTCCCAAGAGTTGGGTGAAGTAATTAATGCCTTGGGGATTGGGGAGGTACGGCTATCCAAATTCGAGTATGGGCAAGCCACCGTCATGGAAAATCATGTATTTTCTTCTTGGGCAAGAAAACAGCCATGATTTTCTCCCTAAGCTATTACCCATGAAGGAGTTTGGTCTCTCTCACATTTTTGGAACTGCCTGGGCGTTTTCCAGCCATGTTTTTCTGGTTTCTTTGGGTATTCTAGCTAGGAAGAGGGCGTTTTTGTGTTGCAGACCTGTTGGGAGCTGCCTAGGCATTTTTCTCCACTGATTTCCAATGTTTTCCTCCCTTTTGGCATTGTTGGGAACTTGTTTTTGTATTACATACTTGTTGGGAATGAGAGAGCACGATTTGGGGGTTTGTATAGACCATTGCAGCTCTTTGAATGCCCATGGATGTTTTATGAAAACAAAATTGCTTTCCCAGGGTTGTTTTCCCCATTTCTCACTTCATTTTTGGTTTCCCACGTTTTCCATTCATACCCAACACTTGAAATTTTACTATTATGTGTATCCATGCCCAGTTTATTAGTTTTCTGTGTGTAGGGGATTGTTGGGGTTGAAATGGGTTTCCATTGTTTTGGCTTGAGCTTTAGTGGAAGCATCCACAAATGAAGAGGGTTCAGATTTAGCCTGATAAACCCAGCTGTGGATTGGCTTGGCTTAAATGCAAATGATTATTTGGCTGTGTATGATCTTGAAATCCCCTTTTCCTTGTAGAGATCATGCCCAACTCAGGGGTGGTCTCTGAGTGCCGAAATAATATAGGCTGGACAAAGACCTACAGTTGGGTGGAACATTGTAGCGACATAGCTAGTTGTGTGAGACAATTGCACAACAAAGATAAGTGTTTTCTATCTATGTGTTTTGCCTCTGTAGTGTTTAAATTAAATGATTGTTATTGATATATTGAATGCATATGAAATTTTGTGTGTGGATGAGTTTATCTCCGCTGTGCATGTTTGTTGAATTTACATCTGCACACATGGGATTTTAATGGTATGAATCTAATGAATGGGATGAGTTTGTTTAAAAATCCCCATAGATTGGCATCATGTTCCCTTCCATAAATTGGATAGATGGGTGGGGGCATTACATCCAAGAACCTCTTTATTTGTAAATCATCATCAAATACATTCCAGTATTTGGAATTGTTAGGAATAGAAAGTCTGTTCAGCACCTCTTCTTCATACTTTTCCTGAGAAAAAGATAGGTCTCTTAAAACCCCCAGTAGTGGTGGCCAAAGAATCAACCACTTGATTCTCACTCCTAGGTATCACTCTAATCTTTTGTTCTGTGAAAAAATTCCCAAACATATCCCAGACTTCATTCCTGTATGCCCTCATCCTAGGATGTCTAGTTTGATAGCTATCATTCACCTGGTTTACCACCAACTCTGAATCTCCAAACACCTGTATCATTTTTGCTCCTAGATCCTTCAGGGCTCGTAATCCTAGGAGTAAAGCTTCATATTTAGCCACATTGTTAGTGCATTCAAAAGTTAACTTGTATGATAAACCTCTAGATTCCCTATCTAGAGGTATGATCCAAACTCCTGCTCCTGCACCATTTTTACTCAAGGACCCATCAAAATACATTGACCATAAACCCTCTTCATTTTTTACATTTTCTGAGGCTTCATACCTTGATGCAAACTCTTTATATTCATTTACTTCAATGTACAAAGGAGGTTCAGGATCAATGCGCGGACCATCATTGAAAAAGATAGAGGACGCCATGTCTGTGTCCACAACATATATAGGGTGATTTTCAGGTTTGTCTGCGCTGCTAACCACATAAGCCATCTTTTTTTCTCTATACAATATTTTATTACTCCCGAAAAGAGGTATAGTGGCATAAGACAAGTCCATATGCATAGTTCCTCTCAATTTTGAAGCCCAGGACCTTGAAAACAACATCCCAAACTTTGCGGGCACATCAACCACTACAACATCCATCATAATACTCTTAGTAGGCAATTGGGCAAGAGTTACTACCATGTATTTAATCAACCCCAGACATTTTACCTTCTTGGAGTCAAATGAGTAAAGGTCTTTGTATGGTCTAGTGACTTCTAACCCCAACTGATCTACTACTGATTTTGGCATTAGATTATTGGAAGCCCCAGAGTCTATTAGTGCATTATGTAAGATTTTTCCATGGAGATTCAAACTTAAATAGAAAGGGGGAACTTCTTCATCATCTGACTCTTCGAGTTTGGACCCAAAAATTATGGTAGGAGCATCATCTGTCACCTCCAATATATCATGCGGACAATCCCCCTACCCTTTTACCAATTTAGTTATCTCTTCCCTATATTCATTGTTCTTCAGTAGTTCATTGAAGGGAATATAGATCTTTACCTTGGATAGTTCGGCTTTTAGATTGAATGTTGAAATAGGCTTTGCTACCTCCATGGCCTCAAGTGCTTAACTTCTTTGGAATGTTTCCCTTTATCCTGCTTTGTTCTCTATGCAGCAACCTCCTGTTGCTTCTGTGTCTCAACCTCCTATTGCTTCTCCTTCGGATTTTCTACATTGTGTTGAGTATTCGGGGGCAAAGTTTTGTCAGGCTGTCCTTTGTTTATTGTTACATCCCGATTTCTTAACTTTAGCTTCCTTTGAATGTCATTTACAACATTTTGGTAACCCATTTGGTACTGCTCAGAATATAGCTCGGGAATTTGGCTAGTACTTTCCTTGGTGAAGAAATCATGCTCCCTTTCGGTCAAAAGAACTTCATGGTCCAGGCTATCAAAGTGGTGAATATGATCATCTATGGGATCCTCAGGCCCTTCTTGATCAACCATATTTTCAGGGAAAGGAGGCCTTATTTGTTGGTCATCAAGGTTCCTTTGATTCCTTTGAGGGGGTGGTGGCCTCCGAAACTTAGGGTTTCTTATTTGGTTTTCAGGATACTCCCTAGAAGGAGGCTTGTTATCCAGGGCTAACCTATCCATCAATTTTTCCATAGTCTTCATCATTGTTTCAAACTTAGCATCATTGGTAGAGGAGGAGGTGGAAGTAGAGGTATGGACTTCTACTTTGTTCTTATCTGCTTCTATTTTACCTTTCATATTTCCCGAAGCCATCATGTTTGCTTCTACCTCTATGGAATCCTTCAACATAGCGAGCGTGGGTGACTTCCTTTCTCTTAGCATACATGAGAAATCTACCTCAAAGGCATCTGCATAATGGAGCTTTGCAGCACCTACCGAGGGCTTCAGATCGTCTAGGACAGAGTTGTATGCCTTCATAAACCTTAATAGAAAACTCATGGATAGACTCAAAACCCCCCTTCTTCAGATGTTTATACTGGGAGAGAACTAGTGAAGGACTCCTTATAATTTCCCACCTTTCTAAGAATAATGCTTTAAAGGATGCGAAATCAGGGATAGAAGCATTTTCCAACTGCCTGAACCATTTCTTGGGTTCCCCAAACAAACTTTGGGCAAAGAGCCTCATCTTTGCATCATCATGATCTATTTCTTCCAAATCAATAAAATCCTCAAATATGTCTACATGCTGCTTGGCTGAAAATTCTCCCTCTCCATCATAAGATACAATCCTCTGGGAATAGTTTTGAGGGAGGTCATGTAGGATAGTTGGTAGGGCCAAAGGGGAAAATCTGGTAGCCATGGGTACTGGTGGATTTTGTGCAAGGGGAGGGTTACTTTGGAGAATATTCTGAGCAAGGGTCTTTGCAGAGTTTATGGTATGGGACTGAGGGATCTGAAAACATGGCTTGGTTCTTTCAACTTCGGAGGTATTGTGCAAACCACACCATACAGGATCTAACAGATATGATTCAGATTTTGTTCTCAGCAAAGGCCTACCAATATCTATCTCTATATTTAATTCATGAAAAATATATTATTCTTCTTTAGACACAATTCTTTCACTGCTAGAGGTACTAGCGTTATCCTTCCCAGTCTTATGTCTAAGCAAAATTTCTAAATTATCCACTCCTAGCATAATTTTGGAAAAAGGGTCACCTTTGGTATGGATCTTTTTAGGGGCCAGGATGCCTTTCAAAATTTCTTCAGAACTGGACTTTGGCTTGCTGGTCTTCCTCAGTGGAGTCTTCTTTGAATACAAATCTCAACAAGTGGAGTCGCCATCACAAAAACACACAACCTTCTCGAAAATATGCAAATCTCTGTTTTCCCACAGAAATTTTCCCTTTCCTCTAAAACTCAAACCTCTTTGTCGTTCTCCTAGGGATAATAGAACACTCTTCCCCGGCAACGACGCCGATTTGTTAACACCTAAATTGTACCCCCTAGGTTGTAAAAGAGGGAAAGTCGGGGTAACGACTAACCACTTTGGACGTATGCTACTGACCCAACACAATCCGAGAGGGCTCTCTCTATAGATCTAGGAAAGATTGGAAATAATCAAAGGTGTCAACAATGAAAACATACACCAACATTCATTTCTTAAGATATCCAATCAAAGCATACATAGAAGGTCAGACTTCTCTTAGGACAAATTGTTTATAGATTGTTGGTTGGAAAACAACATGGGTTTCTATTGGGAAATGGAGTCAAATTAAACAAGACATGAACATCATTGACAAATACTTTGCAGATACATTCTCACATGGGCAAGGTAGCCACCAACTTATAGTCAAAGAGCGTTTAGTTGGTGATTTAGAAGAGAAATGAATAGTCCATCAATATAAAGCATGGAAACATGAATTCTATATTGACTTTAGCAAAAAATAATTGTGGAATGATTGGTATGATCAAAATGGATCATAATCTCTATGAATTCCATTTAGATACTACACTGAACCAAACATGAAAAAGAATTTACAAAATGGATTAGCAATGAGAGAAACAAAATTCACATGGGAGAAAGAAAGAACAGACTGCAAGACCAATCACAAAGGAATCCCTGATAAAACACCTGCTCGGCTCTATCAATATTATTCAAAAAACTGCTCGAAAATGTCTTACGCAGAGCAACATATATGTTTCCAAAAAGTTTTCAACCCTTCTTCATTCAATTACATAGCATATATAGCTTCCTAGAGCCTCCTGTCCGACTCATTTGGACTAGAAAATAGTTATAACAAAATGACACCTCATCAGGACATATTTGCCACTACCCCTACAAAACAAAATGGGAAGGGCGGGTCCAACTGTTTTTTAATTTCACTTGTATTTCTTACTAAATGACATTTACTTCAAACATAAATATAAAAGTCCAGCAAAGTAAATGTTCCAGCTGGCTATTTCCAATAGCTGCCTCAAAAAATATTACAAATTTCTTTAAATTGAAAATGTCTTAGAAGTCTTTGAAAATAACAACTCTTTGAAAATAAAAAACAACAACTAGCGAGAAGTACGAATTGAGTACTTCATCTTCCCATTTTCCTCCACATAACTCCATTGGTCGACCGTGACGCTTTCATGCAGCACCATTTCTTTCACTGAGACCTTTAGTTCCACATTCTCTTCACTAGACATGATATGGATTCTTTCGCTCAGGCTCTTCAGTAGGTTCATGATCTCGAAATATTCAACAATCTTCTCTAATAATATTTTCCCTGTAAGCACATGAGTCAGGCTCTGAAACTTTTTGTGATTCATTCTTATCACGAACAACAGGTTCTTATAATCATTATGGAGAATCAGTTCACCATCATCACCCCAAAAGGAGGTAAACCCCTTTTGGAAAACCTTCTCAAACTATTCCTTTCTACCAGAAACTTGTTATGTCATCGCTACACAGCAAACCTTGATATTCTCCGCATGAGAGTATTTTCCCAGCATCTTTCTCGCCCAAGCGATTGCTGCAATTCTATTTTTGATCCCCAAAGTAAACTCCTCCTCTGATAAGACTCTCAGAAAATCTATAGCATCTTGAGCTATTTCTTTGGGCCATTTGCTTAGATTTGTTCGTGCTGATGCACAACTTTTCAAAGCATCTTTTATTGCCTTCCCTCTAGCCCTTATGGTTGTTAAACAGGGCCTACGATTGGTGGTCGTCTCCATAATGCTATCCCAGATTATGTGCTTGCACCCCTACATTGGGATTTGTCCAATTACTTGGGGAGTAAACCTTTGATTTGTTTCCACCAATCCTTTATTCTTACTCTGCAACACCCTTATCTCTTCATCCATTTTCATGTTTTGCTCCTCCAGTTTCAGAGCCCTTTCCTTTAATTCTTTAATTTCTACGTCTTTCAAACTGACCTCAGACATAGCCCAAGAAAGACTATTCGCACTATTTTCACCTGCATCCTGACTTACATTTGACGACCGCATGCCCAAAGTGGGCAAGTTACTTTTTAGATCATCAACTTGCTTTTCCAAACTCAACTTATCTTTTTCCCATTCGGTCTATTCTCAATTAATTTCAACAATTCTGCCTTGATTTCGCTGAGTTCTTTGGCTAAAACTTCCTTCTCTTGTTCCAACTTAGATTCCTCGGGATCTTGAATTAATTGAGTGTTTGGGACCTTCATTTTCTTTTGAAATCTTTGAATTAATTTGTCCTTCTCTGTCAACAACGTCTTACTAGCCTTGTCACCGCCATCAGTTGCAACCAAGTCAAATTGCAATTTCTTGACCTATTGCTGATGGGATTTATTTTCCATTCTCTCCTGTTTCAGCTAACTATCCATTTTACTTAAAATTCCCTCCAACTTTTCAACCTTCAAAATAGCCTGAATATAATATTCATAGATAACCTCTCTGATCTGTTTATGCAACTGAATCTTATCTGTACATGATATCTTTGTCAAATCGTATTTCACTTCAGTCAATTTGTTTGGGGTGGCTACTACTAGATTCAAGGTGCCTTCTTTGACATTCTGTCTTGTCACCAATGTGACATCTGACTTCGATAGGCTTCTAAATTTGGGCAACAAATTATGTACAACTTGAGAAAAATTTTGCTTGTTCCGACTATACTGCTCAAACATCTCATCTCTTGACGAGAATTTACCTGTGTCTCCGCTTTCTCTGGCCTCCTAAAAATTGTATTCCAGTATCTGTACATTTGGAATTTGAATCTCCCCTTCATTACCAACCTCACTATTTATCAAAGCAGTCGATTCTGGCTGTGTCCCGACTAAGTCTTGAGTCTTAGCTCTAGCTCATTTTCATCCCTCTCCTTCCTCATCATACTCATCAAGTATTTCTAACAGACTCCTTTTTTCTCCTACTTCCTCAACCTTTTGTACGACCTCCATTTCTACTGCCGCTTCTAACAAAGTGAGATCTTCGTCCTATAAATCAGACGTTGCTTCAACTTCCGGATTGTATTGCAACAGA
The DNA here is from genome assembly GCA_027924585.1 of Larix kaempferi. Taxonomy (NCBI): domain Eukaryota; kingdom Viridiplantae; phylum Streptophyta; class Pinopsida; order Pinales; family Pinaceae; genus Larix; species Larix kaempferi. The sequence goes on from BSBM01000464.1 coordinate 11,122,179, forward strand.
TTCCTTTCCTCCAAAGGCCCTTCAACTTCTTTGTGTGCAAAACCCCTAAGGTTATTCAATCTTGTTCTCTCAAAAATAATGTGGAAAGGATCATAGTCCATCGCTATGTCCTTCTTGAATTCCAGGACTTCCAACAAACTCTGCATCTCTGAAATGGCTTCCTTGCTTTTTACAATGAATGGACTAATCACCCAGGGATACTTCAAGTCAACTCCCTTCTTGAACTTCAAAATTTTTTCCTCCTCTAGGATCAACTTTTTCCTGATAAAATCCAAAGAAAAAGTCCGCATAGTTAGAAAAGCAGGTAGTATGTACGGTTCATGTATGAAACCATACATCCTAATGACCGTGGAATCCTTTGACAAAAACTAGTCTCCCACGGCCACCTGTTTCTTCAACTGTAGCAGGATTTTCATTTCAGACAGGACCCTCAGAAAATATTCTCCGAAAAACAATTTGTACAACAAAGACAAAATCGAATTCATGTAATTGAACATACTATCCTCTAAAGTGCCTGCATAAACCTTAGGTGCGAAATGCAATACATCTTGACTACTGACCATGATCATCTTCATCAAATGGGCTTGAAACTGGAAACATCTAGTATTTGAAAAAATAGATAACTGAGAGTTAATGGCTTCCGCCATAAATTCTTCAAATATCAGACTTAGAACTGACCCATAATCGGCCAAGGGTGAACCGACACTTATCCTAAACAACAAACTTAACTGCAACTCTGTTACCTACCTATCACTATCGAGACCTAAAAATCGTGCAAGCAATGAAAGGACTGACTGGGTATTAACATTGAATAAACTAACATCTAATGGGTAGGGAATATCGTCAATCTCCAAGTCCGGCTTAAGGCAAGTTGTAAAAAAGGCTTGCCGACTTTCGGGAGGAGCTTGACGATAGAGGGTTACAATTGCTTCTTCAGAGAAACTTTCAGACTCTGGGGCCTATGACTCAGGGATTTCAAAAGACCTACTGACGACCGATAGCTCAACACAACAAACAAGTCTACTCTTCGGACCATTCATAATAACCTTGTGGGTTGCTTCATAGTGGGACGCACACCAGGAGACGAACTCAGGAAATGACATGATTTCGTCTAAACAAAAGAAAATGAAAGAGGACTGGAACACCCTATGTACATCTGTGCCCCGAACACGCAAAAGTTTCAATCTTCTCTTAATCTCGGCTACGGGCAATTGAATCTCCATGTCAAAAATGTTAAAGTCTCTGTCTTCCAAGGCACTTCGAACCCTACTCGTGCTTCCACCCATATCTTCTTCAATTATTATACTATGAAGACACTTATATTACGGATGAAATTAGTTGCAAGGACCTACCTTTCACTCGCAATCTCTAAAACTACTCTGTCGAAATCCCTGTTTCCCTCGTCGTCTCCCACACACCGAGAAGATTCTGACTTCGACAGTTTTGATGAGCGAATGTCAACTACACATGCCGACAACCATATATATAAACCTTATTCACTTATCCAACGATATTATTTTCCAGCTGTCCTCCAATCTCGGTCGTTGATCCCTCACGCGTTGCTCTTCGCCGTTGGATTTGGTCACCACTCAACCATTGATTTGACAACCCCTCCTTGTCTACCGTTGGATCATCCCTTTATACTCCATCCATGTCGTTCATCTTGGAACCATGTATCCACGAAGTGATATCGCAAACACCTCAAAGCGGTCTCTAATACCGCTTTCCTTCCTTGCAACCAACTTTGGTGTTGACACCTATTGAATGGTGTTACTCATCGCAACCACCATTTCCTATATCCAGCATGCATCTTCTTGATGCGTCGATCATCGTGAACCATTGATCACTTCCTCCATGCATCTACGGTGGAGATTTTGTCAGATGTTTAACTCTTGACATGCTTCCCAATAGAGGGGTCCCGACCATTATCTTCTGTGCGTTTCAACATCACATATCCATTGATTTAACATTCTTCGCAACCTGCACCGTCGATCGTTTGAAACTTACATGACAAAGCAATAATGCCTGTCCTGCACTGTCAGATCCCTGACAAGGCTTCTCCGTCGTCGATCCTTAGTGTGTTGTCCCCCGCCACCACGGTGTCGTATGCGCCTGGAATGGTTTTGCATACCGCTTATACTCCTTATGAAGCTTTCCCCGCTCGACACCTGTCCAGCGGTAACACCCATCCCAACCACTTATCTCTCGTATGCTCCATGCATCTCGACCATGCGACCATCAACAAGGGTCGTAGATTTTCCTTTCGTGCCCATCCAACGGTGGGACTTGTACCAAAGTTAATCCTTGCAATATTTAGCCATCGGACTGTATCCTTTAGAGTCATTTCGGCCATTTTAATTGTACTATAATACTTTCCCTTTGCATTTTCTTCAAGTGCACTATATTCAACATCCCTATAGCAATTTTTCATACCCTAGCACCATAACCATGGAGAATTAAGGGGATCTTAGGCTTCCACCAGGTATTTTCTAACTCTCCACCCTTCATATTTTAGTATTTATGCTGCAAATAATTAGGTGCTAACAACTGGCTCCAACTAGGGATGCTATCATCCCCGTGTGGTAGCAAAGAACCCCTGGTAGACCAAGTGCCTGATCCATTGGGAGAAACTCCAAACCTTCGAACTGAAAAATTTAGGTTGAATACTGAAACTGTACCTATCGCAAATCTGCGCTAGACATGCAAATAAACAAAAACCATGGCTCCTCCTCAAGACCTTAGGGCCTTTGCTTCAAGCTTCAAGTCTTTATATTTGCCATAAATACTCCAAAATAGCTGTGGAACAAAAATATGTACAGGCTATGGTACAAACAATGTATGCCTCCTCTAGGATAGGTAATGCTTCAAAAATCTCTCGTTGACTGGACCTCTTGACCAGGGGCATCCATCTTGATGTTCCCGGATCAAAGAATTCACCCGTTAGTTCACTGTAATAACATACGGCCCCATCAACATATGGTCAAATTTTCCATGCTTATCTTCCCTAGGGGAATCCAATTTCAAGACCAAATCATTCACCTGAAATTGTTCCTCTTTCACCTTCCTGCCAAAGGTGTCTTTCATATTTTATTAATGCATCTGTACCTTATCATAGGCTCTATTTCTCAGCTCATTTAGTTCAACTATTTGATTCACCCTCCTCTGGATATGATTCGACTCTTCTTCCATTCCTTCCAATAACCTCATAACTAGTAACCCTAGGGATACCAGAAACACCACCTCAGCTCCGTATACCAGTTGAAAAGGAAACATTGTTGGCTATAACTGACCCAGAGGTTTTCTATAAGACCCAAGTTCTTCGCGGTTTCCCTTTGACAAAGAAAACCCCTTCGCACCGGCCCTTTTGGAAACAATCTGCGAGCATGTTAAGGTCTCATCCGAGGTGTATCTATGGGGTACTGTGGAATCAAGTTTCCACAGTAAGTGATAATTTGCTTGGACGGACATACTGCACAGCACAACATAGGGTATGTGTTGCAAGGTGAGACTGCATAGTGATGGGCCACGCTGTGGTCCACACCACTATGTTCTTCTACCACGGGACTTCTGCTGAAGCTGTGGACAATGCATCTTTATTCTATACTTGGATTATTTTGAAACACTTAAGGCGTTGAAACGAATATCACTCATCCATCCATTCAGGAACTTAACTAACTATTCTTCTAACATTCATTCGTTAACTCAAGATGTTATGATTTGAACATAGACGACTGATCTAATCAAACTATTATACATTCCTTTACTGCGTATAAGAAAGTACTTAACCAAATGACTGATTCACTGCCTTCATATACAAGACTAAATGTTCACCATTCAACTATTCATACAGAACTTAACATATCACTTCCATACTTCTCTAATGGAAAATGCATATAAAAGCTCTCTCATAATAGTATGCAAGGAACCATCTAGACATTCATTAACAGAAAACACAAGTAATCATTCATTTATAAGCACAATCGCACAACATGAGATTTAACGTGGTTCACTCCCCCAGGTGGGAAGCTACGTCCACAAGAACGGTTGGTAATATATTTCTTTAAAAGGGATGGGGACAACCGTTCTTAGTCTACGCACTTAGCTGCAGACTCTCCTTCCTCTCAGATAGGTCTCTGTACACATAGCTGCAGAGCCTTTACAATCTTCTTAGCTCAAAGAGATTTTACAATACAATGATCCAAAATCATAACAGCCAAAGTAAAGTTTAACCCCATCCCATACAAAATTGTCTTCTTAAATAGATCATGCCCGAAGGTCATGTCTTTACAATGCCGAAGACCTAAACCCAAAACCCTTAGGGTTTACAAAACTGCATCGGTTTCCCTAAACCGGATTGCTAGCTCCTAGTATCATCTGGTTCATCGTGGCGGTTCTCCACATATTCATTCTGTCGCTATCGGCCTCCTTGTCGCACGAGTTCCAATAGGCTACTTCCGTCGAACCGTTCATCTCTAACGGTCTTTCCCACCAGGCGTGCCAAGACGTCACTTTCTTTAACAAACTCCCACGTCGGCCACCTTCCTGATTTACTCCTGCACGCCGCTCGACACTCCTAGAGCATCTTTCCCAAAAATAGGCTGCTATCGGTCTAACCGGTACTTGTACCTGTCCTTCATCTAGCCTTCCTCTTTGCTGGCTCCACATGGCCTCCTATCTTCGTAGCATCGCTCGAAACATGGCTACTGCGCGCCTCTTTGCAGCATCCCTAGTACTTAGCCAAAATTCAATTTGTTTCAGAGCTGCGCTCAGCTCAGGTTCTTATGCCTTCAAAATTGTTACCAAAATTGGACTAGTTGGGCCAGGCCCAACATGCCCCTAACACTTACATGTGGCTCGTCCTCGAGCCACTTTCAATGTCCACCGTCAGAATCTACTCTCTGACTTGTGCAGTCAACTTTGCTGCGAACTCACTGTAAGTGTTCATCAGTTTCTCCATTATTTCTTTAGTTTCTCGCTCAACCTGCTTGACTGTATCAAGCAGCTGTGGTGTTATCTCTTCTCTGATTTGGGCTTCTACCTATTCCTGGTTGTCGCGTAGCTCTTTCAGTTTATTTTCTATATGCTGCGACACCACGGTGGCATCTTCTTCCAGCACATGTACTGGTCTGGCTGAAGGTCTGGGTACTTGGGATCATGTGGCTCGTCTCTCTGCACTCCTAAGAGGTCGTAGTTTTCCCATTTACAGTCCGGTATTTTGCACAACAGGTTGGTTGTAATTTTGACATGCTTCGAAATTGGAAACAAGGGGATGTCGTATTTTGCATTCTTGGCTAGCTTATAGACGGGGGCATTCAGTGCCCAAGGTGAGATGTACTCAGGGGTCATATTACGAGGGATTTCTTTCGTAAAATTGGGCTGCCTTGGCACTGCCGAACTCGGCTTTAGCTGTTTGGTTTGAGCTGTAGTGACTGTCTCCTTGACCTTGTCTTGCATAGCTGGATTGGTTCTCGATGATCTATGGGATCCTTGGCCTTGTTATGTTACAACCTTCTTGGAAGGGGTTCTCATTAACTCTTGAATTCCTCTGTGCCGAAATACTCTAAGTGCATCTTCAATGGTAAGCTCTTCTTCTCGATAGAAAGGTTCAAACATTCACTGATTAGATGGCGGGTATGGTAGTCAGACGACAGATGGATATTATCTCAAGGGGTGGTCGCAAGGAAATTCTAAGTGCTCAGTAACGCCAGCGAGTCCTCAAGCGGTGTTATTTATAGGCGCAACTGACCTTATCCTATGCCATTCAACGGCTAAATATGCATTAAATGTGTCCTCTGGTGGCCGAATCCATCATATTTTCCAGTCCTTTCCTTCGTCAGTCTATCCAGAATGGCTATCTTCCCTTTAAATGCTGAAGTGGTTGCTGCAACGGTCATCTAACGACTATTTTCTCAAAAGTGGTGTAACGGCTATTTTTCTCTGGGTGCTACGCCGAACTACACGGTAGGCCACTTACACTGCTGCGGAGTTGACTCGCAGTGCAAATTTTTTTTATTTTTTTTCTCCCGCGCAGCTTCAACACTGCTGTGGGGTACATACATCATCTTTCTTATCATACATGTACAGGCTCCTTTACACTTCTAGTTCCCAATTTCAACTGTACTCGACACTTAGAAATCTCTTCCTCCACTTGTTATCCAAGGTTCTGCGAAGCAGGACTATCATGGTACAACTTTAGTCTGGTTCCATTTATCAAAGTTGGTAAGGTATCGCCAGCTAAATTGGCTAACTGGACTGCACCAATGTTAGTAACATGTATCACATTATATGGGCCAAGCCAATGCATCCTAAATTTACCAGGAAATTTCATGAATTTTCTATCATACAAGAGGACTAGGTCACCTACCTGAAAGCACTTGTTCTTTATATGGCGATCATGCCAGGATTTCTCACTGTCTTTCTGAGCTTGTTGGTGGAAGCCGACAATGAAGTGATCTTCCTCCAACCCAACAAGGTGTAGTAACCTTTCTTCTAATGCTACACGGTCTTCCATCCCTGTGAACGCAGCGATCCTCAAACTAGGGACAATATATTCCATTGGCATTATAGCCTCTTTCCCATAATCCAACTGAAAAGTTGTGTGTCCTGTCAATTTCTTGCATGTAGTCTTGTATGCCCATAACACAGAGGAGACGCGCAGATCCCAATCATCTCTATTTACGTTGCAGACCTTAGTGAGTGCGTTCTCCAATATTTTATTGGAAGCCTCAACAGTGCCATTCGCCTGTGGATGATATGGAGTACTGCGCTGATGATGAATGTGGAATTGCTCTGTAAGTGCCTCAATGGTCTTGTTCAAAAAGTGAGTACCTTGGTCACTCATCAAAATCTTCGGACATCCAAATCTTGACAATATTTCTTCAAAAATGAACTGCGCAGCAGTACTGGCGCTGCAGTCCTTTACTGGATTTGGTTCTGCCCATCTGGTGAGGTAATCAGTAGCAATAATAATATACCTCACACTAGTTCTTTTCCCTGGTGGGTTTATAGGACCCACAAAATCAATTGCCCATTTCTCAAACGCCTGCAAGGTAAACTGTGGGTTTAATGGAATCTCATCTCTTCGTGAAGGTTTCCCTATCCTTTGACAGACATCACAGTTCCTGCAGTGTTCTTTGGAGTCTTTGTGGATCGTGGGCCACCATAGCCTTGCATGCAATATTTTCTGCACAGTATCTCTTCCTGCATAGTGACCTCCCACGACCCTTGAATGCGCGTCTGCTAAGATAAATGGTTTCTCAGGATCTAGTACGAATTTGCACAAGAATTCATCTAGTCCAAGTTTGTATAACTGACCTGCTATTATAGTGAATTCTGCGGCGCGCACCACTAGCTGCTTCTTCTGCTGGACAGATAATTCCTGTGGTGCCAGCCCTGTTGACAAAAAATTAATGATATCCCTATAATAATCATCGACAACTTGTATAGAAAATAACTGTGCATTAGGAAGACTATCTTCAATGTTCGTCGACTCTTCTCCTGACTCAATCCTTAACAGATGATTAGGTCCCAAGTTCAGTTGGCCTGGCTTAACAATAATCTCAAAGTCATATTTCTGGAAGAGCAGTAGCCATCTGCATATGCGTCCCCCTAACAGTGGCTTATTGACCAAGTATTTCAACACGGAATGGTCAGTGAACATAAGGAAGTGCGCACCAAGCAAGTAATGCCTGAATTTATGTAGGACATATACCATTGCAAGGCCTTCCCTCTGGGTAGTAGTATAGTTCTTTTCTGTTGTTGAGAGCTTCCTGCTCAAAAATGCAATAAGGTGGTCAATACCTCCTTCCCCTGGCTTACCTAATACGATTCCCAAGGCAATGCATGATGCATCAACATGGACATGAAATGGCTTCGTCCAATCTGGAAAGACTAGAATCGGCGCAGTCACCATCTTTTCTTTTAATGTATCAAAACCCTCTTCGCATTCCGCGTTCCAAATGAATGGTGCGTCTTTCTTTAGCAGCTTTTCCATTGCTGCGGTTATCTGCGCGTAACCCTTTATAAATTTCCTGTAGTATCTAGTATGGCCTAAGGTAGAGCGCAACATCTTGATGGAAGTTGGTGTTGGGAAGTTCACAATAATGGCAATCTTTGCAGGGTCCACCATCAGTCCTTGCTTACAAACAATGTGCCCAAGTAGAATTCCATAGGGGACACAAAAAATACACTTCTTTATATTTAAAGAGATCTGATGCTGTCGACACTTCTCCAGCATCATTCTGAGGTTTGTACAATGGTTCTTCAATAGACCAAACACAATCCAATCGTCAAAATAGGCTTCGAGAAACTTATGCATAAACTCTTTGAATGCTGGGACGACCACTCTGGAGAATATGGTAGGTGTGTTCTTTAAGCCAAAAGGCATTACTGTGTACTGGAACGACCCCCATTATGTAGCAAAAGTTGTCTTATGCCTGTCTGCTGGATCAATCCTTATCTGATGATATCTAGAGAAACCATCAGTAAAGGAATAGGCCTCATTCCCTCCAACATTATCAAGCACTTCATCTGTAAAAGAAGTGGGGAATGGGTCGTGCATAGAAGCATCATTCAGTTTTCTGAGATCCACACAAAACCTGATCTCACCCTTCGTTTTCTTGTCTTGAACGACCATGGGACTAATCCACTCAGACTCTTCGACAGGTTTAATGATTCCTACTTCAAGCATCTTATCCAGCTCAACGCGTACTCTTTCCTTGTAGCGCAGATTTAGTCTGTACGGTCTCTGTTTTACAGGCTTTGCACCTGGCTTCAAAGGTATTTTCATGACTCCTAAGTATCCCAGAATTCCTTTCATTTCTGTAAATTTTGTCAGAAATAACTCTTGATATTCATGCAAGGTGTCTGCGATCTATGCAACAGTCTGATCATCCCAATAATCTCCGATTGCTGCGAACTTCGGTTCTTCTTTTGTGCCAATATTCACCTTCTGTGTTTTTACTGGTCCTCTCATATCTAGGATTTCTAACAGAGGTCCTTCTACGTCGCGCACACCCTATGATTCTGGTATGTTTATGTTGCACAGATCGTCATCATCATCTTCATTTCTATCATCGATGTCTTCAGCTAGGTTGTAACACTCGATAAAGTGTTCTTCATGTTCCTTCCATTTTGACTGTAGGTGCGCAGGAACGTGCCCCAAAGAATTCCTGCAATGTCATATTTCTATGATGACAGTCTTCCCTGAATATGCGTTCCTTAATTATCTACAATGCCTCATGGATCAGTGGGTTCTCGTCCTCGAAGCTGAAGTCCCTCTGGAAGTTCACAGTCAACATTTCCCAATCGGTGGTTTCTCTGCGCAACTCCAGGTCTAGGTACCATTTCTTTGGAATGTCATCATCCAACGTGTGTACAAATAAATGCACCCATTCTGTGTGTGACCTTTCCGCCCATGCTTGTGAATAGACTTCAATGTGTTGACTAGGATTTGTCTATCCATTAAACTTTCCAAAGGGTAAGGTAACCCGGTCAGCAAACCGAATCTGCATCTTAATTCTGCATTGATCCCAAGTGGTAAATGTCTGCTTGTGGGCATTCCACCATCTGGCGAGTGTGTCACGTAGTGCCATGTCCAATTCTGGTAATTTGTGCTCATCTGCAATAGTTGCAGTGTATTCTTGGATGAAGGTATAAACATTAGCAGAACCATCATATGTGGGAATAGGACTTACCTCTTTCCCGATCTAGCGCAGTGATTTCGTAACTTGCACGCATCTTCTTGCTGATACTTCATGCATCCGGCTTTGCCAATTTTCTAGCCCTGCCTCCGAATCAGAGATGCAGGAGCTATCACATCTCCAGTTGAGTGTGCCATCTACGGTAGGATTAATGTAATCTTCCTGGTTTGCTGTGAGCTGGTATAGTCTGTCCAAATCTTGAGCCTTGGATTCCTCCTGAATCGGCTCGCTGTATCTGTCACCATCTACAGGATCCAACAGTGCGATGACCCTAAGATGCTTCCCTTCAAATATCATCTTCTTTGTTTTTAGATTTATGATAGCCAAGTTATCAATAGCCCAGTCAATTCCTAGCAGTGCAGGAAAAGGCTGACTATCATCCACAATCTCGATACCTTCAAAGTATGCATGAATTTGGACTCCATCGATGTCGACTATCACGTCAGCTAACCGGCCAAAAGCTATGACTTTCTCTTAGTTAGCCATTCTCAACTGGATAGGTGACCATGACAACTTTGGTCGACCCATCTGCTGCCATGTCTGCTTAGTTAAGACATTTACTTCGGATCTCAGATCAAGGATGACTTCATCCATTTCAAAAGATCCTATCTGCGCGGTAAGTTTCATTTTGCGGCATGTTCTTTTATGCTTCCTTATGTGATGTACTGTGCTGTCAGAAGTCTATGTTCCGTCCTGCGGCTCATACTGGTTTATGAGCTTTTGTAGCTCTACTATGGCATTTTCACTTTTGAGTAGCTTCATGCAGCTTCGCAGGAACTGTGCAACGGAGGTGCTGACATCTGTTGCGGTGCTTGTTTTGTCATAGGCCGATGGCATGTCTTCAACATGCGGTGCTTGAATGCGCCACGGGTTCCTCTATGTTTTTGTTGCTGGCTCTCTGAATGTATCCCACGTGTCGATAAAGACTTCCTTGTTCTTTTGTAGGTTGAGAGCAGGTATTTTTCCCGGAGCTTTCCTTATCCATTCTGTCTCAAGAGGAGACCGCTTTGTGTGAGTCTCCCCTGACGTGGATGCTTCTGCACCCCTATTGTGGCCTGTCTGAGTGCCACTGCATGTCACCACATTGATGCTCATGTCTACTTGTCTTTTCTCTACTGCGATCCACTAGACGTTCATGTTTGGTGCATCCGTCTGTCTTCTTTTTTGCATTTCCACCTCTAGTATTGGGCAATCTTCAATAACATGCTCAAATGATTTACAATAATTGCACGTAGTGCATGGGTTAACAGAATCTATGGATACGTTACCTGGTTGGTGTTAAATTTTCTGAATTTACTTCAATATGATCTAGGATATTAACTGAGAGAACAACATGTACAGCATATCTACAGCATATCAATCATGGAGACAATAATGCAAGCACACAAGAGACACAAAGATTTACTTGGGGAAAACCATAAAGGTGAAAAACCCCAATAACTTCCTCAGAGATAGATAGAGAAATGATACAACCAACCAAGAGATAGACATAACCTAGCAGCAGATCCTCCTCCTCCATAAGTGCGCCTCTCCTCCTTGAGAGCATGTGTGAGAAGTGAGTGAGTAAATAGAGTGCCTCCCGCACTCTATTTATACTTGACTTGACTTACCTTTTTACCTAACTCATGTCGGCTCGAACTTAACCACATAACATAATGCTGAGTGGGCCGACCCCCAATAGGGTGGTCTAATAACCCTTTGACCCACATGACTTATACAGGGCCGACCCCAAACAAGGTGGTCTAATAACCCATCAAGTATAAGTTACGACACTTACAATATAAATGACAACACTTCCTTATAGAGGAATAATACCATCTCTATAGGAATACAATATACATATATGTGAAATACATTCCGAAGTTACATATACATCAACACTCCCTCTTAACTAGGAAGGTATTTCTCAGCACAGTTCTTTCTAGCACAAGTCATCTTCTCTGGATCATCGTCACTGGATAATCGTCATCGAGTCATCATCATCATCATCACTGCTGCTGCTATGTCAATCAATCTCTGAATCTACTCGTCATAGGAAGTTCTACAGAGCCAGTCCTTTTTCATACTGGATGTAGGCCCACCACCTGCAGGTCTTCATCATCACTGGCCATACTGTGGAATCCTCAGGACTTTTACGTGCGTCACAAAACCTCGAAAGAGCATCCCAGGCTGTTACGAGCACACAGCTCTACCTATAGGATCTCCCAGGGCACCGAATTACATGTGACCTCACCACAAAACCTCGCAAGAGCATCTGCCAGATATCCCAGGGAACCGAATTACATGCCATAGGCAAAACCTCGAAAGACTATCTGCAGATCTCCCAGGGCAACGAATTACATGTGGTCATGGCAAAACCTCGAAAGAGTATTTGCCAGATGTCTCAGGGAACCGAATTACATGCCATAGGCAAAACCTCGAAAGACCATCTGCAAATCTCCCAGGGCACCGAATTACATGCCATAGGACAAAACCTCGAAAGAGCATCTGCCAGATATCCCAGGGAACCGAATTACATGCCATAGGCAAAACCTCAAAAGACTATCTGCAGATCTCCCAGGGCACCGAATTACATGTCCTCCCAGAGCAAAACCTCGAAAGAGCATTTGCCAGATGTCCCAGGGCACCGAATTACATGCCATAGGCAAAACCTCGAAAGACCATCTGCAAATCTCCCAGGGCACCGAATTACATGCTCATATGCACAACCTGATCCACGGCCACAGAGTATCAACCTGATACTCATCATACATCATCCTGATGTATCCATGATCATCCTGATCATCATCACTGCAACGTCCTGCTGCATGTCATCTGGAGCAACATCCTGAAGCTCGTCATCTATGATCATCCTGATCATCACTGCAACATCCTGCTGCATGTCATCTGGAGCAACATCCTGAAGCTCGTCATCTATGATCATTTTGATCATCACTGCAACATCCTGCTGCATGCCAAGTATCATACATGATCCTCCTGATCATCAATGTATCCACCTGATACAAATACATGATACATATCATCATACATGATCCTCCTGATCATCAATGCATCTACCTGATGCATACCAAGTATCTACCTGATACATATCATCATACATGATCCTCCTGATCATCAATGCATCTACCTGATGCATACCAAGTATCTACCTGATACATATCATCATACATGATCCTCCTGATCATACAATGTATCCACCTGATACATATACAGATACATGGTCCAAGCATCCAACATGATGCATACATACATACATAAAAATGATCCAACTGATCATATCCAGCATCCAACATGATGCGTACATACATACATAAAATGATCCAACTGATCATATCTAGCATCCACATGATGCGTACATACATACATAAAATGATCCAACTGATCATATCAAGCAGAAACCAGAACATCATTCTGATGCTCATCATCCAGCGCTTACATCCACAGCCATGTGAAGGATCCTCCTTCCAACATGCTTGGAATGGCTTAAGCAAATGTGTCCGTCACTTCTTCCCCGAAGTGTCCTCGATCTGAGGAACGCCAAGCCTCTCTCTGAAGTACTCGAACTTCACCCTGGCTAGTGGCTTCGTCAGCACGTCTGCAATCTGCTCGTCTGTCGCAATATACAGGAGCTTCACAGCTCCTCTCTGCACCATATCCCTGATATAGTGATATTTGATCTCTATGTGTTTCGACCTGTCATGAAACACTGGGTTCTCGGACAGCTTCCACAACTCTGGTTATCACAGAAGATACCAGTAGCCTCCAACGGGAGATCAAATAACTCAGACAGTAGCTTCCGTAGCCATACTGCCTCACAACTAGCTGAACAGGCTGCAACATACTCTGCCTCAGCTGTACTCAATGCTACACAGGACTGCTTCCTGCTAAACCAAGAGATCACACCTAATCCCATACTGAAGCAACACCCAGATGTGCTCTTCCTATCTGCAGCACTGCCAGCCCAATCTGAATCAACATAACCCTGCAGGTTAAACTTTTGATTCGCCTCATATCTGAGCCCATAATCCACTGTACCCTTTAGGTACCTCAGAACATGCTTTACAGCAACCAGGTGAACACTCCTCGGATCCGTCAGGAACTGGCTCAATGTGTTCACAGCAAAGCAAATATCTGGTCTCGTGTTTGTCAGGTACATCAAGGACCCAATAATCTGACGATACATAGAGACATCAACCAGCTCAGATGAAGCATCACATAGAAGCTTCATATTCGATGTCATAGGTGTGGCCATAGCCTTGCAGTCCATCATCCCGAACCTCTTCAGGATCTCTACTGCATACTTGCCTTGTCCAAGGAAGATTCCATCACTCTGCCACACCTCCATGCCAAAAACAAATAGTGCATCATTCCCAAGTTCTTCATCTCGAACTCGGTAGTAAGCTTCCGTTGTATGTCGGCAATCAATCTATCTTCACCTGTAACAAACAAGTTATTTGCATACAAAAGTAGTATCACTTTTATATTTCTCAATGCTGTCATCTGCAACATGCTTGATCTGATAGATCCATATGGAAGTCATAACAAACTTCCCTTCACATCTTGGGACTGCATCCCAAACATCATTCTTCATGATCGACGGATCATGGCATTCCATTTCTTCATCCCAGATCCTGGGAACTTCAATATCTTCAATAGATATCTTTGTTGCTGGAACAAATGTTGTAGTCCTTTTGTAGGAGATGGCATACGATCTTTCCTACACAACAAGTTAAATTGCATGATTAGAAAACATCTCATAGTTTTCAGAACAAATTCTTACACATAAAGAAATATGTCATACAGTCATGCAATTATCTTAGCCAATGCTTCAATACAACATTTATCCATATTTCGTAACTTTCTAGATGCCTTCCAATCTCTACCAGAACATTGTTAAGAGTGTGCAGAACTCCCAACATGTCAGCAAAGAGGTTTCATTCTAGATAAGTAGCAATGGAATGTTGTACAGTGCCATAGGCCACTTACCCATGTATATTAGTAGTATACTGTTCATCAATGCAACTATACATATCCTAAGTCTAGGAACATGAGCATATACATCATTGAACAATTTTATTTAAACAAACACATATGCAAGAAATGATAATTAAAATACTTATCTTTCTTTGTTCGTTGGGTGGACTCCCTCTGAGTCTTTGCTTCCTTGCAGAAGCTGTTGGAGTCCTAATCTGAAGTAGCTTCTTCTACACCTTTCTGTTGTGGAATGTAGAAAGATGGTCAACTCCTTCTGAATATCAGCATCCTTTCATAAACCACTGGAGTGTACTCCCTCTTGATCTTTGCTCCCTGGATTACCTGTCCTTGAACTTATATACATCCTTGGCCCCCTATGCATGCTTATTAGTATCATGAATGTGTTATCCTTGTGATCTCATATAAAATCATACATTCATTAGTATACTATTAAAACACAATAATCTCAAGCATGTATAGTCATGATCATTTCAAACAAAAATAATAAGCATTATTATTCAAGGTTTATGCAGGATTCTTATGGTTAGTCAAATCATAAGAAACATAACATATCTAAACCTATAATTACTCAAACCTATGACTCTTCAGGTTAGTTGAATCATCAATCAAGATAAGAGATATAATATGCATAAAACCTGTGATTATTCAAACATATACCTTCATGATTCTTCTGGTTAGTCAAATCAATCAATATAAGAGACATAATTCTTTTACTTATATTCCTATTTGACCATAGGACTTTTCTGGTTAGTCATATCATCAATCAAAGTAAAAATCATAATATGCCTAAACCCATGAGTACTAACTTCAATGAATAATCATAATCAATCATGCCAAGTATACTTAAATAAAGGATCTTATCACAAGGTGAGATTCTAACTTGATATAGGAAAAACATACCTGGATTAGCATGCTAGCTAATTATGTCTAACATACTCACATGATGTCTTCTTGGTTCTCTTCAGTGACTTGTGCTAGTAACCTGCATGTCTCATAAGTTAACCATTATAAAACCAAGTTATACATACCTCGTGAATGGATCTTGTATGAGATCCATGACAATGGATGAATCTTTGTCCTCATGTTATCATGATCATATGTTCTTGGACCAGAACATGATTTGTCTTTCTTGGTGTACCTTTCATGTTAGTAGACAACATAAACCTCATACAACACCATAATGCATTAGTACAATCATAAGTGTCAACACCTTAATCAATGAATATTTTCTATCGTGCATTCATAGTTTTATTAAGGTGATATGACAAGTCTAAAATCAAGAGTGTACTAACCGTAATAACATGAAGACAAACATACCATAAACTTAATCATGAACAAATATCGAGACATACCTTGATGAGTCATACCTGTCGAGATCGCTAGTAATCTTCTTATGTAAGGCCTTAGCCTTATCTCCCTCTGAAACAGGAACTTCTTCACCTATGTAGGTGACCAATCCATCTTCTTCTAGGATTAACCCAATCCACTTGATTTGCAAGAACTGGACCTGGAGCTGGATATGGGTTTGTCAGAGAAACCCAAAAATTCAAACTTTGAATTTCAACCTTCCGATAGGATAGGAATATGCGCCTTGATGAACTGATCAAACTGGTATATTCAGAATTTGAAAACTGCAAAGTTTCACTCCTCAATTTTGCCTTTGAAACTTCTGGATTCACTGGACGTGACCCTGAACTGGGGTTTGATGAAGCCCACTCTTTTGCCCCATCAAAATGTTTGATCCAAATCTCTAAGCTTCTATTTTTCTGAGGAGCTTCCAGCCGTGTTCACAGATTTCAAAAATTCCCATTTTTACAGAAGCCCTAATTTTCCACTTTTCTGATCAAAGTCCCGAACTAGGGTCTAATCAAGCCCGGCCTTCTGCCCAACCAAAAATTCTGATCTTGGTCTCTAAATTTCTATTTTTATGAGTAGCATCCATCCGTGGTCTCCGATTACAAAAATTCCAACTTTCTCCAAAGCCCTAAATTCCGGAAGCCATGAATGAAGGTACCAAAAAATAATTCTGTTTTGACAGAAATATGTAGCTGATTGTTTCTGGTGTAACTCCGAAATTTTTGATCCACAAGGTCTGAAAACGTTTCCTGAGATAGCCTGACCTGTTATCTTTCCATCCTGACAGGTCTGACCTCAATTGGATTCTCTGAGAGAGAGTTATGCCAAATGTCGCAACGTGACCTGTTTTGGGAAAATACAGGAGAGCGAACTTGTACAGCGTGCCACGTGTCACTGTTTGACCTTCGGCCTCTGAAAAAGTTGTCTGAGATAGCTCGGCCTGTTATATTTCCATCCTGATAGGTCTGACCTCAATTGGATTCTCTGAAAGAGAGATATGCCAAGTGTCGCAACGTGACCTGTTTATGGGATAATACAGGAGAGCGAACTTGTACGGCGTGCCACGTGTCACTGTTTGACCTTCGGCCTCTAAAAACGTTTTCTGAGATAGCTCGGCCTGTGTAATACCTGTAACTTTTCACGAAATTTCATTTGGAGCTTCCTAGCCCAAGTTATGACCTTTTTCCCAAGGTCACCTGATTTTGACTCAGATCTGGAAGAGGCAGAAACCCTATATTGTACAGATCATAAATCACAAAGTACAACGAATTAGAGGTTGTCCTTTGGACACAAGATACCGGGAGATCTTAGCTTCGGCCTGTAACAATTTCAGATCCGAAAACTTCGCCAAAACGGATTTATAGCGAAAGTGCTACGATGACTGGTTTTTGCTATATCAAGCCCTAGCATCGTAAGTGCAACAAGTGTCATACATGCCATATCATGCCTTCTTTCAGGCTAGCTCTGATACCATGTTAAATTTTCTGAATTTACTTCAATATGATCTAGGATATTAACTGAGAGAACAACATGTACAGCATATCTACAGCATATCAATCATGGAGACAATAATGCAAGCACACAAGAGACACAAAGATTTACTTGGGGAAAACCATAAAGGTGAAAAACCCCAATAACTTCCTCAGAGATAGATAGAGAAATGATACAACCAACCAAGAGATAGACATAACCTAGCAGCAGATCCTCCTCCTCCATAAGTGCGCCTCTCCTCCTTGAGAGCATGTGTGAGAAGTGAGTGAGTAAATAGAGTGCCTCCCGCACTCTATTTATACTTGACTTGACTTGCCTTTTTACCTAATTCATGTCGGCTCGAACTTAACCACATAACATAATGCTGAGTGGGCCGACCCCCAATAGGGTGGTCTAATAACCCTTTGACCCACATGACTTATACAGGGCCGACCCCAAACAAGGTGGTCTAATAACCCATCAAGTATAAGTTACGACACTTACAATATAAATGACAACACTTCCTTATAGAGGAATAATACCATCTCTATAGGAATACAATATACATATATGTGAAATACATTCCGAAGTTACATATACATCAACAGTTGGCCACAATTATAACAAATGACCTAGTCGCGGCCTCTTCCCTGCGTCGGGCCATAATTTCTTCCTCTGTTGCAGTATCCAGCACCACGACCTCTGTATCCTCCTTGGTCATATTGCGCATTCTCTTGTTTCGGCTGGTTATCTTCTTGTACGCGGTACAAGCCAGTGCCTCTCATTGAGTCCATATCTCGTTTTCTCTCATTCATTAATTCATATGCTCGGCAGTTGGATTCATCATGTCCAACTGATTTACAGAAATTGCAGTATAAATTTTTAGGTGTTTTCACATATTTCTATATAAGATAGCAGTCTTCAGTTCTGTGTCCTGTGGTTCTACAAATTTCACACCATGGGGCCTGATTTTGATATAATGGGTTGGGTGCACCACTATTAAGATAATCGCGGAATAACGGGCAATGCTCTCCTTCGTGGCCTTTTTCTTTACAACCTGTACACCAGACCTCATGTCTAGGTTCATACCTTTGTTCTTTGCCATTCTTCATGCTTTGCAGCTCTAGTGTCAGGGTGGTTAGCTGGTTCGGGATCTGAGACAACCCAGAACTAGTCTCACCAATCGGCAAAGCCTCTAGCTTCATTGCGATCTCCAAGGCCTCTGCCTGCGATGTAACCTTCTGCTGCATCAATGGTAATCTAATATGGGGCAACATCACAACAATGAACCGTTCCTTGTGTTGTTCCGGAGCTATAACAAAGCTCACTTGGTCCAATAGGGTCTTGAACTTCTGATCAAACTCCCAAACCATTTCAGTTGGTTTCTGCTTTATTTCTTTCAACTCGGTTATACACTGAGATTCAGATTTGGGTTTCTTAAACTCAGCCACGAGCGCAGCTTTAATTTCTGCTAAGGTTCACGGCTGTGTGGTAGAGTATTTCATGAACAAATGTAAAGCTCTGTCCCTGAAAGTGGTGATGAGCTGTGCTCTCTTCACTGCATCATCCTGGATTTGTCTTACACTCCATATGGATTCACAAAGAAACCAATGCTGATCAGGGTCTTCTAGGCCAGTTCCTTTGAATATTGGTAGCTTCATATCAGTGTTTTCCATTGTGCTATTAGGTGGTGGAGCGCCTGAATTAGTGCACGACTGCTGTAAAGGGCTCTGCACAGTGAAAACAAATGGTTCTATTGGGATAGACGTACTGGGATGAGTATTCTATGAGGTGGGTTGCGTAGTGGGTGGGTTTTGAGATAAAGGTGGTGTGGTCTCTACAGCTGGTGGGTTCTTAGGTGTAAATGGTGGTGCGGCTTCATTGTCAGGGTCACAAGGAATCTCAGTATCGATATGGAGTCCAGGGCCTCCAAGATTCTTATTAAATTTATATCTCTTACCACTTCTAAGATTATGGGTATCTTCGTCAGAATCACTAAATATATTGTTTACCATGACAAATTTAAGAATATTACTGCATTCTTAAAACACCTTTCTCAGCTAACGACATCTTAATGTATAGACTGAGATTGTTCAACAACTTACCTTGGAAACCTCCGAAAAAGTATGCTTCTGCTTGGCTGTAGGATTTGAGTGTGTCTACAATAAATTCTGTTGCAAAGCCTTCTAGCATATGATCGACCCAAAAATCAACTACGCGTGTTAACAGGCTGTCTATTGCTTTGAGCTGCGCTATGAGCTCAGGAGTCCACTCTGTAGGAACTTCTCCTTGAAAATAGGTTTTCTTTTCTGCGAGCCACGAGATCCATGCGTGCAACTCGTTTGGAAATGATGCCCATAAAATCTCGTGGATATCTTCCCACAGATATCTATCCAACCACTGTGCGTCAGATAGACGCAAATGTCTATTCTCTTGCCTTGCAAAGTCTCTTCTAGTCTTGTCCCACCAAGCTTGGATTTCTGTCTTTTCAGGATGCCAGTTGTCAGATCCTTCCGGGAACTGGTATTCTTCGTCACTCATCACGATTGCAACTCATCACGGATTCTAGTGCCGCAACGGAACCATTTGTTGGCTATAACTGACCCAGAGGTTCTCAATAAGACCTAGGTTCTTCGCGGTTTCCCTATGACCAACAAAACCCCTTCGCACTGGCCCTTTTGGCAACAACCTGCGAGCAGGTTGAGGTCTCACCCAAGGTGTATCTATGGGGTACTACGGAATCAGGTTTCCATAGTAAGTGATAAGTTGCTTGGACGGATGTACGATGCAGCACAACAAAGGGTATGTGCTGCAAGGTGAGATTGCGCAGCACAACAGAGGGTATGTGCTGCGAGGTGAGACTGTGCAGCGATGGGCCACGCTGCAGTCCACACCACTATGTTCTTCTACTGCGGGACTTCTACTGAAGTTGTGGATAATGCAGCTTTATTCTATACTTGGATTATTTTGAAACACTTAAGGCGTTGAAACGAATATCACTCATCCATCCATTCAGGCGCTTAACTGACTATTCTTCTAACATTCATTCGTTAACTCAAGATGTTATGATTTGAACATAGATGACTGATCTAATGCAATTGTTATACATTCCTTTACTGTGTATAAGAAATTACTTAACCAAATGACTGATTCATTGCCTTCATACACAAGACTAAATGTTCACCATTCAACTATTCATACAGAACTTAATATATCACTTCCATACTTCTCTAATGGAAAATGCATATAAAAGATCTCTCATAACAGTATGCAAGGAACCATCTATACATTCATTAACAAAAAACACAAGTAATCATTCATTCATAAGCACAATCGCACAACACGACATTTAATGTGGTTCACTCCCCCGGGTGGGAAGCTACATCCACAAGAACGGTTGGTAATATATTTCTTTAAAAGGGATGGGGACAACCGTTCTTAGTCTGCGCACTTAGCTGCAGACTCTCCTTCCTCTCAGATAGGTCTCTATGCACACAGCTACAAAGCCTTTACAATCTTCTTAGCTCAAAGAGATTTTACAATACAACGATCAAAATCGTAACAACCAAAGTAATGTGTAACCCCATCCCATACAAAATTGTCTTCTTAAATAGATCATGCTTGAAAGTCATGTCTTTACAATGCTGAAGACCTAAACCCAAAACCCTTAGGGTTTACAAAACCGCGTCGGTTTCCCTAAACCGGCTTGCTGGCTCCTGGTAGCGTCTCGATCATCGTGGCGGTTCTCCACGTCTTCATTTTGTCGCTATTGGCCTCCTTTTCGCACGCATGCCAGCAGGCTGCTTCCGTCGAACCGTTCATCTCTAACGGTCTCTCCCACCAAGCATGCCAAGACGTCACTTTCTTTAACAAACTCGCACATCCGTCACCTCCCTGATTTACTCCTGCCCTCTGCTCAACACTCCTGGAGCATCTTTCCCAAAAATAGGCTGCTACCGGTCTGACCGGTACCTGTACCTATCCTTCATCCAGCCTTCCGCTTTGCTGGCTCTGCGTGGCCTCCTATCTCCACAACACTACTTCTGTGCAGTACTGATCTTCGTAGCATCGCTCAAAACATGGCTACTACATGCCTCTTTGCAACATCCCCAGTACTTAGCCAAAATTCAATCTGTTTCATAGCTGCGCTCAACTCAGGTTCTTCTGCCTTCAAAATTGTTACCAAAATTGGACCAGTTGGGCCAGGCCCAACAGACATTCCAATGGCCCTTTTTGTACTGATTTTATCATCCCACAAAGCATATCTTAATTTTGTGTGCCAAGCCTTCTTAATCTCCTCCAATAACCTCTTGATGATCTTTACCAGGATTTTGTTAGAGGACTTTGCTAGTCCATTTCCCTTATGGTAGTACGCTGTGGAATGCTTCAAACTGATATGGTACTTGTGACATAAGTTTATCATTTTCTTGGACTTAAATGTTGGAGCATTGTCTGTCACTATCCTTTTGGGACATCCAAATCTAGACAAGATGTTATCTTCTAGAAAATCCATGATGACACTTTTAGTGGCATTCCTAGTGGGGATGGCTTCAATCCATTTGGTGAAATAATCAGTAGTTGTCAAAAATCCACCTATGCTGGCCAGAGGAGTTAGGGTTTATTTCTCCAATAAAATCTAGTCCCCATTGTTGAAAAGGTGCCTCTACTATGATTGGGTGCAAGGGAAGTGAAACAACTTTCCTCTTTCCTTCAAAAATATGGCACTGGTGACAGGTGACAGTCTCCTTCTACACATCAACAATCATGGTAGGCCAATAGAACCTTGCCCTTAAGATCTTGTTGACTGTCACCTTCCAGGAATGGTGTCCACCACAATCCCCTTTGTGGAATTCCTTCTTGGTATGTTGAGCCTCTTCCTCTAATAAGTAGTTCAGCAACACGCCCCCTGGGTCCTTCCAATACAAAAAATGATTCATAATACAATATTTTGCAGCTTTCAACCTCACAGACCTTGCCTTGGTTTTGCTCAAACCTGTAGGAGCCTGTAAATTTTGCAATGTATAAACAATGTCATCATACTAGGGGGATGTAGAAAATTATGGCCTTACCTGTACTCCTGTGTCCTCTTGATCAGGGTATTCTTCTAAGAAATTTAGTTGTAAAGAATCACAGTTGGATTTAGTCATCAATTTTTCCAAACCCTGCCCCTTTATCAGTTTGGTAGGTTTTATTTCCAGGCCATATTCCAGTAGTACTGCAATCCACTTGGCCCTTCTGCCCTCGGGATCAGCCTGGGTGAGGATACTCTTTACAGCAATGTTTGGAACATGGGCAATAATGTGTGGATATAGGACTTAGACTTTGAAATCCTTTAGAGACTTAATCAGGGCATATGCCTGCTTTTCCATGATATCTTATTTTAGTTCTCCATCCCTTAGCACCCTGCTGAAAAATGCAATTGGCTGCTCAGCATTCTGGGCATTCTTCTGCAACAACACTCCAGCTATTGTATGCTTAGATGCATAGGAAAAAATCAGGAAATCCTTGGAAAAGTCCGAGCTTGCTAACACTGGTGCTTCAGTGATAACTCTCTTAATCCCTTTGAACGAATCCCTAGCTTCCTTGGTCCATTTTATATTATTTTCTTTTTTTAACATGTTAGTGATATTCCTCATTATTTCTGCAAAGCTTGAAATAAAACTCCTTAGGAAACCCACTTTCCCAATGAAGAACTGCACCTCTTTCTTGCTTCTTGGCTCCCCAACTTTCTAAATAGCACTAACCCTTTCAGGGTCAAATTTTATACCTTCTTTATAAATAATATGCACCATAAGCTTGGCCGCTTCTAATGCAAAATGAGACTTTTTTGGGTTAAGATAAATACCATATTTTCTGCATTTAATGAAAACCTGCTCCAGGTATTTTAAGTGTTCCTCATAAGATCTAGAAAATACTGTTATATCATACATGTACACCACCACAAATTATTACTTCTCCTCCGCAAATGCTATGTCCATTGCACGTTGGAAGGTGGCTCCTGCGTTCATTATCCCAAAAGGCATCTTCGCATACATGAAAGTGCCCCAAGGAGTGGTAAAGGTTGTTTTTTCTTAGTCTTCTGGATAGACCTTGATTTGATTATATCCTGAAAAACCATCCATGATAGAGATCCTTTCTGCCCCTTCTACCTTCTATAGGATATGTTCCATCTTGGGCAAAGGGTAATTATCTTTTAGTGAATACCTGTTAAGGTTTTTGAAATCTATGCAAATTTTGATCTCCCCATTCTCCTTCCTTATAGGAACCAAGTTATCTATCCATTGGGAAAACCTTAAGGTGACAATGATTTTTGCATTGAACAATCTTCTAATTTCTTTTTCTATTGCAAGCAGTAGCTTTGGATTTATCCTTCTCGGCTTCTGCATGAAAGGTTTTTCTCCTAGTTTGATTGGAATAGAATGTTGTATTATGGAGGTGTCATATTCATTTAATTCCTCATAATTCCAAGCGAAAGCATCATCATATTTCTTCATTAACTCTACATATTGCTCATTTTTCTTAGCCTGCAGCTTCTTAGACAGCTTCACTATTCGAGGCTCTTCTTTAGTGCCTGAATTCTAGTCTTCTACAGCATCGCTAGCAGGTTCAAACTTGGGGTTTTTAGCCACGTCATATTGGTCAAACAACTTCTCCAAAGGTATCAAACCTTTAGGGATGTAATTTCTCTTGAGTTGAATGATGTCCTTTCCACCCAGCATACTTCTCCATCCTTTTCTATCAGTCTCTTCATCTCCTCACTTCTCTTCGTCTACTAAACCTTCCAAGTTTTCATTCTCTGTGTCAATCTATACATTCGCAAATTCATCAGGAAGCTCCAAGAACCTCTTTATTTGTAAATAATCATCAAATACCTGCCAGTATTTGGAATTGTCAGGAATAGAAATTCTGTTCACAACCTCTACTTCATACTTTTCCTTAGAAAAGATAGGTGTCTGTTGTTGCAGCAACACCCCCCCCAAAATTTTGTACATATTGGGGCCCCTCCTTTCATTTTTTGTAGAAAGTTTGCCTTAAGAAACCATCCCAGCGGTTATCTTTGTTTTTCAACAGAAAATCTTGTTTCTCAACAGAAATCTTTTCTATGAAGTCTTCCTGAAAAGTCGCAGAATGATTTGATAAAGCCCCGCAGTGGCGGAAGCCTTTGTTTAAACTCCCGAAAGAAGACTTAGAAAATTTTGATTGGAAAGTCGCGGAAACCATTGGGCAATCCTTCCCGAAACGGCGGAGTTCTTCATTCAAACCTTCCACAACCGCGGAAGCTTTCAAGCTTTCCCCCCGAAACGGAGGGAGTTGTTTGTCTAAACCTCTCGAAAAGAACTTGAAACATTTTCCCAAAAGGTTGCAGAAGAATTTAAGGGAACCGCCCGAAACTTGCGGAGGCCACTCGCGTAAGCTTCCCGAAACCGCGGAGGAATTCACGAATTCCTTCCGAAACTGTGAAGAGACTTAGGAGTTTCCTTTTGCAGAGCTGTTGAACTTTCCATCCCAAAACTGCGGAGCCGTTCATTTTATCCTTCCGAAACTATGGAAGCATTCGTCATAAGTCTCCTGAAAAGACTTCGAAATTATTGTCGAAAAGGTCGCGGAAGCGTTTGACAAATTCCTCCCGAAACGGCGGAAGAATTCTACAAAGCCGCCCGAAACTTGCGGGTGACATTCACCAATTCCTTCTGAATTCGCCAAGTAACTTAGTCTTTTTGAAAATCTTTGAGTCTTGAAATTGCGGAAGCGTTAGCGGTATTCTTCCCGAGCCTTCGTGGAAGCGTTGGCGATATTCCTTCCGAAACCCCGCGGAGCCTTGGAATTTTTGGTTCGAGTTGCGGACGTCTTCATTTTAGTCTTCGAAACAGCGGGGCCATTCGTTGTTTCCTTACGAAACGGCGGAAGCAAATCGCGAGAGCTTTCCGCAACATCAGAAGCGAGAGCGGCCGAAACTTAGAGAAATTCTCGATTTCGCGATGGCCTTTTCCGGAAGCATTGGTGGAAGTCTTTCGAAATGGCGGAAGCCATTGGCAAAAGATCTTCGTAATTTCGGAAGCCTTCGTGATATCACCCCGAAAAGTGCTGCCAAAGGAATCAACCACTCACGTCCTTTTTGAGGAAGCCGTTCGTCAATGCCTCCCGAAACGGCGGGGAGTTCGGCGGAAACCTTCATTCTATCGTTCCGCAACAGCGGGTGAGGGTTACGAGTTCATCCCGCGGGTGGCGGTTGCACGTGTACCGAGGCAGTTTGATTTGACGCCAACCTACTTATATTTAAGCCGTGCTTTAAATGCGCCACCCACCAAATTTAAGTGCCACACGTGCCCAGTTCATTTAAATGGACGGTAGGGGTTCAAACCAAAACATTGTCATTTTGTTGATTGGCAAAACCATTGGACGCCGCGCGACTGTTCCATCTCAGATTGCTCGACCACGTTCACGACCACCTCAGTCAGCTATCCTCGTCGGAGGATCTTAACCATTAAATCTGTCCCTTCTACACGTCAAATTGCTATTGGGTTGTCATTTTTTTGAAAACGATAGGCATTGGTTGAATTCGACGGGCAAAATGCCCATCATAGGCTATTTTGCACGTCAAATACGGCTTATTTTTCATTTGTTCCGTCATACAAAACATAGAAATCTTAAAATGTTAGACCGTCAGTGTGCAAGCCGCATACGTCATTGTTCTTCGCATTCGAAGTCACCAAACCCCGTGAATGTTTAAACTACACCAGCCGAAACCCGAAACTATGGCCGCCCGAGCCTTTTCATCAGTCTTTCTCCGGGCGCCATCACCCTTGCTCTAACTCAAACCAACCGTAGGACGCCCCGTCAAATATTATAAATAACAATAGCGTCTGGGCTAAAACCTCTCGCCTGTGTGTCAACACGGAGGGTCATCCCTGGTCTAGTTTTTAAATTGGTTTCGACCTCAGACTCGCCCGCCACTAATCATTAAAAGCACCGTGACGAAGGTCACCCTTTTCCCCTGGAAGCCAGGCCGAGAGAAAGTGGATCCCGCAACACACCTACCCTCTCTGGAGCATTCCGAACATTGTCCCTTTAAAGAATTAAGATGATTTAATCTAGATTTCTTATTTGGAACAGTGTATTTGCTCCCAGCATACAGTTTCATAGTTTTATTCATATATATCATTGGCCTGGTTAAATGGGTAATGCTTTTGTTAAAATCTCACAGTATGTTGCTCAATTTCATGATGACTTGTATATGGGTGCTGTCAGGGATAAGTAAAAATGCCGAAAGCCGGTAAGAAGAAGGCTAAAATGACAGAAAAGAAGCCTGCGCCACTTAAAACTGAGACCTCACTCCAGGATACTAGGTGCACCACTGGTGTTCCTCCAGAAATCAGATGGTGACATTTACAGGATGATCCGAGACCAGGATTTCCCGGACATGTTGTTAGAAGAGGGGCCAATTTATCTAAATATCAAGGCCTCAGGCATAACCAAAGCTGCTACCCGCCCTGAACTATTCCCCTGTGCTGAAGTAATCGGATGGATACTCCAGCATGCCGATGCTGAAGGAAGAGTGATAAATGACAACGGGAAAGTGGCCATTGCCTCATTTCAACCCGCATAACTTGCAGCAGCCTACAAATTTCCCCGTGTCCAACAATCTTTGACTGATGAATGGCTGAGCCAGATGAACAACGTCGAGATGGCCAAGAAGCTACTAATGGCAGGCAAACATTTGAGAAAGAAAAGAAATGATGAATATGACGTACAGAATATGAGACCTCCTTTCAGATTGATCGCCTTGATGCTGTGCAGAATCTTCGGCATGCCCGATGGCACCGTGTATAAGATTCAGTGGGCCCCTATTATCTACTTTGTGGCGTTTAAAGGAACCATGTTTGACTGGGCCACTATCCTGTCAGATAGTCTGGCCTCAATGATAGTAGCTGCAAGGGAAGGACTAGCCTTGAAGAAGGCAGAATTTTTTATGTCTTCATATCTGATTGATTGTATTTTGGCCAAGATGGACTTCCCCAAATTGGGTTGCACATGGGATAAGGCCACCGCCCCGGTCTATATTGCTTTCAGGATGTTGTGGGATCAGAATTACAAGCCTAGCTACAAACTCATCTGTGAGGGGTTCATCATGCCCCTATATGATAAGTTATTCAAGGAGGAGCCCAAATGCCTGTCAGAGAACGCTGTGGAAGTCCTTGAGGATTACGGGGATTTTTTACCTTTCAGAGCAAGGAACCTACCTCAGAATGTTTGGAGGGACTAAGCCCCCATACATTTTGCCGTAGTATGCCACGGATTATGTGGTCCTCAAGGAGGCAGTAAGACAAATCTTCCTGGATGGGATTGGAGCAATGTTCCAAAAACAGCATAAGGCTTCCTTTCCCCCTCTACCTTTCTGCATAGGTGCTTACAAGTTCTCGGGGGTTGCCTCGGCCGATGAATTTGTTCAAGAGCTGAAAGCCTTCCACTTCGGTGAGGTAATATTCCACAGGAATGACAGGAAGGGAAAAGTTGTTGAGCACTGTAAGGAGATTTATGCTCACTTCGAGTACTCTCACTATCCTGATGCCGAGGAAGAGGCATTCAGAGGCATCAGCAACATGGCTGAGCTACGAGTCTGTCGCCAAGGCACTGGAGCAAGCTCTAGCTCAACCAAGGTCCATAAGACCAGCCAGCAGAAGGAGAAAGAAGCTGAGGATGCCCGAGCTCAGGAAGAGCTCAGATTAAGGGAAGAAGCAAGGTTACTCCAGGAAGCTGAAAAAGCCAGACTGTAGCAGGAAGTTGAGGAAGCCAGGTGGTAGCAGGAAGCTAAAATGGCGAGAAAGTAGCAGGAAGCTGAAGTGGCAAGAATGCAACAAGAAGCTGAAAATGAAAGCCTGCGGAAAGAGGCTGAGGAAGACCAGAAGCAAAAAGAGGTTGAAGCTGAGCTAGCTGAGGCAGACAGGAAGGCGGAGGAAGAGTTGAAAGCAGGGGAAGATGCCCAAGCAAGTGGATCCAGTGTCCAAGACATGGAAATAGACACATCTCAAGTAGGTGGCTCTGATACCCAAAAATTGGGAGCAGATGCAGCTCAGGAAGTCCGGACCCCACCTACTGTAGAAGACATAGACATCATGAAATGCCCAATTGTCTCGTACACGCCATCGGGAAAACATACAGTGTCCAGGTGGAATGAGTTTGTCTATGACAAGAAAAGGAAAGCAATGGTCCTCAAATCAGAAGAAAGGATCAAAATTCCCTTCCACGAGGACATCATTACCCACCGAGAGGTCACTATAATGAAGAATACAGATCAAGATCCCTTTGCGATGGCATCCGCAGCCATAGAAACATCAAAAGCCTCACTGGATAATGTAGGGGTTATAGTTATAGAAAATGTATTGACAAAGAAGAGAGCTCGTTCGCTACAACAGACTGTGGCTAATGAGCAAGCCCACAGGGATCTGGTGGTGAACAAGTATAATTTCTTGTACGCCGAGCATAAGGAGTTGTCAAGCAAGTATAGCCAGCTGGAGGGGGAAAAGGACCAGCTAACGCTCCAAATGATGATTGTGGAAGCAGAGAAGAATGGAGCGGAAGATAAAGAATCCCAGCTAGAAGCGGACAAGCGGGCATTAGCTGAGCAGTTAGAGCAGGCTGAGGGTAAATCAATGGACATGTCCCCCTTCCATGAGCTGTCCTGCAGCATCCTGAGGCAAACGCATGAAACTAAGGGACTAATCACTAATGAAGTTTGCAAGCTCAAGGCCATGGTGGTCAGGCTGAAAGAGATTAATATGGAGGCACATAGGCTCAAATCCAAGCATACCCGTGTCAAGGAAAATATCATGAGCCAGATAAAATGGCGAGAAGGGAAGGGGGGTTTCCCCGCACATCTCCCATGTAAGTCTGTGGAGGGTTTTGATGAAGATGTGGCCCTTTTGGACTTCTGTGGAAACTGTGGCAGCAAGCTGATAGCCAGTGTGCAAGGAACAAGGGATAAGATCAACAGTTTGTATCAAAGAATCCTGGAAGTGCATGACAGGTGCAAATTGAATTTCCCACAATCCCTCGATGACTTCCCAAATTCAGAACAGCGCTTGGCGGAGCTAAAGGAAGAACTAGACATCCAAACTGAATATGTTAAGAAAATTGATGTCCTAGCAATTGATGACCTCCAACATTATATTGGAATGTCATCAATCCACAGCCACTTGCTCAAAGAAGTGCATCAAGCGGCAGTAGCAGAAGTTCAAGGCATCGGAGCAGTGCTTAGGAAGAATGTGACTTCCCAGAAAATCTTGTTCCCTGCTGCAGCAAACATAGTCATAAAGGACACGGGCATATGGTATAATTACATAGTGGAGGAGGAGAAGAAAGCTGCAGCAGTAGCAGGAGTATCAGCAGATCCAGAATCTTCTCTCCCGATAGCCACTCCGGCAACCACAGTGGGCTCAATTCCCTCTTCCCCAGCAGTGGCAGAAATACCAGCCAGCTCAGCCCCTTCTTCCCAGGCAGCAGCAGCAACATCAATCGACTTGGGCGATCCTCACCCAGCTGAAGCTCACGCACAAGAGTGACAACACGATATTAGAACATTATTTCTGCTATGTGTATTTTGTTAAACTTTCAAATGTATAAAGCGTGAGCTATGGAACAGCTGGCCATTCTTTTTGTTAAATATTTTGTAAAAGAAAAGAATCACAATTTTGTCTATTATAGGAGAGAAAATTCTGTAGATGACAAGTGGAAGATGCTAGGTGGCAGCCCAAAGGGCAGATTTGTAACTATAAATAGAAGTTAGAAAAGATTAGGAAGGACTTTTGGCAAGGAACTATTTTTTCCAACCGGTACGAGCTATCTTGTATACGTTCCAAGAAAATATAGTTTTCTAATAAAAGCCTAGAGATGGACGTTTTTCATAAGAATGATGGATGGATGTATGTTGGACTACTCTAATGACTTCCGTACTGTAATGTGAGATCATTCCTACTATCTGAATTATTTCTTTGTATTAATGATTTTTGCTCCTTCCTGTGCAAACGTTTTTCTCTACTTTGTGAACAATGAATGTGTTTCATATTAAATCAGGAGCTATCTGTTGATTTCTTCATCTTTGCTATAGGATTCTCTTTTAGATAAAATGGCTAACTTTTCTTTCTTCAAGATAATCTCTACTGCTCGTTGTTCATCCTTTAAATTTGCTTTTTGCCAGGATCATTAGATTTACTTCAGTTTGCGTTAAACGTAGATCTATTTCTTTCATTCATTCCAGCTAGATTAGATAACTTTGCTTCTTTCTTTGATGAGTAATGAAATGTGTCATTTATAATCAGAAGCTACCTTCTGAGATCTTGCATCTTGCTATATTTTTCTCTTTAAGATCCAATGGATTCCTGTTCTTTCTTTAAAGATAACTCTCACAGCTCATTTCTCACACTCTAACTACGTTCCCTGCAAGGATAGGTAGATTTACTTCATTGTTTCTTAGATTTAGATCTGTTTTAGTTTTGCATTTAGAACAAATATAGATTACGCACTTGTATCTCATTAAAAAACATAAAACCCAAAAGAAAGGTGGTTCGGGCCATAACCGGTAGAATCGGATTTAAACTCCAAACCCACGGTTGCCGAAACCGCTAACCGGACGGATTCCCTACACCAAACAGGAGATAGTCTAATTGGGACCATCTCTCGGGGAGAATCCATTTCTGATTGATGCTACGATATCCGAGGCATCAACAGTGTCCTAAAACCCCCAGCAGTGGTGGCCAAAGAATAAGCCACCTGATTCTTACTCCTAGGTATCACTCTGATCTTGTGTTCTGTGAAAAAATTCCCAATCATATCCCACACTTCATTCCTGTATGCCCTCATCCTGGGATGTCTGGTTTGATAGCTATCATTCACCTGGTTTACCACCAACTCTGAATCTCCGAACACCTGTATCCTTTTTTCTCCTAGATCCTTCAAGGCTTGTAATCCTAGGAGTAAATATTCATATTCGACCACATTGTTAGTGCATTCAAAAGTTAACTTGTATGATAAAGCTATGGATTCCTTGTCCGAAGGTATGATCCACACTCCTGCTCCTGCACCATTTTTACTCAAGGACCCATCAAAATACATGGACCATAAACCCTGTTCATTTTTTACCCTTTCTAACTCTTCATACCTTGCTTCAAAGTCTTTATCTTCATTTACTTCGATGTACAAAGGAGGTTCAGGATCAATGCGCAGACCATCATTGAGAAAGATAGAGGACCCCATGTTTGTGTCCACAACATATATAGGGTGATTTTCAGGTTTGTCTGCGCTGCTAAACACATAAGCCATCCTTTTTTCTCTATGCAATATTCTATTACTCCCGAAAAAAGGTATAGTGGCATAAAACAAGTCCATCTGCATAGTTTCTCTCAATTTTGAAGCCTAGGACCTTGACAACAACATCCATCATAATACTCTTAGCAGGCAATTGGGAAAGAGTTACTACCACATATTTAATCAACCCCAGACATTTTACCTTCATGGAGTCAAACGAGTAAAGGTCTTTGTATGGTCTAGTGACTTCTAACCCCAACTGATCTACTACTGATTTTGGCGTTAGATTATTGGAAGCCCCAGAGTCTATCAGTACATTATGTAAGATTTTTCCATGGAGATTCAAACTTAAATAGAAAGGGGGAACTTCTTCATCATCTGACTCTTCGAGTTTGGACCCAAAAATGATTGTAGGAGCATCATCTGTCACCTCCAATATATCATGCAGACAATCCCCTTGCCCATTTACCAACTTAGTTATTTCTTCCCTATATTCATTGTTCTTTAGTAGTTCATTGAAGGGAATAGAGATCTTTGCCTTGAACAGTTCAACTTTTAGATTGAATGTTGAAACAGGAGTTGCTACCTCCATGGCCTCAGGTTGCTTATGTTAAGATTCAATATGCTAAGACAAAAAATATCAGCATTACATTCCATTTCACAACAATAGCATATACAGGATTATTGAAAGAACAAGCACAACATAAACACAAGAGACACAGATTTATCCTGGGCAACCTCATGGGGTAGAAAACCCAGCAAAGCTTCCTCAATATAGATGACCAACAAATACAAAGATGTAATCCTCAACCATGAGCTCCTTCTCCTCCATAGAAGATCTCTCTCTCTCACTAATGCGCTAATCACAAGTGAGTGAATGTGTGTTAAATGAGGAACACACCTCCTCTATTTATACACAACTCCGACTTGTCTTTTACATTAACTAGGTCGGCCCCAACTTGACCACTTAACCTAAAGCTGACTGGGCCGACCCCTCTAGGGTGGTCTAATATGTAAAGTTAGTCACAGCAGATCTAATGAACAAATAAATCAGTCACAACAGATGAATAAGAAGATATGGTGCAAAACTGTGCAAAACATGCAGCAGTGCTCTCTATCCCAGAAAAGGGTGAATGAATTACAATACAAACTGTTACAATGAACAGAGCAATTCGAATTGCCTAAGGAGGTCATTCGAATCACTGAATGGAGTAGCTTGACTCAATCTAGGAGTCCTCATCAATCATCGGTGTTGCTCATCAATCACAACAAACAGTCATCCAGGTGTCAAGCTGAGTCTAACTGATCATAATAAATGTAACTGAAGTGTGTAGCACTGATATAGGATCTGGAGGCTCAGTGGGGGCGCATGGGAGGCTAACTGGAGTCAGAGCAAGTCACCTAATCGAACTGGAGGTCAATCGGAGGTGAAACAGTCAGTCAGGAGTGAAATCGGAGTGAAATCAATCAGAATCGGAGCTAACTGAATGTAACTAGAGTGAATCTGCAGTGGTAGGTGAGCAAGTGCGCCCTTCTCAGTCAGTAGGTGAGAAGAGGGCGCCTTTCAGCTTAGGAGGGCTAAAACTCTGTGGAAAGTGGCTCCCGGGTGCTAGAGGAAGGTGGATAAGGTGCTGGAGGCATCAAACTGGTGACTGGACTGCATATCCTGAAATAGATCATGCAAGATCCTGAAGTAGATATGTATCCCGAAATAGATGATCCTGAAATAGATATGTATCCCGAAATAGATGATGGATATCCGAACACCCCCCCTCAAGCTAGACTATGATGTGCCAACTAAAATAATGTGGGGCCCTGGTAACTAAGACCAAAGGTCACCCCAATACAATAATCCAAAAAATGCTGAAAAATAAACTAAGTGAGGAAAGAGGGAAAACCCAGTGGGAAGAAAGCCCCCCCTCAAGTCTAAAGCATAATAATGAATCAATCTGTCTCCACCATGATGGAACTCACCCCCAACAGTGAACGGAGGTAAGAGAACTTCTTCTCAGTGAAGCTCTTGGTGAAGATGTCTGCAATTTGCTCATCAGTAGGGCAATATTGCAGAATGATGGTGCGGTCATGCACCAACTGTCGAATGTAATGCATATGAATCTCAATGTGCTTGGTCCTCTGCCGCTGAACTGGATCTGTGGAGATCTTGATAGCACTTTGATTGTCACAAAATAGGACAGTCGAAGTAGTGCCACCAAAACCAAACTCGGAAAGAATACCCTGCAACCAAACTGCCTGAATGCAGGCATTGACTGCCCCTCGATACTCTGCCTCTGCTGAAGAAAGTGCAATGGCTGCTTGCTTTTTGCTGGACCAGCAAATAGCACCATGACCAATCATGAAAACATAACCGGAAGTTGACTTCCGATCAATGCTATCACCTGCCCAATCTGAATCAGTAAAACCAATGAAATCTAGCTCAGAATCTGCAGCATAATGTATGCCAAACTGTCTCGTACCTTGCACATACTGCAAGATCCGCTTGGCTGCTCGCCAATGAAGCTCATGTGGCTGCTGCATATATCTCGACACGGCACTCACGGCATATGAGATATCAGGCCGTGAATGTGTCAAATAAAGTAGTGAACCAATCAACTGTCGATACATACTGCAATCTGCAAGCGGTGTGGAATCTCCCTCCTCAAGACTGATTCCTGAGAGGAATGGGAACGGGGCTGCCTTACATTCAGCCATATTAAACTTCAATAACAGGTCGGAACCATATTTTTGCTGAGATATAGTGATCCCATCGAAATTTTGAGCTATCTCCAAGCCCAAAAAGTGACTCAGCAAGCCCAAATCGCTCATGTCAAAAGCTAGATTTAAGGCAGTTTTTAGCTTGTTTATTGAAGTAAGTGTGCTACCAGTAATAAGCAGATCATCAACATAAAGTACAATAACCAACAAATTACCTTTAACTCGCTGAAGATAGACATTCGGATCAGATTTGCATCTTTGGAAATTCTGAGAAAGAAGGAAGGAGTCCATCTTTGCGTACCAAGCTCTTGGGGCCTGTTTTAACCCGTACAAAGACTTCTTCAATCTGCAAACCAATGATGGATCTGATGTATAACCCTCTGGCTGCTGCATATAGACCTCTTCAGCAAGGTCTCCATGTAAAAATGCACTCTTCACATCCATGTGATGCACCTCCCAGTGCTTGGATGCGGCAATAGCTAAAACAAGGCGGATGGAATCCATCTTTGCAACCGGTGCAAAGGTCTCTGTGTAGTCCACTCCTTGGACTTGGGAAAAACCTTTTGCCACCAACCTTGCTTTATATTTGCTGATAGTGCCATCAGCAGCAACTTTAGTATGGTAGACCCATTTACACTTCACTAATTTTCTTCCAGGTGGAAGAGAAACTAGCTCCCATGTATTGTTCTTTTGAAGAGAACTGTACTCTTCATCCATGGCATCTTTCCATCTCGGATCTCGATGGGCTGAATAATATGATTGGGGATCTGAACCAGCCATCAAATAACAAATCTTAGGAAGAAATGGATCAGCAATAGAAAGAGCCATACCTGCCCTTTGAAAGTCTCCTCTTGTTCGTCTCGGATCAGCAGGATTTCCAAGATTCGAACCAGCAGATTGTAGAGTATTTTGGGCCCACTTTGGTAACTGAGGGGGATCTGAATGGTCGGATTCCGAAACTGATATGTCATGATCATCATATGCTACTACAATATCAGAAATATCAGAACTCATACCTTCATTATCGCTGCTCGAATCTTCTTCTGGTGAAGGCGGTGAATCGGCAGTTTTCTCCTCAACTAGTTGCAATTCTTGAAGCGGTTCTTCAAACTGCACACTGCGCTCTATGAATATCTTTTTAGATCTGATATCCATGAGTTTATATGCTTTTGATTCTTCCCCATATCCTATCAATATGCACTCGATACTTTGTGGATCCAAAGCTCGTCTCTTCTCAGAAGGAATTCTAGCCCATGCAGTAGAGCCAAAAACTCTCAAATTTGACACATCCGGTTTGTGACCAAAGAATGCTTCGAAAGGAGTCATACCTTTCACGGATGAATGTGGAACTCGGTTCTGTATATATGCAGCAACATTGATTGCTTCAGCCCAAAGATTTGCAGCCAAACCTTTAGATTCAATCATGCATGTAGCCATCTCTTTCAGTGACCGGTTTTTCCTTTCCGCTACACCGTTCTGCTGGGGTGTGTAGGGAACTGTATGTTGGATCTTGATTCCGCTTTGGGCACAAAGTTGCAGCAACTCGGACTTGATATATTCCCCACCATTATCAGATCTAAGAGCTTTGATCTTGCTCTCAGTGGTGGTCTCAACAGAAGCCTTAAAATCCTTGAATTTTCCAAGCACTTCTGACTTGTTTTTGAGAAAGAATACCCATGTAAAGCGAGAATAATCATCAATAAATGTCAAAACATACCTTGAACCATTTAATGACATATGGGGCAGCGGACCGCTGATATCAGAATGGATCAATCCCAAAATAGTAGAGGCTCTGCTAGCCTTGCCGCGGTCGAATCTGTGCTCGGGGTGCTTCCCAATAATGCAACCGGAGCATATTCCCTTCGAGGAACGGAGTTGTGGAAGCCCATCAACCATGGATTTATTTGATAGCAGCAGCAAATACTTATAATTTAGATGTCCAAATCTTTCATGCCAAAGCCTACTAACCTCATTACCATGTGTGCGAAGAGCAGTGGGCTTTGCAAGCGGAATAAAGTGCGAAAACTCATAACATTTAGCAGTGTGGTTTGCCTTTCCAACTGCAACTAGTCTTCCACTTTTGATATCAGAAATTTCAACTGTATTAGGGCTGAATGTGACTTTCTTTGGATCACCAGTATGTGTCATTTGATACACAGAAAGGAGATTCGAAGCTAAGGAAGGCACATAGAGAACATTCTGAAAGCATCCATGATCTACATGAATCGTACCTTTGCCCTTTGAAGAAATTTTTGAGTCATCTCCCAAATGGATGGGGATGGAGCTGTTTGGATCGAATGAGGAAAAAGAATCAATATTTGCAGCCATATGATTTGATGCACCCGAATCTATCAAGAGAGTGGGCTTCGAAACCGTTGCCATGAGTGCTTGTCCTCTTTCATGATCGTCATTCCGATCCTTCTTCCTTGCACCGTCAGGAAGGGTTATGTTGTTCTTTTCCAAAAGGAGGGCCATTTGATCTATAGTCTTCTTCATACATGAACTTTCGGGATGAAAGCCACGGTTACAATAAGTACATTTAGATTTTTGGTTACCTTCTTTGCCCTTTTGCTTGGATTTCGAACTGGATGGTGCATCCGTTTGCTTGCCTTTGTCTTTTTGCTTGTGAGGCTCGAATTTGGGCTTCTCCTTCTTTAGCTTTCCTTTACCATTCGAAATCTTGGGTCCTTGAACAAATAGGGCTGAATCTTTGGAGCTTATGGACCCCATTTGAATCAACTTGTCATGCTCTTTCGTAACGGACTCAATGAAGGCATTCAAGGTAGGCATCTTCCAATTCGGGGTAGTTAGCCGACCGGAATTGAAAGTGGAGACAAATACCGAATAATCTTTCCCAAGCTTGCTTAGAATGGAGAGGATCAACTGTTTATCCTCTTTGATAACACCACTGTTCTTCAATTGCAAGTTCAAGTTCTTGAATTTTGTGAAGAATTCATTGATGCTCTCGAAATTCTCAGGATTAAGGCCAATCAATTCATTCTCTAATTGAAAGGCCCTAAGCTCATCCTGCTTGCCGAATAGTGTCTCAAGTTGCTCCCATATGGCCTTTGGAGTCTTCAATCCGCTGAGATGGAAGTGAAGATCTTTGGAGATGGAGAGACAAAGAAGACCGTAAGCTTCATCAAGCTTATTGTAGTGTTTGGTTCTTTCTGCTACATTGTTTGGCTCCAATTCAAGACCAAGAGTGACTCGGTAGTAACCTTTTGAACGTAATATGATCTCCATATCATCTTTCCAATCAAAATAATTGAATGGGGTGAGGATAGGCTTTGAAGAAGAGTATTCCATTGCAAGGATTGAGTCAACTGATGAAGAAGAAGCTTGCATGCAGACTAGAGCGAATGGAATTGCTGTAGAAATGCTTGCATGCAGAAGGTAGCGAATGCAATTGAAGGAGATAATAAACCTGCAAATCACATAAAAAGAACCACAATAAGGTCGAACAATCCACCCTTTGAGAGTTGCATCACACCTGGGATTGGATTTCAAGCAATGTTGAATAGGTCCAATGTATCAGATCCAGGAATTATGTGGTAACTCAAGCTTCTGGAGTGGTATTGGAGTATTTTTCAAGCTTTGCATGCACAGGAGCGAATGCCCTTGAGATATCTCATGCCAAACTTTTTGCAATTTTTAGCAATTCAGTCAAATCTTCTTGTATAAACACCTGTAGAAAAGAGATCTTGTTCCTGCAATGGCTCTGATACCATGTAAAGTTAGTCACAGCAGATCTAATGAACAAATAAATCAGTCACAACAGATGAATAAGAAGATATGGTGCAAAACTGTGCAAAACATGCAGCAGTGCTCTCTATCCCAGAAAAGGGTGAATGAATTACAATACAAACTGTTACAATGAACAGAGCAATTCGAATTGCCTAAGGAGGTCATTCAAATCACTGAATGGAGTAGCTTGACTCAATCTAGGAGTCCTCATCAATCATCGGTGTTGCTCATCAATCACAACAAACAGTCATCCAGGTGTCAAGCTGAGTCTAACTGATCATAATAAATGTAACTGAAGTGTGTAGCACTGATATAGGATCTGGAGGCTCAGTGGGGGTGCATGGGAGGCTAACTGGAGTCAGAGCAAGTCACCTAATCGAACTGGAGGTCAATCGGAGGTGAAACAGTCAGTCAGGAGTGAAATCGGAGTGAAATCAATCAGAATCGGAGCTAACTGAATGTAACTGGAGTGAATCTGCAGTGGTAGGTGAGCAAGTGCGCCCTTCTCAGTCAGTAGGTGAGAAGAGGGCGCCTTTCAGCTTAGGAGGGCTAAAACTCTGTGGAAAGTGGCTCCCGGGTGCTAGAAGAAGGTGGATAAGGTGCTGGAGGCATCAAACTGGTGACTGGACTGCATATCCTGAAATAGATCATGCAAGATCCTGAAGTAGATATGTATCCCGAAATAGATGATCCTGAAATAGATATGTATCCCGAAATAGATGATGGATATCCGAACATAATAACCCTTTGACCCACATAAAACATACAGGGCCAACCCCCACTAGGGAAGTCTAATAACCCAATTTACCACATTCTCCACGGAGGAATAAACATCTCCGGATACATGACAAAGTCCCATCGGAGGAATGAAACATCTTTGGAATAATAAAATACAAATATAATATTCTTAGAAGTTACAATATTTCAACACTCCCTCTAAATGAGAAGGATATTATAAGAACATTTGTAGGAGCAAGGAGTCATCAACTACATTATACATGATACATCTATAAATCATTGGAAGCTTTCTTTATACATCATCAGTAACTCAAGCAATTACTGGAACATCTTCAATACTAGAACATCAACATCCTCAGTACTGAATCTTTATCTTCTATAGCACTCGAACAACTATAGTAACATCATCATCTGGATCCTCTCAATCAACAGCATCGTCATCACACGATCATCAACATCGTCATCACACGACGATCATCAGCATCGTCATCACATGATCATCAGCATCGTCATCACATGATCATCCGCATCGTCATCACACAATCATCAGCATCGTCATCACACGATCATTAGCATCATCATCACACGATCATCAGCCTCATCATCAACATCGTCATCACACGATCATCATCATTGTCATCACACGATCATCAACATCATCATCACACGATCATCAGCATCGTCATCACACGATCATTAGCATCGTCATCTAGATCATCACGATCCACATCATCATCTAGACCATCATGAAACATCATCATCATCTAGAGCATCATGATCAACATCATCATCATATAGACCATCACGATCAACATCATCATCATTTAGACCTTCATAATCAACATCATTTTCATCTAGAGCATCATGATCAACATCATTGTAGCAGCATACTTTGCAATACACATGATCCATTTAAGACACCATAGCATGTCTAGGGACGATGTAGTCCACTCATCAACTTAGACAGAGTCTAAGGACCTCTTTTTCGAAGACATATGTCTATGGATCAATTCAAGGGCTGAAGTCTAGGGATGATACAATCCCCTCTCATCCACTAGGGGCCACTTCTTAGAGACATATGTCTATGGATCAATTCAGGGACTGAAGTTCGGGGATGATACAATCCCCATCACGTACATTTTGAACTAGTGGTTCCAGGATGATGCAATCCCCATCACGTACATTTTGAACCAGTGGTTCCGAGATGATGCAATCCCCATCATGTACATTTTGAACTAGTGGTTCTGGGATGATGCAATCCCCATCACGTACATTTTGAACTAGTGGTTCTGGGATGATGCAATCCCCATCACGTAGATTTTGAACTAGTGGTTCCAGGATGATGCAATCCCCTCATCCACTGGGGACTACTTCTCGAAGACAATATTCTATGGATCTATTCAAGGACCAACCATCCAAGGATGATACAATCCCTCTTCATCCACTAAAGACCATTTCTCGAAGACAACAGTATGTGGATCTATTCAGGGACCAAGCGTCCAGGGATGATACAATCCCTCTTCGTCAACTAAGGACCATTTCTCGAAGACAACAATCTACGGATCTATTTAGGGACCAACCGTCTAGGGATGATACAATCCCTCTTCGTCCAATAAAGACCATGCATCGACCTCATCGTCGTAACCGACAACCTCATCATCGACCTCATCGTCGGAACAAGAAACCTCATCATTGACTTCATCGTCGAAACAGCTAACCTCATCATCAATACATGTATCCTCATCATCGATACAAGTATCCACATCATCATTACAAGTATCCTTGTCATCGATACAAGTATCCTCACCATTGACCTTACCGTCAATATAGGAAATCTCATCATCGATATAGGTATCCACATCGATACCAGTATCCAAATATCATCATCAAGGAGGGTCCTTCTGAACTACACCAAGCTTGTCTCGGAAATACTCAAACTTTACTCGAGACAGAGGTTTGGTCAACACATCAACAACTTGTTCGTTAATGCTCACATACTTGAGCTTAATAGCTCCTTTATGCACCATATCCCGTATATAGAAATATTGGATCTCTATGTGCTTTGACTTATCATGGAACACTGGATTCTCTATCATCTTGATACAACTCTAGTTGTCACACAGGATCACAGTGGGGTCCATCTCTAAGTCAAACAATCTCGATAACAACTTCCGAAGCCATACTGCTTCACAACTAGCAGAGCAAGCAACTATATATTCCACTTCAGCAGTACTGAGAGCCACACTAGACTACTTCCTACTAAACCACGAGATCATGGTAGATCCAAGATAATAACATCCACCCGATGTACTCTTCCTGTCTGATACACTTCTTTCCCAATCAGCATCTGTGTAGCCATACAATATGAAGTGATGATCTCCATGATAACATAAACCAAAATCTATCGTACCCTTTAGGTACCTCATAACATGCTTTGCAACTATTAGGTGAACACGCCTAGGTTCCACTAGATACTGACTCAAGGTGTTCAAAGCAAAGCATATATCTAGCCTGGTATTTGTCAAATACATTAATGACCCAATAATCTGTCTGTACAAAGTCACAACCACTAACTCTGAGGAGTCATCAGCTAACAGCTTCAAGTCAGAACCCATGAGAGTGGCCATGGTTGTACATTCCAACATATCAAATCTTATCAAGATTTCCACAGCATACTTTCCCTGGTTGAGAAATATTCCTTCTGATCCTCGCCATACTTCTAGACCTAGGAAGTAATGCATCAATCTGAGATCTTTCATCTCAAATTCTGTAGCTAGCTTCTTCTTGCTTTCCATGATCTGTTTCTCATTCCCTGTCAGAAAGATATCATCCACATACAATAATAGTATCATCCATAATATTAAGGTAAATATTAGGATCAACTTTACTTCTAGTAAATCCCAAGCTTTGTCAAGAAACTGTCAATTCTCCCTCTGTGACTAAACATCATTCACACTTTGCATTGAGATATCTTCTGCATATCTATCTGTGCCATCTACCGTCAGATGGGTCTACTGATATGAGCCTCAAGATCATTCGAACTCTGTGTTGAGTTCCTTCTTGCATCCATGTCATCTGTATATAGAAACCATCTTCAACCTTGTAGCAAAGGTTGAAATCCGCATCACCCATGGTGATCATTAAGCTCATCAAATGATTATCGATCCTGGGTACCCGTACAGAGCTTTCTTCAATTGAATTCTAGGATTTTTCTTGATTCACACTTCTTCTTCAATTACACCATTAAGAGAATGGTCTTATCTATCAACTTGGAGCAAACATCTCATCATGATCCTCTTCCTCTTTCTAAGAGAATCTTCTATCCATGAGCCTTATATAGTATGTTTGATTTGTAAATCTTCTTATTGAACATCCATCACTTGTTCGATGTTCATCATTCTTCATGATCTTTCCTACAAATTAAAGTTAATTACATGATTAGTAATACTTCATAATCATCAAATCATGTTTGACATGATAATCTATTATGCATACAGATATGATTCACATAGTTATGCGACTATCTCGACCAGTAATTTGACACAACACTTTTCCATATCCTGTATGCATACAGTGGCTATCTAGATGCCTTCCATCTCTATGAGAAAATACTATCGAGAGCGTGCACATCTCTCAGCATGCCAGTAAAGAGGTTTCATTCTAGACAAGCAACAATGGAATGTTTGTCCAACTTACCCATCATATGCTTATTAGTAGTATACTGTTCAATGCTATATGAATGCTTACACTATGCATGATATATTCTAGGAATACAAATATGCATACAACTAAGCAATATCATTACTATTTCAGCGATTCAAATAACAACTCAAATACTTATCTTTTATGTTTGTGTGGTTGCCTCCCGCTTTATCTCTATATGTCTTTTGAACTTCTATTCATTCTGTACCATTGTGCATGCTTAAGTGTGCACTAGTTTCA
Organism: Larix kaempferi; assembly: GCA_027924585.1. Taxonomy (NCBI): domain Eukaryota; kingdom Viridiplantae; phylum Streptophyta; class Pinopsida; order Pinales; family Pinaceae; genus Larix; species Larix kaempferi. Next base: position 11,165,141 of record BSBM01000464.1, read on the forward strand.
TCCTCATGATATCATACACAAACTTACATTCATTAGTATAATCTAAATATTATCAAAACATTCTAATTCTAAATAATATTAAGTATGTATGGTCATGATCATTTCATACACAGGTATACTTACCTAAGATTTTAACAAAGTAGGATTCTAACTTGATATAGGAAAACATACCTGGATTATCAAGCTTGGTTATGTATTAACATACCCAAACAATATCTTCTTTGTTCTCTTCAATGATTTAGAGACCTTGTGCTAGAACCTGCATATCTCATAGGTTAAGCATAGTAGAACAAAGTCATACATAGCTTGTAAGTAGAGATTCTATGTGATCAAAGATTATGGATGAGTCTTTGTCTTGATTTCATCATGGTCATAGAACTTGATTTGTCTTTCTTGATGTACCTGTATCTTGTTAGCCGACAACATCATCCTCATACAACACCACAAGTGCATTAGTACAATCATAAGTGTCATAACCCTAATTAATGAATGTCTTCTACCATTCACATGCACTCATTATCAAACAATCATAATTTGTACTAAACTCAATAACATGAAGACAAACATATCATAATCTTAACCATGAACCTATTTCAACACATATCTGTATCTCCTCAACTCATACCTGTCAGGATTGCTTTTAACCCAATCCAATTAGATTTGTTGAAACTGGATCTAGAGCTAGATTAAGGTTTGTCAGAGAAACCCTAAAAATTCAAACTTTGAATTTCAAACTTCTGAATGGATGGAAAGATGCACCTTGCTGAGTTGATCAAGCTAGCATACTTCAATTTTGAAATCTCCAAAATTTGACCCCTCAAAATTGCCTTTGAAACTTCTGGATCATCTTGATAGGATCCCGAACTATGGTTTGGTGAAGCCCACCCTTCTGCCCAATCAAAAGGTTCGATCCAAATCTCTAAACTTTGATTTTTCTGAGGAGCTTCCAGCCGTGGTCACAGACTTCAAAAATTCCAACTTTTGCAGAAGCCCTAATTTTCCACCTTTCCGATCAAAGTCCGAAACTAGGGTTTGATCAAGCCCACCCTTCTGACCAACCAAAAATTTCGATCTTGGTCTCTAAATTTTGATTTTTCTGAGTAGAATTCAGCCATGGACTCTGATTCCAAAAATTCCAACTTTCTCTGAAACCCTAAATTCTCGCAGCAGTGATAAACCAAGAATGAAGGTGCTCAGAAAATAATTTTGTTTTGACAGAAATATGCACCTGATTGTTTCTAGTACCTCTCTGAAATTACGAATCTACGAGGTCTAAAATTTCTTCCTATGGTAACCTGAGCTGTCATATTTCCAACCCCATAGGTCTGAACTCAATTGGATTTTCTGAGAGAGAGTTATGCCAAGTGTCGCAACGTGACCTGTTTATGGGATAAAACAGCAGAGAGAACTTGTATGGCGTGCCATGTGTAACGGGTTCAACTTCGGCCTCTGAAAAACTTACCTAAGAAACTGCAGTCCGTGCTCTACCTGTCACTTTTTATGAAATTTCATTTGGATCTTCCTATCCCAAGTTGTGACCTTTTTTCCTAGGTCATTTGTTTATGACTGAGATCTGGAAGAGGCAGAAACCCTAACTTGTACTGATCATAAATCACAAAGTACAATAAATTAGAGGCTATCATTTGGAAACAAGTTATAAGGGTATGGTATCTACGACCTGTAAAGTTTTTCAATCCTGAACCTTTTCCAAACTGGATTTATAGCGAAAGTTCCACGATTACTAATTTTTGCTATATAAAACCCTAACCTTCAAATTGTCGCAAGTGTCGTAAGTGCCATACATTTCCTTCCTTCAGGCTAGCTATGATACCATGTTAAGATTCAATATGCTAAGACATAAAATATCAGCATTACATTCCATTTCACAACAATAGCATATACAAGATCACTGAAAGAACAACAAGCACAACATAAACACAAGAGACACAAATTTATCCTGGGAAACCCTCATGGGCTAGAAACCCAGCAAAGCTTCCTCAATATAGATGACCAACAAATACAAAGATGTAATCCTCAACCATGAGCTCCTTCTCCTCCATAGAATATCTCTCTCTCTCTCACTCATGCACTAATCACAAGTGAGTGAATGTGTGTTAAATGAGGAACACACCTCCTCTATTTATACACAACTCTGACTTGTCTTTTACATTAACTAGGTCGGCCCCAACTTAACCACTTAACCTAAAGCTGACTTGGCCGACCCCTCTATGGTGGTATAATAGCCCTTTGACCCACATAACACATACAAATCCGACCCCCAATAGGGAATTCTAATAACCCAAGTTACCACATTCTCCACGGAGGAATAAACATATCCGGATACATGACAAAGTCCCATCGGAGGAATGAAACATCTCCGGAATAATAAAATACAAATATAATATTCTTAGAAGTTACAATATTTCAACAGCTTAACTTCTTTGGAATGTTGCCCGTTATCCTCCAGTGTTCCCTGTGCAGCAACCTCCTACTGCTTCTGTGTCTCAACCTCTTTTTGCTTCTCCTTCGACTTTTCTACATTGTGGTGAGTATTGGGGGGGAAATTTTTACCGGGTTGTCCTTTGTTTATTGTTACATCCCAATTTCTTAACTTTAGCTTCCTTTGAATTTCATCTACAACATTTTGGTAACCCATTTGGTACTTCTCATAATCTAGCTTGGGAATTTGGCTGGTGCTTTCCTTGGTGAAGAAATCATGCTCCCTTTCGGTCAAAAAAACTTCATGGTCTAGGCTGTCAAAGTGGTGAATATGATCATCTATGGGATCCTCAGTCCCTTCTTGATCAACCAGATTTTTAGGGAAAGGAGGCCTTATCTATTGGTCATCAGGTTTCCTTTGATTCCTTTGAGGGGGTGGTGGCCTCCGAAAGTTAGGGTTTCTTATTTGGTTTTCAGGCTTCTCCCTAATAGGAGGCTTGTTATTCAGGGCTAACCTATCCATCATTTTTTCCATAGTCATCATTGTGTCAAACTTAGCATCATTGGTAGAGGATGAGGTGGAAGTAGAGGTATGGACTTCTACTTTCTTCTTATATGCTTTTGTTTTACCTTTCATCTTTCCCGAATCCAACAAGTTTGCTTCTACCTCTATGGCATCCTTCAACATAGCAGGGAGGGTGGGTGACTTCCTTTCTCTTAGCATACATGAGAAATATCCCTCAAAGGCATCTACATAATGGAGCTTTACAGCACCTACTGAGGGATTCACATCATCTGGGATAGAGTTGTACGCCTTCACAAACCTAGTAGAAAACTCATGGACATACTCAAAATCCCCCTTCTTTAGATGGTTATACTGGGACAGAACTAGTGAAGGACTCCTTATCGTTTCCCACCATTCTAAGAACAATGCTTTAAAGGCTGCAAAATTAGGGATAGAAGCATTTTCCAACTGCCTGAACCATTTCTTGGGTTCCCCAAAAAAACTCTGGGAAAAGAGCCTCATCTTTGCATCATCATGATCTACTTCTTCCAAATCAATAAAATTCTCAAATTTGTCTACATGCTGCTTGGCTGAAAATTCTCCTTCTCCATCATAAGAGACGATCCTCTGGGAATAGTTCTGAGGGAGGTCGTGCAGGATAGTTGGTAGGGACAAAAGGGAAAATCTGGCAGCAATGGGTATAGGTGGATTTTGCGCAAGGGGAGGGTTACTTTGGAGATTATTATGAGAAAGGGTATTTGCAGAGTTTATGGTATGGGACTGAGGGATCTGAAAACATGGCTTGGTTCTTTCAACTTCGGATGTATTGTGCAAACCACACCATACAGGATCTAACAGATATGACCCAGGGGCATTCAAACTTTCTTCACTTAGGTTTAGATATGATTAAGACTTTGTTCTCAGCAAAGGCCTACCAATATCTATCTCTATATTTAATTCATGAAAAATAGATGATTCTTCTTTAGACACAATTATTTCACTGCTAGAGGTAGTAGCCTTATCCTTCCCGGTCTTATGTCTAAGCAAAATTTCTGGATTATCCACTCCTACCAGAATTTCGGAAAAAGGGTTACCTATGGTATGGATCTTTTTAGAAGCCAGGATGCCTTTCAAAATTTCTTCAAAACTGGACTTTGGCTTGCTATTCTTCCTCAGTGGAGTCTTCTTTGATTACAAATCTCAATAGGTGGAGATACCAGGGAAAAAACACACAACCTTCTCGAAAATATGGAAATCTCAATTTTCCCACTGAAGTTTTCCCTTTCCTCTGAAACTCAAACCTCTTTGTCATTCTCCCAGGTATAATAGAGCACTCTTCCTCGGTAATAGCACCAATTTGTTAACACCCAAATCGTACACCCTAGGTTGTAGTAGAGGGAAAGTCAAGGTAACCACTAACCACTTTGTACTTATGCTACTAACCCAGCACAAATCCGAGAGGGATCTCTCTACAGATCTATGAAAGACTGGAAATAATAAAATGTGTCAACAATGAAAACATACCCCATCATTCATTTCTTAAGATATCCAATCAAAGCATACATAGAAGGTCAGACTTCTATTAGGACAAACTGTTTATAGATAGTTGGTTGGAAAAAAGCATGGATTTCTATTGGGCAATGGAGTCAAATTAGACAAGACATGAAAATCATTGACAAATACTTTGTAGATACATTCTCACAGGGGCAAGGTAGCCACTAGCTTACAGTCAAAGAGCTTTTAGTTAGAAGAGAAATGAACAGTCCATCAATATAAAGCATGGAAACATGAATTCTATATTGAATTTAGCAGAAAATAATTGTGGAATGCTTGGTATGATAAAAATGGAGCATAATCTCTATGAATTCCATTCAGATACTACACTGAACCAAACATGAAAAAGCATTTACAAAATGGATTAATAATGAGAGAAACACAATTCACATGGGAGAAAGAAAGAACAGACTGCAAGACCAATCACACAGGAATCCCTGATAAAACACCTGCTCGACTTTGTCAATATTATTCAAAAAACTGCTCAAAAATGTCTTACAAAGAGCAACATATATGTTTCCAAAAAATTTCAACCCTTCTTCATTCAATTGCATAGCATATATAGTTTCCTAGAGCCTCCTGTCCGACTCATTTGGACCAGAAAACAGTTATAAAAAAATGACACCTCATTAGGACATATTTGCCACTACCCCTACAAAACAAAATGGGCAGGGCGGGTCCAACTATTTTTTAATTTCACTTGTATTTCTTACTAAATGACATTTACTTCAAACAGAAAGATAAAAGGGCAGCAAAGTAATTGTTCCAGCTGGCTATTTCCAATAGCCGCCTAAAAAAACATTACAAATTTCTTTAAATTGAAAATTTCTTAGAAGTATTTGAAAATAACAACAACTCTTTGAAAATAAAAAACAACTAGCAAGAAGTACGAAGTGAGTACTTCATCTTCCCGTATTCCTCCACATAACTCCATTGGTCGGTCGTGATGCTTTCACGCAGCACCATTTCTTTCACTGAGACCTTTAGTTCCACATTCTCTTCGCTGGACATGATAGGGATTCTTTCGCTCAGGCTCTTCAACAGCCTCATGATCTCAAAATCTTCAGAAAGCTTCTCTAATAATATTTTCCTTGTAAGCACATGAGGCAAGTTCTGAAAATTTTCATGATTCATTCTTATCACGAACATCAGGTTCTTATAATCATTATGGAGAATCATTTCACCATCATTACCCCAAAAGGAGGGCAACCCCTTTTGGAAAACCTTCTCAAACTGTTCCTTTATACCAGCAACCTGTTCTGTCATCACTGCATAGAGAGCTTCGATATTCTCCACCTGAGAGTATTTTCCCAACGTCTTTCTCGCCCAAGCGATTTTTGCAATTCTATTTTTGATCCCAAAGTAATTAACTCCTCCTGTGATAAGACTCTTAGAAAATCTATAGCATCTTGAGCTATTTCTTTGGTCCATTTGATTAGATTTGTTCTTGTTCATGCGCAGCTTTTCAGAGCGTCTTTTATTTCCTTCCCTCTATCCCTTAAACAGGGCCTAATATTGGTGGCCGTCTCCATAATGCTATCCCAGATTATGTGCTTGCACCCCTGCATTGGGATTTGTCCAATTACTTGGGGAGTAAAACTTTGATTTGTTTCCACCAATCCTGTATTCTTACTTTGCAACTCCCTTATCTCTTCATCCATTTTCATGTTCTACTCCTCCAGTTTCAGAGCCCTTTCCTTTAATTCTTTAATTTCTACGTCTTTCAAACTGACCTGGGACATAGCCCGAGAAAGACTATCCTCACTATTTTCACCTACATCCTGACTTACATTTCATGGCCGCATGCCTAAAGTGGGCAAGTAACGTTTTAGATCATCAACCTGCTTTTCCAAACTCAACTTATCTTTTTCCCATTCGGTCCTCTTCTCAATTAATTTCAACAATTATGCCCTGCTTTCACTGAGTTCTTTGGCTAAAAATTCCTTCTCTTGTTCCAACTTAGATTCCTCGGGATCCTAAATAAATTGAGTGTTCGGGACCTTCATTTTCTTTTGCAATCTTTGGATTAATTTGTCCTTCTCAGTCAGCAACTTCTTATTATCCTTTCCGCCGCCATCACTTGTAACCAAGTCAAATTGCAATTTCTTGACCTACTGCTGATGGGATTTATTTTCGATTCTCTCCTGTTTTAGCTGACTATCGATTTTACTTAAAATTCCCTCCAGCTTTTTGACCTTCAAAATAGCCTGAATATAATCTTCATAGATAACCTCTCCGATCTGTTTGTGAAACTGAATCTTATCCGGAGCTGATATCTTCGTCAAATTGTATTTCACTTCAGTCAATTTGTTTGGGGTGGCTATTGCTAGATTCAAGGTTCCTTCTTTGACATTTCGGCTTGTCACCAATGTGACATCTGACATCGGTAAGTTTCTAACTTTGGGAAACAAATTATGTACAACTTGAGCAGAAGTTTGCTTGTTCTGACCATATTGCTCAAACATCTCATCTCTTAATGAGCATTTACCTGTGTCTCCACTTTCTCTGGCCTCCTGAAAATTGTATTCCAGTATTTGTACATTTGGGATTTGAATCTCCCCTTGATTACCAACCTAACTATTTATCAAAGCAGTCAAGTCTGGCTGTGTCCCGACTAACTCTCGAGTCTTAGTTCTAGCCCGTTTTTCTCCCTCTCCTTCCTCATCATACTCATCAAGTATTTCTTGCAGACTCCTTTTTTCTCCTACTTCGGCAACCTTTGGTACGACCTCCATTTATACTACCGCTTCTAAAAAAGTGAGATCTTTCTCCTATAAATCAGAAGCTGCTTCCACCTCTGGCTCGTCTTGTAACAGATTCCTTTCCCCCAAATACCCTTCAACTTCCTTGTGTTCAAAACCGCTAAGGTTATTCAATCTTCTTCTCTCAGAAATAATGTGGAAAGGAAAATAGTCCATCACTATGTCCTTATTGAATTCCAGGACTTCCAACAAACTCTGCACCTCTGAAATGGCTTCCTTGCTTTTTACAATGAATGGACTGATCACCCAGTGATACTTCAAGTCGACTCCCTTCTTGAACATAATTTTTTTTCCTCCTCTAGGATCAAATTTTTCCTGATAAACTCCAAAGAAAAAATACTCAGAGTTAGAAAAGAAGGTAGTATGTACAGCTCATGTACGAAACCGTACATCCTAATGACCATGGAATTCTTTGACAAAAACCAGTCTCCCACGGCCACCTGTTTCTTCAACTGCAGCAGGGTTTTCATTTCAGGCAGGACCCTCGGCAAATCTTCTCCGAAAAACAATTTGTAGAACACAGAAAAAATGGAATTCATGTAATTGAACATACTATCCTCTAAAGCGCCTGCATAAACCTCAGGTGCGCAATGCAATACATCTTGATTAGTGACCATGATCATCTTCATCAAATGGGCTTGAAACCGGAAACATCTAGTATTTGGAAAAACAGCTACCTCAGAGTTAATGGCTTCTACCACAAATTCTTCAAATCTCATACTCGGAACTGACCCATAATCGGCCAAGGGTGAACCGAGTACCGACACTTATCCTAAACAACAGACTTAACAGCAACTCTGTTACCCACCTCTCACTATATCGAGACCTAAAATTGTGCAAGCCATGAAAGGACTAACTGGATATTAACATTGAATAGACTAACATCTAATGGGTAGGGAGTATCGTCAATCTCCATGTCCGGCTTAAGGCAAGTGGTAAAAAAGGCTTGCCAACTTTTGGGAGGAGCTTGACAATAGAGGGTTACACCTACTTCTTCAGAGAAACTTTCATACTATGGGGCCTACAACTCAGGGATTTCAAAAGACCTACTGACGACTTACGGCTCAACAGAACAAACAAGTATACTCTTCGGACCATTCATAATAACCTTGTGGTTTGATTCATAGTGGGATGCACACCAGGAGACAAACTCAGGAAACAACATGATTTGGTATAAACAAAACAAAATGAAAGAGGACTAGAGCACCCTATGTATATATGTGCCCCCGACACGCAAAAGTTTCAATATTCTCTTAATCTCGGCTACGGGCAACTGAATCTCTGTGTCAAAAATGTTAAAGTCTTTGTCTTCCAAGGCACTTCTAACCCTACTCGTGGTTACACCTGTATCTTCTTCCATTATTCTACTGTGAAGACGCTTATATTACGGATGAAATCATTTGGAAGGACCTAACTTTCACTCGCAATCTCTAAAACTTCTCTATCGAAAGCCCTGTCGCCCTCGTCGTCTCCCAAATGCCGAGAAGCTTCTGACTTCGACAGTTCTGATGAGTGAATGTCAACTACACATGCCGACAACCATATATATAAACCTTATTCACTTATCCAACGATCTTATTTTCTAGCTGTCCTTGAATCTTGGCCATTGATCCCTCGCGCGTTGCTCTCCGCCGTTGGATCTGGTCCCCACTTAACCATTGATTTGACAACCGCTCCTTGTCTACCGTTGGATCATCCCTTTATACGCCATCCACACCGTTCATCTTGGCTCCACGTATCCACGAAGTGGTATCACAAACACCTCAAAGCGGTCTCTAATACCGCTTTCTTTCCTTGCGACCAACTTTGGTGTTGACACCTGTCGAATGGTTTTACTCGTTACAACCACCATTTCATATATCCAGCATGCATCTTCTCGATGTGTCGATCATCGTGAACCATTGATCGCTTCCCTCCATGCATCTATGGTGGATATTTTGTCACATGTTTAACTCTTGACTTACTTCCTGATAGAGGGGTCCCTACCATTATCTTTCGTGCATTTCAACGTCACATCTCTAGTTATTTAACATTCTTCGCAACCCACACCATCGATTGTTTGAAAATTACATGACGGAGTAATAATGCCTATCCTGCACCGCTAGATCCCTGACAAGGCGTCTCCACCGTCGATCCTTAGTGTGTTGTCCCCCACCACCACGGTGTCGCATGCGCCTGAAATGGTTTTGCATACTGCTTATGCTCCTTGCGATGCTTTCCCCGCTCGACACTTGTCCAACGGTAACACCCATCTCAACCACTTATCTCTCATTTTCTACACGCATCTCAACCATGCGACCATCAATAAGGGCCGTAGATTTTCCTTCCGCGCCCATCCAACGGCAGGAATTGTACCAAAGTTAATCCTTGTAATATTTAGCCGTCGGACTATAGCCTTTAGGGTCATTTTGGCCAGTTTAATTTTACTTTAATACTTTCCCTTTGCATTTTCTTCAAGTGCACTATATTCAACATCCCTACAACAATTTTTCATACCCTAGCACCATAGCCATGGATAAGGAAGGGGATCTCAGGCTTCCACCAGGTATTTTCTAACTCTCCACCCTCCATATTTTAGTATTTATGCTGCAAATAATTAGGTGCTAACACCAAGGCTTATGCCCAACACTCTATGTATATCGGGGCTTACACCCAGTACATAATAAAAGTCATCTATGTACATCGGGGCTTACGCCCAGTACATAGGTCATCCATCTGCTCCAGATTCCACGCTCAACACATTTACAAAGTCAATCATTCATACCAGAACTCTGCACAGTATATAACAAGGATTTTCTCAGTATATTAGGGTTTGTACTCAAATCTCAAAATAAACATCAATCAAGTACATCGGGGCTTTCTTCCCAGTACATAAAAATAATTTGCATCTGTCAGGGTCCATGTCCCAAATATGCATATCTATAATCAAGGTAAATCATGTGCATCGGGGATTACACCCAGCATATATAACAAAAGTAAAGCATGTGCATTGGGGCTTACGCCCAATATAAATATATCATCAAAATAAACCATATGCGTTGGGGCTTATGCCCAATATATAAGATAAACGTAATCAACAAAATTCAGGATATTACACCAGTATCGCGAACCCGTAGCCAGTGACCGATGATACCTAGGTATGTGTCGCTGAGCAAGGAAGGAAAACCAGCAATTCACATTGCGAAGAACCACAAATATAAGATTACAATGGTGTTGATACCAAGAGGGGTTGTGCAAGCTGGAATAGTCGTTGAAAACCTCACGAAATTGACGTATAGTGATCATGACCTGATGAACTACCCTGAGTGCATGGCAGCTTATGTTGATGTTCTACATGGAGTAGGAGGCCTGATCACAAAGGAACTAGCAAAGTGAATGTTAGGGTTAGAGAAGTCGGGCATACTAGGCCTCACCCACATGCCGCATTTTGGAAGGCTAGAGGAGGTAAATGCATGCATCAAACAATTGCTCGCTTGTTTCAATGGAGGCTACCTATGGTTGCACTAGAATATTCTGGTCACAGTCGACCCGATTTCAAGAATCACTGGACTTCCACAGGATGGCGACGACCCCTCCCATTTTTTCCAGGGAAAAGATAACGACAAGAAGCACACGCAAGCTCTTAAAAGGAAGTATGGGGTGAACAAAAAATCCAGTGGATACCTTATCCACACAATTAAGAACCAAGCAGTCAGGGTTGAATCGAAGATACTTTCTGTAAAGATGACACAGAAGAAAAGGCCGAGGGAATGCGCATCAAGCATCATCGCTTCTGCGTAACTATGTGTCGCAAGAACGCAAATGAACTGGTCAAAATTCTTGCTACATCAGTTGGTGGAGGATGCTTATGATGCGTAGGAGGGAGAGAATCCATTAACATATTCATGGATCCTTATGCTTGTCGCACTAGTAGGATGGAGGTATCCAATGCATTATCAGGGTATGGAGACCGTAGAGTCCAGGGCACGAGAGGGTGCAAGGTACCAAAATTTGTGGGTGACGACTGATAAAGAGAGGAAAGCAGACAACATGATGCAATTTTATTTATTTTTAGACATGATGTGGCTAGACGCGAAAGTGGTACCGCAAATCACAACAGAAGCAACGGAGAAGTATCGATGAATTGCAAAAATATCTATTGAGTTGCACACTATTTTCATTCAAGCTAGAGAAGACAGACAGAAGAACTGGTTCCAAACATGGTATAAGCTCACTGAAGCAGATATGGACTCCATCATAGCATCATGGTCGATAGAATGGAAAGTCCTAGCTGAAGAAAAGGATTTATCGAATCATGTGGAACACCAACAAGCACATCAGTGAGAAGAAGATAAGAATTCAGACAGTGAAGAACAGGGCACAAGAGGAGATGATCCTGTTAACGGAGAATCGCAGAGGTCCAGTCACAATGGCACTTCTTCAGTCACTCTGATAGATTCAGAGCCGGAGGCACAGTACGAAGAGATGAGGACAAAGAACAGGATGGACTACGGTGAAGGGAGCACATGGGGTAGTCTCTTTGCGGAGCAGTTTAACAGATTCTTGGAGAACATCATAGCAGTTGTGGAAGATAACCGTTCGAAGGTTACACAACATTCGATGGAACACTTTTAGCAGATAGGCCAACTACTATCTACACTAGAAGATGTAGTAATAAACTCAAGCGTACTGCACAGGGATATTCAATAGAACTTGTCAACACTAAGGGTCGAAGTAGAAATCAGCACACAGCCACGGATCGTATAGATAGAATCACATGCCATCAAAACAGCTGATGAGGTTGTGGATTTTGAGTTACAAAAGTTTGACTTAATCATGGTAAATTTCAATTTACTGCCAATATTGACATTACATCGGATTCAAGCCGCATCAAGTACAGAAATCCACGACCGTGAGGCCGCGATGCATAACAAGATGGTCGAGTATAAGAAGCAACTGCACATTAGCGAGATGGAGGCACAACATCTCCAATAAGAGCAAGACGCATCACTAGCTGAGAAAGAGAAGGCTATAGAGGATCGAGGTTGCATAGAAACAACGCTTGCGAAGGCATGTGAAAAGGAGGAGCTAGATCAAGATGTACCCCGAGAAGCGAAAGTTGTTATGTTAGGAGCGGCTCTCACCGAGCTAAGGAAAGAAAATGCAGAGCTCCAAGCTAGAACGATACCCATCACACTGCCATAACAGATTCAGAATTGACAGATTGCGATTGAGGAAGTCGTGACAAAGTTCCTAGAGATGGAAAATGCAATCCAGACAATTACTAAGGGAGTCACAGATTTTTGGGGAAGTGTAGTCTAGGATGACTAGCTGACTGAACTGAAGGCACAACTCAGCAAAGCATAAGCGCAACTGGAATCCTTGAAGGGATCAATCAAAGCGATGTCCCCACTAATACAAATGAGGAAGGCTATGGAATTAAAAGGCATGTAGCAGTGTGTAACCAAGGCACGCGAAAGGAAGCAACGAAGGGCCACACATTTGGATGAGCTTCAGACAAAAGTAGAAGTTCTTGCAATATGAGTAATGGCATTAATGGAATAGGTCAAATAGAATATGGAGGAGGCGCAACAAAAAAATTGTGAGCACCCAATAGACCAGCAGGTGGAAGAATGTACACAGCTGCGAGCATCAGTGAAGGAAGTGGTCGACCATATCAAAACTGCATACGACGATTTCAAATAGCATGTAAATGCACTAGATATGGCTCGAGGGTAAGCCACACATTTGTGTTGGGGGCCTATTGGCATGGGATCAGACTGCATAAAGTGCGGAAGCCGACAGCTGTGAAAAAGGAAAATCCGTGGAAGAAGGACCATTCACGGAAAACAAGGAGCCGATGAAAGTGCAATATTAGTTAAAGTTAGTTAGAATGGGTCATGTGGACTGTTTTGTAACCATTTAATTTCATATAAATAGGAGTATGATTGTAATCCTAAGGGAATCTTGATATAGCTAAATCAGAGAATGACATGTTCTGAACTGTTTTTGTATCCGTGATAAGATGTTTTGAATTTTTTCTGCGAAGGTTATACCGCAGGTTTTGATGAATGCATGAAGATGTTCGATTATGGTTATATCCTTTGTCTTTGTTTCTGTTAAATGGTGAATGCAAGAATCTATGAAATGTTTAAGACTCTATGGTTTGGTAATTGTTGTTCATGAGAATGATTAGTTTAACCATGTTGATGCACTGAATATGTGAAGAGAATGAATGAATGCATGAACTGTTAACATGATGTGAGGACCTAATCTCTGGTTTCTGTAGTTGTAAAGTAAGATTTGATGCATGTCCTTTCCCCATTGCGGAAACTTGGTTCCTACAGCCCCCTTATTCATCTCGGTTGAGACTTCACTCGCTCTGTGAGTGTCACTGGAAACTTTAACACCTTTATGGGTCGTTGTTTAAGGGAGTTTCGTTGATGTTTGCTGACAGCAATGCGAAGTGAACCCCTGTCGACATTCATTGTGTCAATAGGACATGAGTGTTTAAATGCCAAAAGTAAAATAGTAGTTGCATTCCAAAATTCACACATATCTATCCCTAAACGAAATAATTTTTTTTTTTGACTAAGAAATCGATTACTAAGTCTAGTGAAGAATGAAGAAATCTATGTGACAATGCATTAGGGAATCCTCACGACAAGTCATCCAGAACAAAACGCACTTGACGTCATAAAAGTATGAATCTTATGTTTTGTAAACAACCTTATCAAATCATACCTCTGCAATATGTTCATTATAATTTTTCTTGGAAGTATTGTATTAAGAGTGAATTATTCTTGTACGTTGACTTTGTTGTTTCCTCGGGACTCAGAGATGCAAAGAAAAGCTTCCTCACGTACAGAGCTTCTTCTGTGATCAGAAGTTATTGGTTGTATTTTACCTCATGTGGATTTTGACACAAGGATTATAGTTGGGTTATGATGACAGATGACTAGATAAAGGGAGTCAACATGGATCACTTTGAGTATGCTAAGAAAATGATGGTTCCTAGAAAGTCATTGATGTTGATGTATATGTAACTTCGGAATGTATTTCACATATATGTATATTGTATTCCTATAGAGATGGTATTATTCCTCTATAAGGAAGTGTCGTCATTTATATTGTAAGTGTCGTAACTTATACTTGATGGGTTATTAGACCACCTTATTTGGGGTCGGCCCTGTATAAGTCATGTGGGTCAAAGGGTTATTAGACCACCCTATTGGGGGTCGGCCATGTGGGTCAAAGGGTTATTAGACCACCCTATTGGGGGTCGGCCCACTCAGCATTATGTTATGTGGTTAAGTTAGAGCCGACATGAGTTAGGTAAAAAGGCAAGTCATGTCAAGTATAAATAGAGTGCGGGAGGCACTCTATTTGCTCACTCACTTCTCACACATGCTCTCAAGGAGGAGAGGCGCACTTATGGAGGAGGAGGATTGCTGCTAGGTTATGGATATCTCTATTGGTTGGTTGTATCATTGCTCTATCTATCTCTGAGGAAGTTATTGGGGTTTTTCACCTTTATGGTTTTCCCCAAGTAAATCTTTGTGTCTCTTGTGTGCTTGCATTATTGTCTCCATGAATGATATGCTGTAGATATGCTGTACATGTTGTTCTCTCAGTTAAGATCCTAGATCATATTGAAGTAAATTCAGAAAATCTAACATGGTATCAGAGCTAGCCTGAAAGAAGGCATGATATGGCATGTATGACACTTGTTGCACTTACGATGCTAGGGCTTGATATAGCAAAAACCAGTCATCGTAGCACTTTCGCTATAAATCCGTTTTGGCGAATTTTTCGGATCTGAAATTGTTACAGGACGAAGATAAAATCTCCAGGTACCTTGTGTCCAAAGGAAAACCTCTAATTCGTTGTACTTTGTGATTTATGATCTGTACAATATAGGGTTTCTGCCTCTTCCAGATCTGAGTCAAAATAAGGTGACCTTGGGAAAAAGGTCATAACTTGGGCTAGGAAGCTCCAAATGAAATTTCGTGAAAAGTGACAGGTAGTACACAGGCCGAGCTATCTCAGAAAACGTTTTCAGAGGCCGAAGGTCAAACAGTGACACGTGGCACGCCGTACAAGTTCGATCTCCTGTATTATCCCATAAACAGGTCACGTTGCGACACTTGGCATATCTCTCTCTCAGAGAATCCAATTGAGTTCAGAACTGTCAGGATGGAAAGATAACAGGCCGAGATATCTCAAAAAACTTTTTCAGAGGCCGAAGGTCAAACAGTGACACGTGGAACGCCGTACAAGTTCGCTCTCCTGTATTTTCCCAAAACAGGTCACGTTGCGACATTTGGCATAACTCTCTCTCAGAACATCCAATTGAGGTCAGACCTGTCAGGATGGAAAGCTAACAGGTCAGGCTATGTCAGGAAACTTTTTCAGACCCTGTGGATCAAAAATTTCGGAGTTACACCAGAAACAATCAGGTACATATTTCTGTCAAAACAGAATTATTTTTTGGTACCTTCATTCATGGCTTCCGGAATTTAGGGCTTTGAAGAAAGTTGGAATTTTTGTAATCGGAGACCACGGCTGGATGCTACTCATCAAAATAGAAATTTAGAGACCAATATCAGAATTTTTGGCTGGGTAGAAGGCCGGGTTTGATCAGACCCTAGTTCGGGACTTTGATCAGAAAAATGGAAAATTAGGGCTTCTGTAAAAATGGGAATTTTTGAAATCTGTGACCACGGCTGGAAGCTCCTCAGAAAAATAGAAGCTTAGAGCTTTGGATCAAACATTTTGATGGGGCAAAAGAGTGGGCTTCATCAAACCCCAGTTCAGGGTCACGTCCAGTGAATCCGGAAGTTTCAAAGGCAAATTTGAGGAGTGAAACTTTGCAGTTTTCAAATTCTGAATATACCAGTTTGATCAGTTCATCGAGGCGCATATTCCTATCCTATCGGAAGGTTGAAATTCAAAGTTTGAATTTTTGGGGTTTCTCTGACAAACCCATATCCAGCTCAAGGTCCAGTTCTTGCAAATCAAGTGGATTGGGTTAATCCTAGAAGAAGATGGATTGATCACCTGCATAAGTGAAAGAAGTTCCTGTCTCAGAGGGAGATGAGGATAAGGCCTTACATAAGAAGATTACAAGCGATCTCGACAGGTATGACTCATCGAGGTATGTTTCGATATTTGTCCATGATTAAGTTTATGGTATGTTTGTCTTCATGTTATTACGGTTAGTACAATTTTGATTTTAGATTTGTTGTATCACCTTAACAAAATTATGAATGCATGATAGAAGATACTCATTGGTTAGGGTGTTGACACTTATGATTGTACTAATGCATTATGGTGTTGTATGAAGTTTATGTTGTCTACTAACATGAAAGGTACACCAAGGAAGACAAATCATGTTCCAGTTCAAGAACATATGATCATGATAACATGAGGACAAAGATTCATCCATTGTCATGAATCTCATAGAAGATCTATTTACAAGGTATGTATAACTTGGTTTTGTAATGGTTAACATATGAGACATGTAGGTTACTAGCACAAGTCATTGAAGAAGAACAAGAAGACATCATGTGAGTATGTGAGATATAATTATCTAGCATGCTAATCCAGGTATGTTTTTCCTATATCAAGTTAGAATCTCACCTTGTGATAAGATCCTTTATTTAAGTATACTTGGCATGATTGATTATGATTATTCATTGAAGTTAGTACTCATGGGTTTAGGCATATTATGATTTTTACTTTGATTGATGATATGACTAACCAGAAAAGTCCTATGGTCAAATAGGAATATAAGTAAAAGAATTATGTCTCTTATATTGATTGATTTAACTAACCAGAAGAATCATGATGGTATAGGTTTGAATAATCACAGGTTTTATGCATTTTATATCTCTTATCTTGATTGATGATTCAACTAACCTGAAGAGTCATAGGTTTGAGTAATTACAGGTTTAGACATGTTATGTTTCTTATGATTTGACTAACCATAAGAATCCTAGATAAACCTTGAATGCTAATGCTTATTATTTCTGTTTGAAATGATCATGACTATACATGCTTGAGATTATTGTGTTTTAATAGTATACTAATGAATGTATGATTTTATATGAGATCACAAGGATAACACATTCACGATACTAACAAGCATGCATAGGGATCGAGAATGTATATAAGTTCAAGGACAGGTAATCCAGGGAGCAAAGATCAAGAGGGAGTACACTCCAGTGGTTTACGCAAGGATGCAGATATTCAGAGGGAGTTGACCATCTCTCTACATCCCACAACAGAAAGGTGTAGAAGAAGCTACTTCAGATTAGGACTCCAGCAGCTCCTGCAAGGAATCGAAGACTCAGAGGGAGTCCACCCAATGAACAAACAAAGATAAGTATTTGAACTGTCATTTCTTAAATAATACTGTTCAATAATGTATATACTGATGTTCCTAGAATTAGGTTGTGTATTATGCATATTAGAATAATTGCATTGATGAACAGTATACTCCTAATATGAATGGGTAAGTGGCCTATGGCACTGTACAACATTCCATTGCTACTTATCTAGAATGAAACCTCTTTGCTGACATGTTGGGAGTTGTGCACACTCTTAACAATGTTCTGGTAGAGATTGGAAGGCATCTAGAAAGTTACGGAATATGGATAAATGTTGTATTGAAGCATTGGCTAAGATAATTGCATGACTGTATGGCATATTTCTTTATGTGTAAGAATTTGTTCTGAAAACTATGAGATGTTTTCTAATCATGCAATTTAACTTGTTGTGTAGGAAAGATCGTATGCCATCTCCTACAAAAGAAGAACTACAACATTTTGTTCCAGCAACAAAGATATCTATTGAAGATATTGGAGATATTGAAGTTCCCAGGATCTGGGATGAAGAAATGAAATACCATGATCCGTCGATCATGAAGAATGATGTTTGGGATGTAGTCCCAAGATGTGAAGGGAAGTTTGTTATGACTTCCAAATGGAACTATCAGATCAAGCATGTTGCAGATGGCAGCATTGAGAAATATAAAAGTGATGAAATAGAAGATGCACCAGATGGATCTCAAGACAGCATGGTGTAGTCATATATGTGTACAGAACTTGGTATGGTAGGATAGACAGCTTACTATCCAGTTTGGGCGTTACCAAGAGTAAAGCAAATTCCAACCTTTTCTACAAGGTTGAAGAAGGCAATCCAGTGATACTACTTTTGTATGCAGATAACCTGTTTGTTACAGGTAAAGATAGATTGATTGCCGACACGCAGCGGAAGCTTTCTTCCAAGTTCGAGATGAAGACTTGGGGATGATGCACTATTTGATTTTGGCATGGAGGTGTGGCAGAGTGCATATGGAATCTTCGTTGGACAAGGGAAGTATGCAGTAGAGATCCTGAAGAGGTTCGGGATGATGGACTGCAAGGCTATGGCCACACCTATGACATCAAATATGGAGCTTCTATGTGATGCTTCATCTGAGCTGGTTGATGTCTCTACGTATCGTCAGATGATTGGGTCCTTGATGTACTTGACGAACACGAGACCAGACATTTGCTTTGCTGTGAACACATTGAGCCAGTTCCTGACGGATCCGAGGAGTGTTCACCTGGTTGCTGTAAAGCATGTTCTGAGGTACCTGAAGGGTACAGTGGATTATGGGCTCAGATATGAGGCGAATCAAAAGTTTAACCTGCAGGGTTATGTTGATTCAGACTGGGCTGGCAGTGCTGCAGACAGGAAGAGCACATCTGGGTGTTACTTCAGTATGGGATCAGGTGTGATCTCTTGGTTTAGCAGGAAGCAGTCCTGCGTAGCACTGAGTACAGCTGAGGCAGAGTATGTTGCAGCCTGTTCAGCTAGTTATGAGGCAGTATGGCTACGGAAGCTACTGTCTGAGCTATTTGATCTCCCATTGGAAGCTACTGATATCTTCTGTGATAACCAGAGTTGTGTGAAGCTGTCCGAGAATCCAGTGTTTCATGACAGGTCGAAACACATAGAGATCAAATATCACTATATCAGGGATATGGTGCAGAGAGGAGCCGTGAAGCTCCTATATGTTGCGACAGACGAGCAGATTGCAGATGTGCTGACGAAGCCACTAGCCAGGGTGAAGTTCGAGTACTTCAGAGAAAGGCTTGGCGTTATTCAGATCGAGGACACTTCGAGGAAGAAGTGACGGACACATTTGCTGAAGCCATTCCAAGCATGTTGGAAGGAGGATCCTTCACATGGCTGTGGATGTAAGCGCTGGATGATGAGCATCAGGATGATGTTCTAGTTTCTGCAGGATATGATCAGTTGGATCATTTTATGTATGTATGTACGCATCATGTTGGATGCAGGATATGATCAGTTGGATCATTTTATGTATGTATGTACGCATCATGTTGGATGCAGGATATGATCAGTTGGATCATTTTATGTATGTATGTACGCATCATGTTGGATGCAGGATATGATCAGTTGGATCATTTTATGTATGTATGTACGCATCATGTTGGATGCTGGATATGATCAGTTGGATCATGTGTATGTATTATGCATCATGTTGGATGCTTGGACCGTGTATCTGTATATGTATCAGGTGGATACATTGTATGATCAGGTGGATCATGTATGGTGATATGTATCATGTATTTGTATTTGTATCAGGTGGATACATTGATGATCAGGAGGATCATGTATGATGATATATATCAGGTAGATACTTGGTATGCATCAGGTAGATGCATTGATGATCAGGAGGATCATGTATGATACTTGGTATGCATCAGGAAGATGCATTGATGATCAGGTAGATCATGCAGCATGATGTTGCAGTGATGATCAGGATGATCATAGATGACGAGCTTCAGGATGTTGCTCCAGATGACATGCAGCAGGATGTTGCATTGATGATCAGGACGATCATGGATGACGAGCTTCAGGATGTTGCTCCAGATGACATGCAGCAGGATGTTGCATTAATGATCAGGACGATCATGGATGACGAGCTTCAGGATGTTGCTCCAGATGACTTGCAGCAGGACGTTGCAGTGATTATGATCAGGACGATCATGAGTACATCAGGATGATGTATGGTGAGTATCAGGTTGATACTCTGTGGCCGTGGATCAGGTTGTGCAGATGAGCATGTCTGGGAGATCCTATAGGTCGGAGTTGTGTACCCGTAACAGCCTGGGATGCTCTTTCGAGACATTGCTCTGGGAGGACATGTAATTCGTTGCCCTGGGAGATCTCAGGTCGGAGTTGTGTACCCGTAACATCCTGAGATGCTCTTGCGAGGTTTTGTCCTATGGCATGTAATTTGGGCCCTGGGAGATTTCAGGTCGGAGTTGTGTACCCGTAACATCCTGAGATGCTCTTGCGAGGTTTTGCCATGACCACATGTAATTTGTGCCCTAGGAGATCTCAGGTCGGAGTTGTGTACCCGTAACATCCTGAGATGCTCTTGCTAGGTTTTGTGGTGGACCACATGTAATTTGTGCCCTGGGAGATCTTAGGTCGGAGTTGTGTACCCGTAACATCCTAAGATGCTCTTTCGAGGTTTTGTGGTGGGGTCACATGTAATAGCGCCCTGGGAGATCCTACAGGTTGGAGTTGTGTACCCGTAATATCCTGGGATGCTCTTTCGAGGTTTTGTGACGCACGTAAAAGTCCTGAAGATTCCACAGTATGGCTAGTGATGATGAAGACCTGCAGGTGGTGGGCCTACATCCAGTATGAAAAAGGACTGGCTCTGTAGAACTTCCTATGACGAGTAGATTCAGAGATTGATTGAGATAGCAGCAGCAGTGACGATGATGATAACTCGATGACGATTATCTAGTGACGATGATCCAGAGAAGATGACTTGTGCTAGAAGAACTGTGCTGAGAAATACCTTCCTAGTTAAGAGGGAGTGTTGATGTATATGTAACTTCGGAATGTATTTCACATATATGTATATTGTATTCCTATAGAGATGGTATTATTCCTCTATAAGGAAGTGTCGTCATTTATATTGTAAGTGTCGTAACTTATACTTGATGGGTTATTAGACCACCTTATTTGGGGTCGGCCCTGTATAAGTCATGTGGGTCAAAGGGTTATTAGACCACCCTATTGGGGGTCGGCCATGTGGGTCAAAGGGTTATTAGACCACCCTATTGGGGGTCGTCCCACTCAGCATTATGTTATGTGGTTAAGTTAGAGCCGACATGAGTTAGGTAAAAAGGCAAGTCATGTCAAGTATAAATAGAGTGCGGGAGGCACTCTATTTGCTCACTCACTTCTCACACATGCTCTCAAGGAGGAGAGGCGCACTTATGGAGGAGGAGGATTGCTGCTAGGTTATGGATATCTCTATTGGTTGGTTGTATCATTGCTCTATCTATCTCTGAGGAAGTTATTGGGGTTTTTCACCTTTATGGTTTTCCCCAAGTAAATCTTTGTGTCTCTTGTGTGCTTGCATTATTGTCTCCATGAATGATATGCTGTAGATATGCTGTACATGTTGTTCTCTCAGTTAAGATCCTAGATCATATTGAAGTAAATTCAGAAAATCTAACAATTGAGGCAAAGGGAAAGTGGGGAGCACTATACTGAGAATAAGAAAACACCATTCAGAGTCATAGCTCTAATGTTGAGCTGTGTATTCATCCCATGGAATACGGGAGTATCTATAAGCTCAGTTGGGTTCCCCTCATGTATTATATTGCCTCCCAGCATATATAAATGCTTATTTCTTGGAAGAGAGCTATAAAGCAGCTACTGAAGGGGTGATGAGTGTGGAAAAATAATTATTTGTTTCATGAAGTATCTTTAAAGTTATTAGAACCTTCACAATGTAATATACTATTTCAGGAAAAAGACTTGTGGGACAAATATATTTCCATCTTGAAGGTCCCACGGGAAAGTTAATTTAATTTGTAATTAATTGTCTATTTTTTATGTGCAAACTCAAAAGAAAAATTTTGGCAATCCAAAGGTCATGGGTAGGTGAAGTGATTAGTCATGTAAGGACAAACTCTCTTGTAGTATAAATAGAGGGGGGAGAATATTAGAAGGGGACTTTTGCTAATGAAATAGAGGTTGGAGACATTTTGTAAGAGAACTATTTTTCTGCTAATGAGAAAGACCTATTTGCTGGGAAAAGCTTGGATGGATTTTTGCGTGGAATGTGTTGGATAACAAATCATAACTATTTCTTCTTGTGTTCATACTCATGCTGTGAGATATTTCTAACTTTGTTGAATTATTTCAATGATGATGAATGATTTTACTTATTTATGCAAATATCTACGTGATAACAAAGTAATAAATGGATTTAAATTCCATCAAATCTATCTTGGTATGTTTCTACTGTGAATGTGAATACTCTATTTGAACAACTATCTGTTAGATTAGAAATAAGCATTCTCAGATTATTACTCTTATTAAAACTCGCTCCTTGCAAGGATATATTAGTTAGTTTAGAGTAGGGTTAGCTAATTGATAAGGTATAAGTGATAATACTTGAGGTAAGAACCTACACATCACTTGTGAGGCTTCTACCTGCCAATTATAGGTTAAATGCATTAGTTAGATTAGAAGCACTTGCATACTCATACCTTAAACATAAAATATAAATGGTGGGTCAGGCCGCAACTGGTAGGTACATAAATTAAACAAACACACTTACGGTAGTCGAATTGTTAACTTGATGGATTCCCCATACCAAACAATGAATGATATAATTGGGATTATTTATTGGGGATAATCCCTACTGTCGATGCTGGTATTTTTCGGGCATCAACAATTTTGGGCGCTAGAAGGAGGGTTGGATGAAAAGCCAGCCTATGTGAATTCAATTTTTCTTAAGTTAACATGTTATTAATGGCTTCCTCCGATATCCTTGTATTGTAACGTGCTTTCAGCTCAGTGAGACTATCCAGAATTATTTCCAAGAAGACAGTTGGTCTCTTGTCGCAATATAAATTTGATGGTGAAGGAAACACCTCTGCATTAAGGCATATTGTTCATTTTGATGTCACTCGTTGAAATCTCAAAATTGAGCAAGATGTTGAAATATGCAGGTTGTTTACCCTCAATTTCAAAGGACGAATTAGGTCTTGGTTCAAAACGCTACCACCTCAGTCTATTCACAGTTGGAAACACTTCATGGAAATTTTTATCGATGCCCATGAATACTATTACTATGAGAAATTATGTGTTGAGATTGAAGGCTTTTGAAGAAAGAAAGGTGAGTCAGATGACGATTTTATTTTAAGAATGGATCAAATTTATCATAGGTTTCGTGAAGAAGACAATCCCAATGAGAAAGAATTAATTGACTAGGTTTTGCACCTCCTTGATTTGACTAAATATGATGAATTTTCACTTGATGATGAAGGAAATGGTAGTTGATTGAATCATACTAACCTGGGACCTTTGTACCAAGGGATGTTAAATTATAGTGGGAAGAAAAATATATAAGAGATTGATTTCCCAAACAACCTTCTTAAAAGGTCTGATATTTAGAATGAGTGTCTATTTTTTGTTGTAGGTGCACATGAAGAAATTTCTACTCCATCAGAAAGTGAGTTGAATGGAAAATTTTTTGAGGAATATTTGGGACATGTGGATAAAGTAGAAGAAAATGTTGAAGGTGAACCTTCATCTAGAGGGATGGATGTCTCATATTTTCAAATAACAACTATGTATGAAATTGTAAAAGAAGATAAATCAATGTTTGTTGAGAAAATGGATGATCAGTGTTTGAACACGCAAGTGTTGAAGGAAATTTGTTTAATCATGATGAAACAATGATGGATTCACATTCTGAAATTTTTTACTCTATGTATTTAGACTTGCTTGCTAATATTGTTAAAGAAGATGAATCAATATTTGATCAGAGAATGTATTATCCAATTGTGGAAAATATGATTATTGATGATTGTTCTATTGTTCTATTGTTGAAACACATCTTGAACAAAATCATAATGCTTTGACTGATAATTTATTGGAGCAGCAAGTGATTGATGATTTCTTTGAATATGCAAAAGTTAAAAGAAGCTTTTTCAACCTGGGCATATTTACAGATTGTACAACTAAAACAAAATCCAAAAGTATGCTTGGATTGAATAACCTTGAGTCTGAATTTTGCATGTAAAGGAATATTGACAAGGGTGAATATGTGGAGATTTCTAATGCTCAATTTGAAGGTTGTAATGAAGTAGAATTTTTTTCACAAATGTCTTCAATGAAACTCAAGCTAATAGTGATCGTATTGATGATGTGGAACAACAGGAGGTTATCTACAATACTCCATTGTATCCTAATGAAGATGACATTTCTTATATTGAAGAGTTTCATGGTAAGGAATCATACATTGATGATAATGATAAGGAACTTAATCATCTGGTGATGGTTATGTCAAGTTCTCACATCATTAATCCACACTCTAAATCCAATAATGAGATGGTATTTATGAAAACTGAATTTGGATTTTCATCGCATGGTCCTATGGATATACATTATTCATATTCAACTTTTTCACATGAATCACATAACTTATATTATGATTTTCATGATTATGTTGATATATGGCTGGAATTGTCATTTGATGAAAAATTCCCACAATGAAACATGTACCTAATTTTTTTTGTTGTGAATGGATTTAGGACTTATGTTAATTTTTTGACCTTGAATAGAATAATGCATCAGTACTACAGACCTATGCATGGAATTCATTTCCCTATGGGACTGAAATTCCTTCGATGGCTGCACTGGCTCTATGATTTTACTTAACTCTATTGAACCAGTAAAGTTAGGTTAGGAGTAGCGTAGCTTTTCTTTTTCTAATATTGTAGAATAAGAGTTTCACTCACATAGTTTTCTTTGTATAGACTAGTTGTTAGTTAGTCGTTAGGTTTTGTTTGATAGCTTAGATTTCCCCCTCTACCATCATTATGTCCCTTTGGAGATTTGGAAATGAATATGATATCTTGTTGTGATGTGTATTATGGACTGAACCGAGAATTCATGAATCATGTGCAAGAAGTATCTCAACTGGACACATTCAATGTTTTATGAGAATGCGCATGAACACCACATTCAAAATTTGTCAAAGTTGAACAAAGTTTGGATATGCAAAACTATTGGTTTGAGAAAAAAATTATATGATTTTAACTAAGTGGGATATCATCGAAAGTACATTTAGTGTTGATACCATTAATGATATAAGTGACGGTGGAAGAAGCAAAAAATTTCTATTAAAGGTTAAATCATCAATGAGCAATCACTGAGGCACCGATTGAAGAATCAAAGCACTTTCATGAATAATTTTGAAAATTTGTTGACACAAGGATTTTTTTATTAGAATTTATATTCATCACAACATGGTGACATAACATTGTCAATACAAATGGTTTAAAATGGTTATGAGATCCAATACCCCATAGATCAGTAGCTGGAAAGTTTGATCGTACATAAAGTCATGAAGCAAAGTTGAGTTGTGGAGTAGGAAGATAGTTTTTCATTAACGGAACAATAACTCATTAGATGATATTCGGGGTAAAGGAATTTAATATTTTGAAGCCTTGTAGTTACTAATTGGTAAAGGGTACTCGGTTAGAGTTGAAGCATTCCTATTAGTACAATTGTTTTGTCAACTCAACCATACGATATGGGTAATATTACATTAGATAGACTCTAGCAAACTCTATCATAATTTTAGGTGATTGGGGAGCAGGGTCTCCTCTCTATGTTGTTGATATCTCTTACTTCCCCATAAATGTGAATGGCACCTCCAAAATTTTACCATTTGAAATGGATTATGATATTGAACTAAGAAATATGGTTTGGAATGTTTCATTAGCTGACATGGTAATTTTGCAGTAATAAATTATCAATGATCATCAATAAAAGGTAAGAACAACAGGATTTGATTACATTTTGCGTCCCATGACTTCATTATTCTTATTCAATTCTACTATTTTGATAGGTATTTTCTAGAAGGGAGTGAACCAACTAATTGAAAGTGAAGAAATACATTGCCCATATTCACAGGGAATTACTCTGTCACTTAGCAAATTATCCCTAATAATATCTTCTCAATTACATTACTTTATGAGTGATTTTGAAACTACATGACTATTGTTTTGGCGAATTAAATCAATCTGATCGTGTAATGGAATTAGTGGCATTATAATTAAATTTTTAGACACACTTGACCTCATGTGCTCAATCTTAAAAGATGCTCCAAAACCATAGGTATTGAAATGTCTTCTAACCCCATGACAACACTTTGGCTTGTCTTGTGATTATTTCACCTTAGCGGACAATCTAATCTTGACCCCACCAATTGAGCTTAGTTTTCTTCCTATTGAAACAACCCTCATTGTGAAGTTATCAGAATTTTGTTTGGAAAGTAAATAATAGCACACTTGGGAGTCTTGGAAAGTCAATTGTATGCGAGTTGAATTGAAGAAGCAACAAGGTTATTGGTGGCAAGTGACTTTGGAAACAACATTGAAATTATGGACCAACTTGGGAAAGGACATGTTGGAGGGAGTGAGGCTTGTGATCCGGCTTGGATTGTTTTATGTTCTTGGGTCCTGAAACCATGCACTTACCTCTTCACCATTTTAAGTTGGATTTGATGACTTGATATTTGTCCCTACTCTCATCCTTTTGCTTTTGTCTCTTGTTTTGAAAGTAAATCTGGTAAATAAGCAGTTGCATTAAGATTCAATTTGAAGTGTTGGTCTATTTTTTATCCTCCTAAATCACAACCAGTAACTTATGTTGGTTTATAATTGTCTATCTTTCTATGTGATCAGTCATGGTAGATTGTTTTGACTATACATTTTTCTATTCCCTGCCTCATGTTTTGTTCTTCCTTTGTTGTTACAACTCATAAGTCAAATATTTGGTTTTAGTTAACTTGAAGATTCATTCAAACTCATGAATTTATTTGAATGGGTTTCAAGGGTAAATGTATGCACAATGGTATTAACCGAATGACATATATCATATTTTATTGGAACTATAGTATTTCGTATGGGCATTCTTACAAGTTAATCATAAGTGTATAGAAAAATCCTTATCATGGTGGAACACTGGTAGATTTGAAAGAGCTTACATGAGAACAAAGTTAGTAAGACACTAGGTGTCTTTCGGTTATTCTCTAGTGAGCTTCGTCCACTACACACACTTAATTGGTTGAATCCTATGATGTTTTCAAGTGGTCAACCCATGAGTGGGATCAAAGAAATGGTAGTGCAAAACCAATCAAAATGACTCCTGTACCTCATATAATGCCTTTAAAGTCCTATTAGAACCAACTTTTCTCACTCAAGCATTCCAAAAGAAGGAAAGAAGGAATCTCAAATAAATCTAATGAAGGTGCAGTTCACTGCACATTACAACAAGTGGGATGAAATCATTCAAATAAAGATGGTCAAGAGATAATTTCGCTTTAGCAAAAGGATGGCACTTCTCCATCCATGAGCATGCTTTCATAACGACACTTTAAAATGTCAGTCATCGCTCACACAAAAGGACACTATGAATGGAAGAGCCTGAATTCAAACCTCTTATGGACATTGGTGAGCATCAAAGACATGTTTAAGCATCAAATAAATGCTTATGGTATAGGAGATGAGGACCAAACTTTAAGCACTTGTCTAACTAATGATTTATAATATGTGCTTTTATTCCTGACGTAAATCATATTTGGGCTAAGCCTGGTAAATGAACCCCATACTTTGGTTCCTAGAGAATAGTCGTAAGATTACCTTAAGTTTGCTTTCATTGATTCATATCTTATTAAAAACAAATTGTCAAAGTGGGACGCATGAATACAGGAAATATTATAACCTTCCGAAGAGCTTATATTTAACACTCAAAGGAATGTAAGTCTTGAGTGATCTAAGCAGAGATAACTGGTTCTTTCAGTGATTCGCTAATTGTTGTGGCCACAACATCCTCCCTACTTTTCTATTTCAATAAATAGAAAAGCAGGCCCCCCCTAAACTAAATATTTGGCATCATGAGTAAGTCGAATGAAATCTACTTGTTGGATTTTTTGTTGTTTCCTTTTCAATTATTTATCAATTTTCATCATCTTTCTTGAACAAGCCACCCAAACTATCCATCTAATTGTTTTACCCTCTACCCGCAACATGCTTGATGCGACTGGTAAAAAATTTAGTTTCATGATTCTATACTATGCACATGATCCTCTCATTCTATTTTGACATAAAAACATTTGACTGAAAACCATTGTTTTTGTTTTTGCAAATTTTGTTTACATTTCCTTTATAAAAAATTGTGGAATCGCCGATTTTAATATTTGAATTTTTGCTTCCGCATTTCCGATTTCCACAATGCAGATTGCAGAAGTCGGAAAGCATTTAAATGATATTATTAGAACGTTGCTATTTTCGATTTTTTTCGTGGAATGTAGGTTGAGGAGACCTTAATATTTCCAAAACTTATTCACGCAGTCCCGAATTGACATATTTCCGAGATTTTGACTTTCTGATTGCAGATTGTGGAAACGATAAAAATTCTAAAATGCTTCCCACATTTTCGCGTTTTTGGCCTTCCAACTACAGATTGCAGATTGCAGATTGTAGAGACTTTAAATTATCCAAAAATATTTCCCGCAGTCCCACATTGACATTTTTCAGCATCTCTGGCGTCGCATTGCGGATTGTTGATTGCATTTCTGCATTTCCGCATCACATTGTGGATTGCGGGAGGGTGAAATTGGTTATTTTCGAAAATCATTTTTTGAATTTCCGCTTCCACATTAGTTGTGGGAAGAAAATTGTTTCAGATCCAAATAGAATGTTTCGTCAAAATGGTCGGAAAGGAAAACAAGCCTTATTGGAGGACGTTTCATTTTCACGCTGAAACAAGATCGGTGACAACTGATAAGAGTTTTGAAACACATCGGCGCCAAAGGAGAATTTCTCTAAAACACACTCAAACATTTTTCGGTGCAAAATGAAAGAAAAAAACAATGCCGAAAAGGGTCGGTAAAAAGTTGGAAACTCTTCCATTTATTACTTGTGCATGCCATGCAACAAATCTTCCCATAATCATGTGACTTGTTCCAAAACCTATATACATTGATTATTTATGTTTAGTCCTCCAACATGGCCACAACATACTCAATTACCTCAGATAATTAATGGGCAGAAGATGCTTAAAATGATGAACACGATAATGCAGATTAATAAGTTACACCGCTTTGGGTGATGCTCTGATACTTGACCTCAAATAACTTAATGAGAAAATATGTATATAAGCCCTGAAGAATAGATGTTTTTGGTTCTTCTTAAAGAATGGACATGAGTATTTAAATACCAAAAGTAAAATAGTAGTTGCATTCCAAAATTCACACATATCTATCCCTAAATGAAATGAAATTTTACGTTTTGACTAAGAAATCGATTACTAAGGCTAGTGAAGAATGAATAAATCTACGTGACAGTGCATTAGGGAACCCTCACGACAATTCATCTAGAATCAAACGCATTTGACGTCATGGAAGTATGAATCTTCTGTTTTGTAAACAACATTGACAAATCATACCTCTGCAATTTATATTATGTTCATTATCATTTTACTTGGAAGTATTGTATTAACAGTGAATTATTCTTATACATTGACTTTGTTGTTTCCTCGGGACTCAGAGATGCAAAGAAAAGTTGCCTCGCGTCAAGATCTTCTTCCATGCTCAGAAGATATTGGTTGGATTTCACCTCATGTGGATGTCGACACAAGGATTATAGTTGTATTATGATGACATATGACTGGATAAAGGGAGTCAACATGGATCACTTTGAGTATGCTAAGAAAATGATGGTTCTTGGAAAGCAGTTGAGGCAAAGGGAAAGTGGGGAGCACGATACTCAGAATCTGAACACACCATTCATATTCATATCTCTAATGTTGAGCCGAATATTCGACAGGGAATATGGGAATATATATAAGCTCAATTGGGCACCCCTCATGTATCATATCACCTCCCAACATCTATAAATGCTTATTTCCTAGAAGAGATCTATAAAGCAACTACTTAAGGGGTGATGAGTGTGGAAAAATAATTATCTGTTTCATGAAGTATCTTTAAAGTTATTAGAATGTTCACAATGTAATATAATATTTCAGGAAATAGAATTGTGGGACAATTATATTGCCATCCTGGAGGTACCACCGGAAAGTTAATTTAATTTGTAATTAATTGTCTCTTTTTGATGTGCAAACACAAAATAAAATTTTTGGCAATCCAAAGGTCAAGGGTAGGTGAAGTGATTAGTCATGTAAGGACAAACTAGATTGTAATATAAATAGAGGGGGAAGAATATTAGAAGGGTACTTTTGCTAATGAAATAGAGGTTGGAGACATTAGAAGGGTACTTTTTCTAATGAAATAGAGGTTGGAGACATTTTGTAAGAGAACTATTTTTCTGCTAATGAGAAAGACCTATTTGCTGGAAAAAGCTTGCATGGATTTTTTCATGGAATGTCTTGGATAACAAATCAGAACTATTTCTTCTTGTGTTCATACTCATGCTGTGAGATATTTCTAACTTTGTTGAATTATTTCAATGATGATGAATGATTTTACTCATCTATTCAAATTTCTATGTGATGATAGAGTAATAAATGGATTTAAATGCCATCAAATCTATCTTTGTATGTTTCTACTATGAATGTGAATACTCTATCTGAACAGTTATCTGTTCGACTAGTAATGAGCATTCTCATATTATTACTCTTATTAAAATTTGCTCCTTGCAAGGATAGATTAATTATTTTAGAGTAGTGTTAGCTAATTGATAAGGTATAAGTGATAATATGGGAGGTAAGAACCTACACATCACTTGTGAGGATTCTACCTGTCAATTATATGTTAAGTGCATTAGTTAGATTAGAAGCACTTGCATACTCATACCTTAAACATAAAATATAAACGGTGGGTTGGGCCGCAACCGGTGCATAAATTAAACAAACATACTTATGGTAGTCGAACCGTTAACCGGACAGATTCACCATACCAAACAATGAAAGATATAACTGGGATTATTTATTGGAAAGAATCCTTATTGTCGATGCTAGGATTTTCCAGCCATAAGCACAAGGATGGAATGATGTGCATCCAACCAATCCATGCCAATCAAGACATCATATGAGCCTAAAGGTATGATGTTTAGGTTCACAAATGTTTTCAAGAAATTCATTTCCAATAAACACTTTCTTATAGTTTATGTGACCTTCCTCTTTGTGCATGTATCCAACTGCACTAGACATACTATCTCAAGCTTGATTTTCTTAAAATAACATCTCTCAACAATGTTGGGTGGAATGTAACTATGGATACCTCTAAAATCAATCAAAATAGAAATAGGTACATTAGCAATCTTGCATGCTATCTCAATCATCCTGCACTGATGATCGGCGTGTCTACCATCCAGGGATGCATAGATTCTCAGAATAATTCTTCCAATATCACCAATAGTTGAAGCTTCTTGAATGTTGTTAAGAATACTTTCTTTAAGTGGGAATTGCTTGGCATAGTGATTCCCCTTACATGTCCAACATTCAATGAGTGGTCTTGTGTTTTTGTTAGAATGTTCTTCCCCTCTAGTTCTTCTTTTCTCTTGCTAATATGAATTATCATTGTTTTTTTAATGATGGAGGCTTGAATCCCTTCTTTATTTCTTCTTGTTTTTCTCTTTTATTATCCTTTCAATCTTTCTGATATGGAGATTTGTTCTTATTCTGATCATATAGGTGCTTTCCTTTCCAATTGGCATATTTAAGAGTCTTTGCTATGTCATACATAATATTATCTTTATAGGAATCTGGTAGACCACTGAGGAACCTATGAATATTCACTTTCTCCTCCTTTATGAAATTTGCATACTGCAAAAGTTCTAGGAACCTTTTCTCATAAGCTTCCATAGTCATGAAGCCCCGCTTGAGTTCAAAGAACTCCTCCATCTTCTTGTCATAGTAGTGCTCTAAGAGATATGATTTCATGAATTATTTGTTGAAATTTCTCCAATACATTCTATCTTCATCAATATCTTTCAATTTGACTAGTTGATCCCACCAAATGGATGCTTTACTTTGCAAATGGTAGAGGGTACTCTTGCTTCCATGTTCAATGTGTATTGATGCAACTAGAAAAACTTTCTAAGTCCCAACAATCAAACTTCAACAGCTTCTCCTTAATTCACTTCTCCATCAAAGGTTGGGGCTTTGATTCTTCAAAGTTCTCCCACTAGTTCATTATGTGCAAACCTTCTCTTCTTATATCTTACTGGGGATATTTCAGGGTTGTTTTTTGAGCTACTTGATGAATACTTTTTCTTAGTTCCTGTAGAGGGTTTGTGATGAGGTTTTCTTGAGGATGATCTAGATCTTTCATAATATCTTCTTAGTTAATGTATTATGGATTCTTGGTGGTTTCTTGGAGCTAATATTTGGGTTCTTTGAAATTGTTTTAGTCCATGCATGATTTTTTCTTGAATGTGAATGATCCTTTCATTATCCTCTCTGCATTTTCTTACTAAATCTTGTGTTCATTGTGTGGATGGCATTATTTGCTAATTTATTTCATTTTAGTTTCATTTTATTTCAATATTTTTTGCACTACACTAGAAGTATTAAATATGAGATCTAAAGCAATACATTGCATAATAAGAGTTTTCTAGAATTTTGTAAGATCTATGGTGGAAAATAGTCGTGAAGTATAATATCCATGGTTATAAATCAATCATTATATCCCAAATTTGGTCATAATACTTTTCATTGTTTCAATCTCTTGTTTATCACAACCTTCTTCAATTAAATAAAAGGAAGGCATTATGCAACTGTTTATTTAAATTGATTAAATAGAGAGGTAATGTGTGACAAAAATATAACAATGTTAATGTTTTTGTATTCTAGCTTGATGGAGCTTTGGATACAAACTTGCACTTGCTTGTGATTCTGTTTGAGAGGTTTTAACATATGAGACATCATCCCTTTTTTGGAATCACTTGAGTTGTAGTGTACTAAATGGAATATGAAGAAATCAAAGAGATTTAAAAATGAATGAGCGCATCACTGAGTTCGTTGCAAATGTAAGTGAAGATGAACAGAGATAAGGGAAAGTATTTCCTTGTCTGTTATATTTTCCCTTGTCTTAGATATATGGGTTGCTTTTATAAGTGATGATGAACAAAAATGGACATATGGGCATACCTCGTGGCCTCTCCAATTTCATTCATGTTTAGGTGGAGCATTCACGTATCTAGGTTACATCTAGAGAGCGCACACACACAAATTAACATACCAAGTGGAAGGTGGTGGTAGTGGCAATAGGAATAGGAGGGAAGAGATCGGGAATTATATTGACTATAGGGAAAGGAGGGAAAAGACTAGGCATTGCATTGATTGAAGGAAAAGGAGGAGCACAAAGATTAAACATTGCATTAATTGTAGTGATTTGCATGTGGAAATTGACCATTCATAATATTGTTTTTCAATTTTGTTAATCTTTAATAACTAAATAAAAAAGAACACTTACATTAAAACTATTTAAAACACACATGTTTAAACCAATAAAAAATTTAATACCTAAAATTCGAAAATAAATTTGTTTTATAAAAAATATAAATTAATATATTTATTTTTCAAATTTAACTTTTAATCAAATAGTAAAATCCCTTCTCTCTAACCATCCCTCCTTTCGTGGGGACTAATAAAAAATGTATTGGAACTCCAATGTGAGAGCGAAAGAGGATCCATGGATCCATGTTGGTGATGTGCATTGTCTTATGGTCTTGAGGCTTTTGTGGTTATGTGGATTTTATCTCTTGGGCATTATGGAGGATAAGGAGTTCTTATGTTGTATATTATGAATCTTTTAAGTATATCAATTAAGGTTATTTTAAAGGGGTTAATGAATAATAATGGATATTAAGAATTAAGTTGTTGAGGAAGAATAATGCATATCGAGGTGTGCCTTTGGGATGTAGATCAATTGATAATAAGTGTATTGTGAATGTATTTTTTTTGCAATTTGAAAAAGAAAAATACATTAAGAGGGTTGGCCCATCTTGATTTAAATTAAAAAAATCAAATATACATAAAAAAAATCCTTTTAGTTTATTATCTTAGTGGCCGACAACTAGAAAAGTTATTGGAAGACAAATAAGTAACCTAAAAGATTTGGTCTTTATAACAAGAAGAAGCACAACAAATTCAGATTATACATTATACATTCAGGATGGTCTTCATCTTCGTACAAATCTGATAATAACATCTTCCAGTTCTTCCATTCAACATTGGAACTCATCCTACCTAAATTATAGTCCTATCATTTAAGAGTGTGGAGATTCCTCTATAGATCGTTCAACAGCAGCGGAGCTCGTCTTGAACTAAATTATAGTCCTATCATTTGAGGGTGTGGGGATTCCTATATAGAGATGGATAAAGCCGCAGCATTAATGCGTCCTCACGCACCGCCTTCGTCGCCAGACTCGCCACTGAGTCCCAGGATCAGCGAAAAGGATAAGACACATGGCCGAGACAGTAAGCAGGCGTACAAGCAAGGCATTGGAAGCGACAGTGAGGCATTATATGGGAGCCAGTCAGGCATTGGAAGCGACAGCGAGGCATTATAGGGGAGCCAGTCACAGTGAGGCATTGTATGGGAGCCAGTATTGGAAGCGACAGTGAGGCATTAGATGGGAGCCAGTCAGGCATTATATGGGAGCCAGGCATTATATGGGAGCCAGTCAGGCATTGGAAGCGACAGTGAGGCATTATATGGGAGCCAGTCAGGCATTCGAAGTGACAGTGAGGCATTATATGGGAGCCAGTCAGGCATTGGAAGTGACAGTGAGGCATTATATGGGAGCCAGTCAGGCATTGGAAGCGACAGTGAGGCATTATATGGGAGCCAGTCAGGCATTATATGGGAGCCAGACCATAAAACTGTGTTCAGCACCAATGCTCGGCTGGAGTGGGGAGATGAGGTTTATAACCTTTGCATAGAGTTCGATACTCGGCGCTGGGAAATGGTGATCAAGGTTGGTAGTCGAGTGGCTGTGCGAGCCAAACATTTCATGTGGGTTACTGTCCCAATAGAGTTGATTTCCACGTACTGTGGGATGTGCATGACTGGCTTTACACCACCGGGCAGACTGCAACTTTTGTGTTCAAGAAGGTTGACGAGAGCTCGTCTCCTTCTGGGGAATTGTGGCCTTTCAAGCCCACCATTTATTCGCCTTCGGATATTCTAGTCCATGCGTGGAAGTGGAAACTTTCGACACTCGAGCTATTTGTAAATTTGTTAATGTGTGATAGGGGACTGGATAGCTTTGAAAATTGAGAAAGGAAAGAAAGTAAAAATATGTTCTAAATATTTCATATTATTATACTTTCTAATGAATGATTTTCTTATAAAGAATACATTTAGTTTAAATGATGTAGATAAGTATAAGCAAATATTATTTAGAGCCAATGTTAGAAATAAAAAATTTAGTTAAGTATTCAAGGAAAACCAGAAAATGAATGGAATCAGTATTTGTATAGACTCAAACATACTGTAATTTAACTAAAATAGGAAGAAGATATGATTATATGGTCAAATAATAATGCATCAAGATTACTACCACGTTTGTTTATGAGGTTAGGATCAAAATGGAATATGAGGGTGCAATGTTGCCATCTCAAAGCTAGGTTATCCTCTTCAAAATGAATTTTTCTTCTACTTGTCTATCTCCAATAAAGTACTTACATGGGATAACTATAAAAACTTATTATAGAAAAGTAAGCTTTGAAACTAGTAATTGAAGATGGAAAGTGGGGAGGTGCTTTTACCTTAGATGGGTTTAAAAGTTGGTGTGAGAACATAAAGTTACTGAGCACAAATCCTTGCCTTGCTTTGTATAAGGTCGAAGGAAATTTGGCTAACTAGGAATGATATGCCTTTTCATTGTAAAGAAATTCTACCCATTCATGTTTGTAAAATATAAGGTATCCATATGTGTGTATTTAGACTCCTTTGAAAGCAAAGAGTAGGAGAGTTATTTATGGACTTAACTTCGACATATCCAAGGCTACATATTATTTAATGGAGCTAGCCAAGAATCCTAGCACACGCATGGTTTAGGAGGTATCTTATTTTTATCCACATAATATTTTGTTTCTTTTAAAGTATCTTTTGAGCAAGGTACTAACAATATATCAGAGTTGTGTGTTGTATGGATCTTCCTCAAAAATGTCAATTGCAAAATTGCTAGGGAATTTAAAAGCATTCATTTTTGGGGAACAACATACTTGGCTTCGAATGGGAAAAGGTGAAGATAAATTTGGAAAATTTATGATCGTACAAATAATGGAAAAAAAATCAATTAAAACAAATGAAAGTGGATAGATCACCTCTATTCACTCATAGAAATGAAGTTTAAAAATGAAAAATTAGATCATTGAAATTGATTTATTAAGGTTGTAAATAGAAACATTTATTTTTGCTAAAACGAATTTTTTTTGGATGATTGTATTTGAACATTTTTAGTATATAGAATAAAAACATGTATAGTTGAGCTATGTTTTTGGATAGTAACAAAGTGGCTTAGTCCAATGGTATCATGATTACACAATGTAAAGTATAGTTTGATTTAATCTATTAATAACAAGTGCCATTTTTCTTTCTTGGAAATAATCTCTCTCTCTCTCTCTAAATTCATAAATTTGTGCTCACATGTTTTCTCTCTATCTCGAGAGGATTTTTTAGATTATTCCAATTAGTGTAGTAATTTTGCTCATATGATTTTTCATTTGTCTTAGTGGCGTCATTCAATATAGCTTTCCTTTTTTATTGTTTAAGCTTTAAGTTGGAAATTAAATATTTTTTAGGAAGTTTTTTTCTTTTGTTGGTATTGTATATTCTTGTACATATTTTTACTTGCATATCTAAGGATTATTGCATAGTTTAAATAAGAGAAAAACAGATATTTTTGTCAAATTTGAAGAAAATATTTCTTTCATCATTTATTTTAAAGTGTGTTTCCATGTATTTTTGTAACATCATGCATCAAGAGCACATATTGCATATCTTTTTAACAAATAGGTCCTAAAATTAACCAGCATAATGGAAGCATAGTAGATTATTTTTATTTTGGTTTAGAAGACCAATACAAGATTAAACAAAGGCCTTGGATTTTAGGTGGAGTGGTCAATTTAAGTTCCTTGGTTCTTATAAAAAAATGGAGATTTAAAGTTTATTAATTGGGAAAATACCTTTCATGCATCATGTAATCAAAATGTCCCCATCTCTTTCTTGAAAAGGGAGTGCATAATTGGAGATAAAACCATGTGTTTTATGTTTCCATTTCACTTCATATAGTGCAATTAAAAAGTGTTCATTGACACCTAATTTTTAAGAAGGTTTATGCTAAGCTCCTTACATTCATACAAATAACTCTATCATATTTGACCATTTAGTGTGAATAGGTAAATATCCTAACTTTTGACAGAACATCTTAACTTTCAAATTCTTCATCTCCATCATTTTTTTAATCTCTTGTTCTTCCTCTTAAATATTTTGTTGAATATCCTTATTTAGTTGGGAAACACCCAACCTTTTGTTCTTTGTCTAAGAAAATCATTTATGCAAGTGTGAATATAATGAACATTTAATTTTTGTATCTCAATGTATAATATCACAATGGAAGACATTGCGAAGTTATTAATATTGAAAAGATGCAACAAAGTAATTTAAAACACGTTATTATGACGATCTTTGCATTGTAGTGTTGCACTTGTTAAAACAAACGTAAGTAAATCTACAAAAGGTTTCCATATTAATAGAAAAATAATTACTGCTAGCTTCTACATACATCACATGTGTCTTCATACTAAGTGCATCAGCTACCTTATTATCCAAGTGCCTTTAATTTGCTTGATATAAAAGTCATATTCACATAGAAATTCCAACCACCTTCTCTGCCTTGCATTCGAAGTAGTTTGCTAAAACAAATACTCAAACCATCATGATCAGTTCTTAATTCAAACTTCTTACCCATCAAGTAGTGCCTACACATCTTCAAGGCATGAACGATAGATGCAATCTCTATATCATGAGTGTCATAGTTCTATTCATTTTCTTTCATATTTATGGATTCATAAATAATTAATTGGCCATTATGATTCAATACTCCACCAATTCCTTGCTTACATGCATTGGTGCATACTACAAAGATTTCGTCAAGAATACAATATTCAAAATTGGTGCACCGGTAAGCAAATCCTTTAATCTCCGAAAACTTTCTTCACACTTATCATTTCAATATAACTTCACACCTTTCCTCTGCAAGGATGTAATAGGATGAGCTAAATTTGAGAAGCCTTCAATGAATCTTCGGTACTATCCTGCTAACCCCATAAAATATCTCACTTCTGATACATTCCTTGGTGTCGGCCATTCCATAATAGCTCTTATATTTTCAGGATCCATTGAGATGTATTCTTCTTATACTATGTGTCCCAACTAATGAATTCTACTCTGATATAATGAACACTTACTGAGCTTGGCATACAATTGATGCTCTCTGATTACTTGCATCACCAATATTAGATGTTCTTCATGCTTTTCTTCTGACTTGGAATAGATGAGGATTTCATATAAGAACACAATTACCAACTTATCCAAATACTTTCTAAAAACTCCATTCATTAAACACATGAATGTTTTCGGTGCATTTGTCAATAAAAAGGGTACCACTGTAAACTCCTAATGACCATACCTTCTTCTGACTGATGTATTACTAATGTAATCTTCATTCTTGATTCTAACTTGGTGATATCGATCTCATATCTATCTTTGAAAATACTCTAGGTCCTCTCAACTGATCAAACAAGTCATCAATTATTGTCAAGGAATACTTGTTTCTGATTGTTGCTTTGTTCAGTTGTCTATAATTTATACAGAGTCTTAGAGTTCCATTCTTCTTCTTTACAAACAACACGAGAGCTCCCCAAGGTGACACACTAGGTCTTATGTAAACTTTCTTCAAAATATATTCTAACTACATATGCAACTCTTTCAATTCTGGAGTAGTCATTCTGTAAGGTGCTTTAGATGAAGGAACTACACCTGGTACCAAATCTATGGTGAAATCGATCTCTATCTTAGGTGGGATTCCTAGAAATTCTTGAAATACATCTGTAAACTCTTGTAACATTGGGTAATATTGTAGTTTTGGTTCTTTTCCTTCCCTTAGTTCTTCCACATGAGCGACATAGAACTGATAACCTTTCCTAAAACACTTCTTCAACTACAAATTTGTGATCTATCTTAGATATATGGGTCTAGGTATACCTCTCACTGTCACTTGAATTCCCTCTTCATCCAGACAAGTATAAGTTTTGTTATGACAGTCAAGGATGACATGATGTGCATCTAACCAATCCATGCCAATCAACACATCATATGAGCCTAAAGGTATGATGTTTAGGTTTGCAAAGGTTTTCAGGCCATTCATTTCCAAAAAACACTTTCTTATAGTTTTTGTGACTTTCCTCTTGGTGCATGTAGCCAACTGCACTAGACTTTCTATCTCAAGCTTGATTTTCTTCAAATAATATCTCTCAACAATGTTAGTTGGAATGTAACTATGACTAGCTCTAAAATCAATCAAAATAGAAATAGGTAGATTAGCAATCTTACATGCTATCTCAATCATCTGACACTGATCATCGGATTGTCTACAATCCTGGGATGCATAGATTCTCGGAATACTTCTTCCAATATCACCAATAGTTGAATCTTCTTGAATGTTTTTAAGGATACTTTCTCTAAGTGGACACTGCTTGGCATAATGATTCCCCTTACATTTCCAACATTCAATGAGTAGTCTTGGATTTCTGTCTAAATGTTCTTCCCCTCTAGTTTTGCTTTTCTCTTGCTGATAGGAATTATTATTGTTTTTTAATCATGGAGTCTTGAATCCATTCCTTATTTGTTCTTGTTTGTCTCTTTTATTATCCTTTCAATCTTTCCGATATGGAGCTTTTTTCTTGTTCTTATCATATAGGTGCTTTGCTTTCCAACTGGCATCTTTAAGAGTCTTTGGTATGTCATACAAAATATTATCTTTATAGGAATCTGGTAGACCACTGAGGAACCTATGAATCTTCACTTTCTCCTCCTTTATGAAATTTTCATATTGCAAGAGTTCTAGGAACCTTTTCTCATAAGCTTCCATGGTCATGCAGCCTTGCTTGAGTTAAAAGAACTCCTCCATTTTCTTGTCATAGTAGCTCTCTATGAGATATTCTTTATGTCATTATTTACCTTGCAAATGATAGATGGATACTCTTGCTTCCATGTTCAATGTGTACTGATGCAACTAGAAAAAATTTCTAAGACCCAACAACCAAACATCGACATCTTATTCTTGCTTCACTTCTCCATCAAAGGTTGGGGGTTTGATTCTTCATAGTTCTCCCACTAGTTCATTATGTGCAAACCTTCGCTACTTATATCTTACTGGGGATATTTTAGGGTTTTTTATGAGCTACTTGATGAATACTTTTTCTTCTTTTCTGTAGAGGGTTTGTGATGAGGTCTTCTTGAGGATGATCTAGATATTTCATAATCTCTTCTTAGTTCATATATTTTGGATTCTTGGTGGTTTCTTGGAGCTTATATTTGGTTTCTTTGCAATTTTTTTAGTTCATGCATGATTTGTTCTTGAATGTGAATGATTCTTTCAGTATCCTCTCTACATTTTCTCACTAAATATTCCAGACTTAAGGATTCACTGCTTCTCTTATGTCCATTTGATCTCACTTCTCTTCTTCCAACATACTTCTCTTCAGTGATATATGGCATGTGTCCTTATTCAAGTTCCATCTATGATCTATGATGTTGTAGCTTCCTCTTCACTGGATTTTTGAGTCTTTACACTAGTACATGTGCACATTTTTGCCATGTAAAATCGTTGATATTGCAACACTTGTACGTTGCTATAGCGATGAACATGACCCCATATTTTTGTTGCAACATTTTATTCGTTGTAGCCATAGTTCGAACCTTTTGTCACTATGGAAACAAGAAAGAGAGGACATGTCGCATAAGTGGACAATGTTTACAAAATGTATTTATGTCGCTATAGCGACATTAAGACGTCTCTACAGCGACAGTTCTGCATCGTTATACTGATGGGTCTTTGTTGCTATAGTGACAGAATGAACTTGTTAGTTTTTTTCCCAAGTAGGGCCCTTCTGTGGCTATATAGGTGATAGTGAATGTCTGGCTATATCTATACTGGCAACAAACCGTTGCTATTGCGACGTTCCGTCAAGCACATAGCAACATATTTTCTATACAAGCGACGATCATTCCGTCGCTTGTATAGAAAAAATATCTCTATATTCATGATGTATCGTCTCTATAGAGACAGCCAAACATTCACATAACGACAGATTTTCTATAAAAGCGACGATAATTTTGTCGCTTGTATAGAAAATCCGTCACTATGTTCATGATAGATCGTCTCTATAGCAATGGAATAGCGTTACCTGGTAAAACAATTACCAATTTTGTTCCATCGCTATAGCGATGATGTCTGAGTATTTAAAAAAAAATCCAATAGGGTTTGAGTTATTACAAACCCTAAATAGGTAAAAATACATCTTATGCAAAGGACAAATATTATAGACCCTAAATATGAAGGAGATTTGAAGGGGGGGAAATCCCAATTCTTTGTATCTCATTAGTATTTCATATTAATTTGATATTGAATTATACTTATTTTTAATATCCATGTTGGATTTTTGGAAATATCCCTCACTTGAGTCCAAACTGTTGTAGATAAGAGACACATCTAACTCATGCACCTAAACAATGTGATTAAATCACACATGTAAGAAATGCACTAAACTCACAATCCTTTCCATCATTACCTAGTTGGTCTATGTGATCATTTCCTATGTGTGAGATATCTTTGTGATCACACCAAGGATTCATTCTTAGATCCCTAATGATATCACTATGCTTCACCTATGAGAATCTTCTCTTGCTCGAAAGTGTTCCCTAGGTGAGATAATATTCATCATGGTTGCAATCTAGTTTCACATATCATTGCATTTTTTCTAGGTCCATCCATTTTTTGTGAGTACATTGCATCAATTCTTGGGGTACAAACCCATAATCTCTAATGGATTTTGAGTAAGTGCACCCTTAACTATGGTATGACTGGTAAAGACTCAATCTTTATATCGTTGGGGATTAGCTTATAAGTAAAGGTCGAGAAATATTGTACAACAAAAATAATTCCATAATTGTTCAAGAAAGAAAAATAAAAGTGAATTCACTAAATCAAATCAAGAAAGAAAAATAAAAGTGCATTCACTAAATCAAATGGAAATTTTCAATAAGCACAAAACCCACAGTTTGATAAGAAAGAGATGAGTTCACATTCCTTTTCCCTTATTGATCCCTAAGTGTATATCCAATACTAACATAAAGAAGTAAATTTATCTATATTCTACCTCCTCTAGGACTCATTTTGCAAAAGGTATAGTAAGGGGTATTTAATTATTATGTAAGCAAGTTTTTGCAAATCTATGTATATCCTCATATTAACATCATTCTTCTTGGTGAAACCAATTGACTCAACCCACTCATTTTCCTTTGTCAGATAAATTATCATAGCATCCAATAAGTTTTAGATCTCTTCCTATACTTTGTCATGTACTTTGATTTCATGTGATATGGCCAATACCTAAAGGATTTGTGTTGGGTTATTCTTCGAATTCAAATCCTCAAACTCCCTGGGAAATTATTTAAAATCAAGGCAGATATAAGAGATTACATAAAAAATATTCTTGAATATATTTCTTTGAGTATTATTTTGTCGTCACAGTAATCAACTATCTCCAAATTCTTATCTAGACAAGCATGTTAAAGAAGATGTTCGTATCAACTATCTAGACAAGCAAATTTTTTACGTATGCATGTTGTTCCTATGTTTATTTGAATAGGAAGATTGATTATAAGTTATAAAAATATATCGATTGTCTATGTACCTCATAAACGATCTAGGATCCTTCTTATTAAATTATCTATTTCAAATATATGCTTAGTGTATGGATCTGATGAGCTACATTGTACTTTATGTGAATAGTATTGTCATCTAGGCATTTTAATAAAGTAGGGATGCCCCCCCATCATATTTGAGTTTGGATATTTACTATGACCAAATTGAACATGTTATATCCTAGAGGAAAGTGTGAAGGTATACCCATATGGATACAACAACTATGTTGATATTAGACCTGGAGATTGTTTGACATTTATATTTACTTGCATTTCACATTAAATCCATGATACTACTATTTCACTAAGTTCTTAAAATAAAATAACAAAATAATCAAACACTCGTATGAGTTATGGGATGTATCTCTATCTCTTTGAAGAGAGTATTTACCTTCATACACATAATTGTCTAGAGAAAAGTGTGCATATCCTATATGTAGATTTTCCCCCTATTTTTCTCAGAGACTGAAAAGTCTAAATGACCTTCAAGGGATAGATTGCTTAGAAGAATAAGGTTTTAATGTTTATGGATACTAATGTTAAAACATGATCATGTTACTTAATCATTGGTTTGAATGTGATTATCCTTTATCTCTGCATAGCTATCTCTTTAAAGATAATCGTTAGCCTCTACATACGAAACTATCTATGATTATTGGGAAGAGCTTGTTTTTGCAAGGATTAGGGGAAATACCAAATTATTCAAACAAG
The DNA here is from genome assembly GCA_027924585.1 of Larix kaempferi. NCBI lineage: Eukaryota > Viridiplantae > Streptophyta > Pinopsida > Pinales > Pinaceae > Larix > Larix kaempferi. Next base: position 11,209,179 of record BSBM01000464.1, read on the forward strand.
AAGTATAGTATCCTTTGTTAGGTTATGTGCCAATTTTTCATCTCGTGGTGCATGGATGAATTGTATTAATTTTTAGTTCAAAACCAAATCCTCTGAAGGTTCGATGATTGCATTGGATTTGGGGGCACATGTCAGTATCTTTGAAGAGGTGGAGCTTGTAACTTGATCCATGAAGGGAGAATACATCATTACAATCAGTATGGGCGAAACTCCTTAGGTTTCCTCTGGATTTCTAGTTAATGTATTCCTTCAAGGAAATTGGTAATATCATTGGTCAATTACTAGAAGTGTATAGTAACTACCAAAAAGCAATACATGCACCATTCCCACATATTGGTCACACCAGATCTAAGGGATGACCTAGAATAGAATATAGTTTAGGGAAATAAAGACATGCAACATTGTTAGGTATTAGGCCATGTAGGAATCCCAATAATATGTACTATATGCCATTCCTATGGTCATCTAGTGACCAAAATTTCAAATGTGCACTAAAATGTTCAAAGAAAGTGCGGGTTAAAAAAAATTGGATTCCCTAAATGCATAGAAATGGAAGGTACATAAATGGGATAAGGAGGAATCAAACATAATGGAAGGGGGCCCATGTGGATACCTATTCAAATAAGGAAGAATATTTTATAGTATTGGGTGCAAAAGAGTCTCAACTGATACATGTTTAAGGGGGCACTCATAGGATCTGTGTGATACACAAAAAGTATGTAAAATACTAAAGATGTGGGTATGAAAAATTCTCAACAAAATGCACCATTAGAAGCTTAACCAAAACTTGGCTTAATAAATTTCCAATTTCCCCTACAATTTCTATAAAATGTTAAGGAAAATATTTTTGTTTAGACCAAAATTTATAGACATATCTCGGGATTAATAACATAGCTTCTCCTATGGGAAAAAATGGAACCTTGGAAAATGTTAAGTAAATTTATGTCTCATTTTCATTTTCCATTTCTTATGCTCTATTACATGAACCTATCTAGGAAGTTATCGTAAGATCTTGACCTACCTATTTCATGCCCTACAACTGATATTTCATGCAGTCTAGGGTATATGAGATAATGTGTCATGGTGTTAATGTGTTTGCATTCATAAACTTGACTAAAAATTATTAAAAACACTTGTAAGCCACCACAAGGAAGGATATAATAAATATAACCTTGTGATCCAACCTCCAATATTCGTGATCTCTCCAACAAATTTTTGGCCCTGGTGTATCCCTCAAAAGAGTCATCGCTTTTGGACTGCACTGCATGCCTTATGTACAGCTACTGGGCATCTCACACATCGCCACAAGATAGATTTTGAATAGAAACCTATCTCTGTGTACATATGAAGATTTTGAATAACAACCTCATCAATTGGGTCCATAAGATAGAGGACATGTAAAGAAAAACAGTATGGCACAGTTTCCATGTTGTATGTATTACTAAAGTACAATGAAATTTTGTAATTATTGTGGAAAAGAAAAAACATACCTCAATATCCTTCAAGTCCAGCATGTCCCAAAAACAATGAGCTACAATAACCATTAAAGTAATGAAAACAATAACAGTAATAGCAATAGCAATCTATATATAATAGTAGAAATATATATCTGATCTGAACCAATTATAAACTCAACATCATATGTTAGGGCAGACCTCCCTTATCCTTAGACTTCAACCTCATAGTGTTAGGTTACTTGCATGAGACTCAACTAGACCAACATACCTGTGAAAGGAGAGAACCCAGAATTGGAAAAGACCCTAAAATAGATCATCCAACCCTCACAAATAAAAAACAGTAGCAGCACAGTAGTACAACCAACTCACAATAAAAAACAACAACAAAGTACTCCAAAAAAGTCATATAAGGTAGTACTACGGTGGATGGAACCTAAGGAGGGATCTTAAGGTCAAAACAAGGGTGGAAAAAAATCCTAAGGGGTCATGCTAATCATAAACAAGCTAGACATCAACATTTAAGGGTTGTATAGCTCAACGTTACCATGCAAGTTTCAATCACGAGTCACCAAAAGGCTAAACATCACATACAAGTAAGCATGCAAGTCAACATAACATAACAAGGAAACAAGACTTCATACTAGGCTCATGCACATCAATTCAACATGATGGTAGGTTACTTAGACTTCTCAATTGTATGCAGTCATACGTCTCATGTGTCTCATGCAAAGAGTGGAAGCTCATAATCATCATCCCTGGATAAGGAAGCTCATGTGTTCATCTCATCTTCCTCAAGTTAACTCAGCAAGGGGTGGACAGCCCCTTGAGGATGGCCATAGTCCTCAGAATATGTCACACATATTCAAAAATAAGCTATGCAACAAAGTGAAAAAACATTTCACATATAAATTTCAAAAATAAAAAAATATAGGTATATTAATTATTTTAATCAGCACAGTACTATCAAACAGAGAGCTGCAATAATCATTAAAGTATTGACAACAAAAACAATAATAACAGTAGAAATATATATTAGATCTAAGTTGTTAATGAAAGACAACAATGCTGAAATAACAATAACATGAATATATTAGATCTAAACCAATTATAAGCGATATGGTCATCTCATCTTTTTCAAGTTAACTCAGGAAGGGGTGGCCATCCCCTTTAGGATAACCATAGTCCTCGAAAGATGTCACACATATTCAGAAATATGAACTAAGCAACAACATCCACATTATAAATCTCAATTCTAAAATATGACCATGCACCGACTAGATCAAGAAACTTGTAAAAAAACTGTAAATATTTCATGCATTTACTCAGTCAAATACAAATCTTAAATGTTTACAACTACATTTTTTTTTCTTCGGAAATTCGAAGAGGGGGCTTCATCTCCGTTGTGTTGACCCATTGTAGTAGTTGTTCCCTCTCTTTCTGTTAATTTTGTGGGCATGCTCTCCCGTACCATACTTATGGTACATCGATTAGGAGGGCGTGGAGGTCGATGGAGAGTGGCATCATCTGAAAAAATAAAGACATTTATATAGATATAAGAGCATAGTTATTATTGAGATACATATTTCATTATTTCCAATATCATTACAATGATATTTACATGTTGGCTGACTAGCTAAGACAACTGGAGTGTTCATTGGTTCTTCCATTTGTTCTTCTCTCAGTTGAGCATGAGAAGGTACATGCTCTGCCATTCACAAAAGAATATTAATTAGTACATGTCATCAATTATGTATTTAAAATCATATTACATAGTTTTGTTTTATAGCATACATACCTGAATGGATAGGCTGCTCGCCACCACCATGAGGCAGCTCCCCACCATTGTGTGGTACCTGTTCAGTACCGCTACCCTCGCTGCTTTTGTTTCTCTCACCCTAAAAACACAAAATACATTTATTTTTTGATGTAATCATTCATGAATAGATTACACAAGTACAGTATAATGATGGCCTTATTGATTGTATTTACCTCTGTGTGCATCAATGGGTAAATTGGGGTTTTCCCCAAACTTTTTTGACATTCCAACACTAGTTGAAAACCATACTTGAAGCCGACCCTCAAGTCTTCTTCAGTGGCTCCTCTTGAAACGAATTTCCCTGCAATGCATAACACCATGAAAATCTCTTGTGATAAATCAATTATTTGTTCGCTATAGTTAGAAAAATTTTGGCCATAAATAATGATCGTTTGGTTCTTACAATTCTTGCCCTTAGTTTTTTATATCCACCCTGGCCCAATTTGTGCTTCCCATTTTTTTCTACTCTTGCCTTTGTCACTTTAGAGGTGTCAAGGATCCTATGAAAGGTTGCAAATATGTTATATATTTTTGAAATATTGCAACTTCTAATATTATTATATTTGTACTTTATTATTCCGGAGATGTTTCATTCCTCCATGAAGACCTTATTGTATATCTGGAGATGTTTTATTCCTCTGTGGAGAATGTGGTAACTTGGGTTATTAGACTTTCCTAGTGGGGGTCAGCCCTATATGAGTCATGTGGGTTAAAGGGTTATCATACCACCCTAGTGGGGTCAGCCCTGTCACATTATGTTAAGTGGTTAAGTTGGGGCCGACCTAGTTTGTGTAAAAGACAAGTCGGAGTTGTGTATAAATAGAGGAGGTCTGTTCCTCATTTAACACACATACACTTACTTGTGAGTGGCGCATAAGTGAGAGAGAGAGATTTTCTATGGAGGAGAAGGAGATCATGTTTTGGATATACATCTCTGTATTGTTGACCATCTATATTGAGGAAGATTTGTTGGGTTTGCTATCCCATGAGGGTTTCCCAAGATAAATTTGTGTCTCTTGTGTTTATGCTATGCTTGTTGTTCTTTCAGTGATCCTGTATATTCTATTTTTGTGAAATGGAATGTAATGATGATATTTTCTGTCTTAGCATATTGAATCTTAACATGGTATCATAGCTAGCCTGAAGGAAGGCAATGTATGGCACTTACGACACTTGCTTCACTTGAGACAATTTTAAGGTTAGGGTTTTATATAGAAAAAACCAGTCATCGTTGAACTTTCGCTATAAATCCATTTTGGAGAAGTTTCAGGATCTGAAACCTTTACAGATCGTAGATAACATCCCCCGGTACCTTTTGTCCAAAGGAAAACCTCTAATTCGTTGTACTTTGTGATTTATGATCAGTACAAGTTAGGGTTTTTGCCTCTTCTATATCTAAGTCATAAACAGGTGACCTAAGAAAAAAGGTCACAACTTGGGCTAGGAATATCCAAATGAAATTTAGTAAAAAGTGACAGGTAGAGCACGAACTGTATTTTCTCAGGTAAGTTTTTCAGAGGTCGAAGTTGAACCAGTGAAACATGGCACCCTGTACAAGTTTGCTCTCCTTTTTTATCCCATAAACAGGTCATGTTGCGACACTTGGCATAACTCTCTCTCAGAAAATCCAATTGAGGTTAGACCTATGGGGTTGGAAAGAAGGCAGGGCAGGATACCACAGGACAAACTTTCAGACCCTATGAATTTGTAATTTAAGAGATGCACCAGAAACAATCAGGTGCATATTTCTATCAAAACATAATTGTTTTCCGAGCACCTTCATTCTTGGCTTATCACTGCTGCGAGAATTTAGGGCTTCGGAGAAAGTTGGAATTTTTGGAATAGGAGTCCACAGCTGAATTATCCTCATCAAATTCGAAATTTAGAGACCAAGATCGAATTTTTTGGTTGGGAAGAAGGCCGAGCTTGATCAAACCCTAGTTCGGTATTTTGATCGAAAAAGTGGAAAATTAGGGTTTCTGCAAAAGTTGGAATTTTTTAAGTCTGTGACCATGGCTAGAAGTTGCTCAGAAAAATCAAATTTTAGAGCTTTGGACCGAACCTTTTGATTGGGAAGAAGGGTTGGCTTTATCAAACCCTAGTTCAGGGTTCTGTCCAGTGGATCTGAAAATTTCAAAGGCAATTTTGAGGGGTCAAATTTTGCAGTTTTCAAAAGTAAAGTATACCAGCTTGATCAGCTCAGCAAGCCACATCTTTTCATCCATTTAGAAGCTTGAAATTCAATATTTGAATTTTTAGGGTTTCTCTGACAAACCCTAATCCAGCTCCAGATCCAGTCTTAGCAAATCAAAGTGGATTGGGTTAAAAGCAATCCTAACAGGTATGACTTGAGGAAATACAGGTATGTTTTGAAATCTATTCATGATTAATTTTATGATATGTTTGTCTTCATATTATTGAGGTTAGTACAATCTTAATTAATTTTAGACTTGTCTTATCACCCTAGTAAAAGTATGAATGCATGATAGAAGACATTCACTGATTAGGGTTATGACACTTATGATTGTACTAATGCACTGTGGTGTTGTATGAGGTTGATGTTGTCCACTAACATGAAAGGTACATCAAGAAAGTTCTATCTCAAAAACATATGACCATGATGACATGAAGACAAAGACTCATCCATAGTCATGGATCGCATAGAAGCTCTTCTTACGACGTATGTATGACTTTGTTCTACTATGCTTAACCCATGAGATATGCAGGCTCTAGCACAAGGTCTCTAAATCATTGAAGAGAACAAAAAAGATATTGTTTGGGTATGTTAAGACATAACCAAGCATGATAATCCAGCTATGTTTTCCTATATCAATTTAGAATCCTACTTTGTGTTAGGATCTTAGGTAAGTATACCTGTGTATGAAATGATCATGACCATACATACTTAAGATTATTTAGAACTATAATGTTTTAATAGTATTGAGATTATACTAATGAATGTATGTTTGTGTATGATATCATGAGTATGACACTAGTGCACACTTAAGCATGCATAGTGGTATAGAATGGGTAGAAGTTCAAAGACATATCATGATGCTATCATAAAGGGAAAATAGAGATAAAGTGGGAGGCAACCACACAAACATAAAAGATAAGTATTTGAGTTGTTATTTGAATTACTTTTGAATCTCTGAATAGTCAATGATATTGCTCGTAATAGTTGTTTGCATATTTGTATTCCTAGAATATATCATGCATAGTGTAAGCATTCATATAGCATTGAACATTATACTACTAATATGCATATGATGGGTAAGTTGGACAAACATTCCATTGTTGCTTGTCTAGAATGAAAGCTATTTGCTGACATGCTGAGAGTTGTGCATGCTCTTGATAATATGTTCTGGTAGAGATGGAAGGCATCCAGATAACCACTATATGCATACAGGATATGGAAAAGTGTTGTGCCAATGTATTGATCAAGTTAGTTGCATAACTATGTGAATCATATCTGTATGCATAATAGTTTATCATGTCAACACGATTTGATGATTATGAAGTATTACTAATCATGTAATTAATTTTGATTTGAAGGAAAGATCATGAAGAATGATGAACACCGAACAAGTGATGGATGTTCAACAAGAAATCAAACATACTATAGAAGGATCGTGGATAGAATATTCTCTTAGAAAGAGGATCATGACGATATTTTTGCTTCAAGTGGCTAGAATGGTGTAATTGAAGATGAAATGCGAATCAAGAAAACTTCCAGGATTCAAGAAAGATCTGTACGGGTACCCAGGATCAATAGTCGTTTGATGAACTTAATGTTCACCATGGGTGATGCGGATTTCAACCTTTGCTACAAGGTTGAAGATGGTTTCTATATACATATGACATTCTTCTCTTAGATGGATGCAAGAAGGAACTCACCACAAGAGTTCGAATGATCTCGAGGCTCATATCTGTAGACCCATTTGACAAGAGATGGAACAGACAGATATGCAGAAGATCACTCAATGTAGAGTGTGAATGATGTTCAGTCATAGAGAGAGAATTGATAGCTTCTTGACAAGCTTGGGATTTACCAGAAGTAAAGTTGATCCTAACCTTTACCTTACGGTTATGGATGATACTATTATTATATGTGGATGATCTCTTTCTGACAGGGAATGAGAAACAGATCATGGAAAGCAAGAAGAAGCTAGCTACAGAATTTGAGATGAAAGATCTCAGATTGATGCATTACTTCCTAGGACTGGAAGTATGGCAAGGCTCAGAAGGAATCTTTCTTAACTAGGGAAAGTATGCTGTGGAAATATTGAGAAGATTTGATATGTTGGAATGTACAACCATGGCCACTCTCATGGGTTCTGACTTGAATCTGTTAGCTGATGACTCATCGGAGTTAGTGGATGTAACTCTGTACAAACAGATTATTGGGTCACTGATGTATCTAATAAATACCAGGCCAGATATATGCTTTGCGGTGAACACCTTGAGTCAGTATCTAGTGGAACCTAGATGAGTTCACCTAATAGTTGCAAAGCATGTGATGAGGTACCTAAAGGGTACGATAGACTTTGGTCTATATTATTTTGGAGATCACGACTTCAGATTGTATAGCTACACAGATGCTGATTGGGTAGGAAGTGTATCAGACAGGAAGAGCACATCGGGTGGATGTTATTGTCTGAGATCTGCCATGATCTCGTGGTTTAGCAGGAAGCAGTATAGTGTGGCTCTCAGCATAGCTGAAGCAGAATATATAGTTGCTTGCTCTGCTAGTTGTGAAGCGATATGGCTTCGGAAGTTGTTATCAAGATTGGTTGACTTAGAGATGGACCCCATTGTAATCCTGTGTGACAACTAGAGTTGTATCAAGATGGTAGAGAATCCAATGTTCCATGATAAGTCAAAGCACATTGAGATCCGATATTTTTATATACGGGATATGGTGCAGAAAGGAGCTATCAAGCTCGAGTATGTGAGCACTGATGAACAAGCTGCTGATGTATTGACCAAACCTTTGTCTCGAGAAGAGTTTGAGTATTTCTGAGACAAGCTTGGTGTCATTTAGAAGGACCCTCCTCGAAAAGGGGAGTGATATGGTCGATGATAATATTTGGATACTAGTATCGATGTGGATACCTATATCGATGATGAGATTGCTTATATTGACGGTAAGGTCAATGATGAGGATACCTGTGTTGATATGGATACATGTATCGATGATGAGGATACTTGTGTCGATGATGTGGATACTATATTGATGAGGATACTGTATCGTTGATGTGGATATTGTATTGATGAGGATACTGTATCGATTATGTGGATACTGTATTGATGTGGATACTTGTATCGATGATGAGGTTACCTATTCCGACGATGAGGTCGATGATGAGGTTGTTGGTTATGATGATGAGTTCGATGCATGGTCCTTAGAATTTTTCTATGTGGATGAGGAGGGATTGTATCATCCCTGGACTTAGGTCCCTGAATAGATCCGTAGACTCTTGTCTTTGAGAAAGATGTTGGTGAATGATGTAATGTTCGCTCCTGGATTAGTAGGTGATCATTCACAGGTTGTAAATCCTAGATCTGATCTAGGTAAAACCCTAGTTGAAATAGTATTGGCTCTGTGGTTGACTGGAATGATGTAATGTTCACTCCTGTACTGCTCAGTGCATCAGTAGGTGATCATTCGTAGGTCCTGTAATGATGTAATGTTCGCTCCTGGACTGCTCAGTGCAGTAGCAGGTGATCATTCACCGGTGATAAAATCCTAGATTTAATCTAGGTCACATCCAGTATGAAAAAGGACTCGCACTATGGTCAGGATTGCATCATCCCTGAACACTTGGTTCAAAATGTACGTGATGGGTATTGCATCATCTTGGAACCACTAGTTCAAAATGTATGTGATGGGGATTGCATCATCCTGGAACCACTAGTTCAAAATGTACATGATGGGGATTGCATCATCTCGGAACCACTAGTTCAAAATGTACGTGATGGGGATTGCATCGTCCCGAAACCATTAGTTCAAAATGTACGTGATGGGGATTGCACCATCCCCAGACTTCGGTCCCTAAATCAATCCATAGACATATGCCTCCGAGAAGTGGTCCCTAGTGGATGAGAGGGGATTGCATCATCCCCGGACTTCGGTCCCTGAATTGATCCGTAGAAACATATCTTCGGAAAAGAGGTCCTTAGACTCTATCTAAGTTGACGAGTGGACTGCATCGTCCCTAGACATGTTATGGTGTCTTAAATGGATCATGTGTATTGCAGGGTATGCTGCTATGGTGTTGTTGATCGTGATGGTCTAGATGATGATGATGTTGATCGTGATGGTCTAGATGACGATGATGTTGATCGTGATGGTCTAGATGACGATGATGTTGATCGTGATGGTCTAGATGACGATGATGTTGATCGTGATGGTCTAGATGATGATGATGTTGATTGTGATGGTCTAGATGACGATGATGTTGATTGTGATGGTCTAGATGACGATGATGTTGATCGTGATGGTCTAGATGATGATGATGTTGATCGTGATGGTCTAGATGATGATGATGTTGATTTTGATGGTCTAGATGACGATGATGTTGATTGTGATGGTCTAGATGACGATGATGTTGATCGTGAGATGACGATGCTATTGATCGTGATGATCTAGATGATGATGTTTTTGATCATGATGGTATAGATGACGATGTTGTTGATCGTGATGGTCTAGATGACGATGCTGCTGATCATGATGGTCTAGATGACGATGCTGCTGATCGCGATGGTCTATATGATGATGTTGTTGATCGCGATGATCTAGATGATGATGTTGATCGTGATGATCTAGATGATGATGTTGTTTATCATGATGATCTAGATGACGATGTTGTTGATCATGATGATCTAGATGACGATGTTGTTGATCATGATGATCCAGATGACGATGATGTTGATTGTGATGGTCTAGATGACGATGATCTAGATGACATGTTATGGTGTCTTAAATGGATCATGTGTATTGCAGGGTATGATGCTATGGTGTTGTTGATTGTGATGGTCTAGATGACGATGATGTTGATCGTGATGGTCTAGATGACGATGATGTTGATCGTGATGGTCTAGATGATGATGATGTTGATCGTGATGGTCTAGATGATGATGATGTTGATCGTGATGGTCTAGATGACGATGATGTTGATTGTGATGGTCTAGATGACGATGATGTTGATTGTGATGGTCTAGATGACGATGATGTTGATCGTGATGATCTAGATGACAATGTTGTTGATCCTGATTATCTAGATGATGATGTTGTTGATCGTGATGATCTAGATGATGATGTTGTTGATCATGATGATCTAGATGACGATGTTGTTGATCACGATGATCTAGATGACGATGTTGTTGATCGTGAGATGACGATGCTATTGATCGTGATGATCTAGATGATGATGTTTTTGATCATGATGGTATAGATGACGATGTTGTTGATCGTGATGGTCTAGATGACGATGCTGCTGATCATGATGGTCTAGATGACGATGCTGCTGATCGCGATGGTCTATATGATGATGTTGTTGATCGCGATGATCTAGATGATGATGTTGTTGATCGTGATGATCTAGATGACGATTTTGTTGATCATGATGATCTAGATGACGATGTTGTTGATCATGATGATCTAGATGACGATGTTGTTGATCGTGATGATCCAGATGACGATGCTATTGATCGTGATGATCTAGATGACGATGCTATTGATCGTGATGGTCTAGATGATGATGTTGTTGATCGTGATGATCTAGACGACGATGTTGTTGATCATGGGATGATTATGTTGCTAATCGTGAGGATTCAGATGTTGATGTTGTTGTAGCTGTTCAAGTGCTGCAGAAGATGAAGATTCGGTACTGAAGATGTTGATGTTCCAGTATTGAAGATGTTCCAGTAACTGCTTGAGTTACTAATGATGTATAAAGAAAGCTTCCAATGATTAATATATGTATCATGTAAAAGATGACTCCTTGCTCATGTAGATGTTGCTATAATATCCTTCTCATTAAGGGGGAGTGTTGAGATATTGTAACTTATAAGAATATTATATTTGTACTTTATTATTCTGGAGATGTTTCATTCCTCCGTAAAGGCCTTATTGTATATCTGGAGATGTTTTATTCCTCCGTGGAGAATGTGGTAACTTGGGTTATTAGACTTCCCTAGTGGGGGTCGGCCCTGTATGAGTCATGTGGGTTAAAGGCTTATTAGACCTTACTAGTGGGGTCGACCCTGTCACATTATGTTAAGTGGTTAAGTTGGGTCCGACCTAGTTTGTGTAAAAGACAAGTCGGAGTTGTGTATAAATAGAGGAGGTGTGTTCCTCATTTAACACACATACACTTACTTGTGACTAGCACATAATTGAGAGAGAGAGATCTGCTATGGAGGAGAAGGAGCTCATGTTTTGTATATACATCTATGTATTGTTGATCATCTATATTGAGGAAGCTTTGCTGGGCTTTCTACCCCATGAGGGTTTCCTAGGATAAATTTGTGTCTCTTGTGTTTATGCTATGCTTGTTGTTCTTTCAGTGATCTTGTATATGCTATTGTTGTGAAATGGAATGTAATGTTGATATTTTATGTCTTTTCATATTGAATCTTAAGATATATCGCAACATAAATATATTTAAAAGTAAAAAAAGAATTGAACATTGTTCATTGAAATTATGATATGTGTCATACCTTCTTGAACCGATTGGCCAAGTATTTCCTTGTTTTCTCAATTCCTTCTCCTTTGCATCATCCACGAGCACCTTCCACTCCTTCTTTGGAACCATTAGATGACACTCATACTTATGTTTAATTTTCAAATTGTCCCTATAATCTGCCTTGACATATTTCAAATGTAAGCCACCTGCTGCGGTGACACATTTTCTATTGAAGGTATCACCAAACAAGATGACCATGTGGTTCATCAAATCATCTTTCAATTTTTCATTTTGGGAATTCCACCATGTATGAATGGTGGGCCCAAAAATCTCCAATGCCTTCTCATGCAGGTTCTTATAAAAAAAAATATTTCCTACAAAACAAATATGATCATTAATTAAAACTAATTTGAGGTATGTGGCTTTGAATTACATGAAAAAAAACTTAATAAATTAAATAATACCTACAATATTTGGTATCTTGATTGGAACACAGCCTTGGTACACCAAGAAGCTAACGTGCAATGATCCCCTGCTAACCACACGTACTGCGCCAGGATAACAACTTTTGCATTCGATGCTACTGTCCTCTCTAACATCTTGTGAAGTAGTAGTGGTTGAAGGGACATATTGACCTGCAACATACGGTGAGTTCGTAGCATATAAAGTGCATTATTGGTCAAGAGAGTCAAATAACCTCATTGGTACGGTAGACTGACGATGTGTTGAACCATCGCTACTACCAATATCGACCTCTATAGCCTGTACTCGATGCACGGGTGTTATCTCCAAAAATTCCTACAAAACAAAAAATTCAATTGATTAGATCATATCAAAAAAAGAGAACTAAAATAACATAAATGAATATATGTCATAGTTGATAAAATATTTCAAATATGCCACTTAACCCATATTGTTCTATTTTTTGCCTCAAGTCATCAATTTTTGCTTTGATTTCTTCAGATCTGGTTCTGATTACAATCGGTCTAAGAAGTTATTGATTGCACTTTTTCAAAGCCTTCTTCACAGTTTCCATTGGGTTGGTTGAATAAAATATATCTTCCTCAATGACCACCTCATCATCCTGATGTGGTGTGCTCTACAATCATCAATCAATAAAAGTAGTTCATTTATTTTTATCATTACAAAAACTCACGTAAAAAAAATAAAATGCATATAATAAAAAAAAAATTAATTTAATAATGTTTAGGTACTATTACACTATCATTTACCTAATGCGACATCATTGGTGACTTCCCACGGTCACCCAACCACAATACAAGAAGCAAGACATATTCATATCGAAAAGTAAAAATTGAACCATGTATAATAAACGTGATTAATGAAGAAATTTTTTTTGTTAATATGACAATCACATTTACGTGTATAGAAGCTGTAGGTGTGCTCTGAATACTGGCCCCCTACCACAATACAATAAGCATGATATCATCTTGAATATTGAGCTCATAAGCATAAAAAATGTCGAATGTTAACAGCTGTAATATAATCATGAATTGTGGTTACTATTACACTAATGCTATTAGGTACTATTACGCTAACATTTACCTCATGCGACACCACTGGTGACTTTCCACAGTCAGCTTGTGGCCTATGGCCACGATCACCCTGCCACAATATAAGAATTAAGACATTAAAAATGAAAATTACATATTTAACAATGTCTCTTAAACATGATTAATGAAAAGCATGACATACAATTAACCATGTGTATATTATAAAAAGCATGCCATATAAATAAATTTGTTGCAAGAGAAAAACAATAAGTCATCGATCAAAGGTTGAGTTAAATGTTGTATAAGAAAATTACCCCCATAATAGCAACCCCGCATCTATTTGATTCAAACCATAATCGATCAATAACTCTTCACCTATAACTATTGATTTTGTTGCACATTCAAATACACGATTTCCTTCATGCCCCTCAAATATGCAATTGGGTAGCTTATGTGTTGTCCCTGGTCATATACTATTTATAAACCTTGTGATATTTATGGAATCTTTAAGCCTTCCATCAATAGACATAGTAGCTCCTTTGTTTAGATTGTTGTCAAGTAGTTGAAAATAATTTGTTGCCACTCCATATGTCTGCATACTTCACATATATCGGACCAACAACAACCAATCCTTATATTTGTAGCATGGTCTGACATACTCCATCAATTTAGTTTCAGTGCCATATTTTACCTTTATGTCATCCATGGAAAATATCCCCAATCCATGTAAAGAGGATGGAGCAATGCGATAAATCCTCCCATTGAGGAAGAAATTTGTGTCCACTTGGGGTAGCTCCTTGGGTAACCATCATTTGCCAAGATGTATATACCTTATGGGAAACTCAATGTCACATATGCTCTCATTATCATAATCACACAATCCTCCTTCAGAAAGAAAATTTTCCATATGTCTATGAAATTTTCTCCTTACCTTTTCACCTCTAGTTGATATTGACATGTTTGATCTTGTAATAGACGTCTCACTTTCAACCTCTTCTATTCTATCTTCCTCACTTGATGAAGATAGATCCGACAAGTACCTATTTGGTGGTACCTACAATCATTAAAATTGGGTATTATTTATTGCATCCAAACATTATTTAGGTACAAAATTGTTTTCATTATATAAATAATCTAGTTTTAGAACATCACATCCCCTTATGAATATTGTTATCAACTACATACAAAAGTTAAAAGTTGTCAATGTTTTCATAAGAAGGGATTTGAATATCATTACAAAGAACATGATTATTGGTTACAAGTATACAGGGAGTAAATGTTACATTAATGACAATTTGGAGTTTGTAAAACTTACTTAAATTAATGCTCCTTTTAAGAATTGTTTTTAACTATATACTTTAGCTTCATTATGGCTATTTTTAACTCATCGACTTGCACCATATATAAGTCGTTTTAGAATTAGCTAAATCCGACAGAAATGGGTTTGAAAACAAATCAACCCATTCTTGGATAGTAGGAAAACAATGAAGAAGATTTGAGTGAAGCCCATACTAGGAATGAACCCACCTAAATATATCAAGTTTTCTTTATGTTTTTCATGCTATATTTCTCTAGAGAGAGTTCATTAGAACCTATATTTGTGAAGAGCATCACATACAAGAAGACAATAGTAGCATTGTCCAGTTTGCAGGTTGTTTGATAGCACTGGGAATGTTGAGCTGTTTATCAAATCCTTATAGACATTATGTATTTGTTTTCGCACCACTTTGATTTTAGCTTATTATATATCAATGCAAATACTATTAGTTGTTGTAAAAGGAAAAATTTAGGGCTTGACTGATATTCTCAAACAATTTCCACACTCTTATTAAACAACTTATTTTTATATATATGGAAAACAAGTAGATTTATATGCAAGTTTGGCAATCTTTTCAGAATAAATCGAGACATTTATAACATAAGACTTCTCCATGATGTCTACAAATTGGTTTAGGTTACCTACACACCCTAACATTAGGATTGTCCTCTCAAAATGAAACACTAATGATCCCATCCATCACTCTATCTATTCTTTGTCCGGATAGAAGTGTTTTATAAGCATATTTTGGATTTTCTTAATAGTCATAACCCCAAGGTTTGGCTCAATGGGTTGAACCATATGTCCAAATCATGTTTCCAACTCTAGACCCTAATACAACACTTTCCATGACAAATCAAAACCACCATTTTCTCCTGTCCAATTCAACACACAAGCTCTATTTTAAACCACAAACCACAGAATGAATTGATTACAAATTGCATTGATTTGGCTATGAAAACGTTCATGCTTCTCTTCTCATCTACTCAGTCTTGGATTGTTTTTAAACATGGAAATGGAATAAACTCGCATCTCATGTATTGATTCGGGGAAAATTTAAAAACTCGCACTTCATTGGTAGAACAAGATAACATGCTGTAATAACTCATGTGCTCCATGTACTCGAGATCAAGCACACATACCAATTGAGTGCATTTCTTCAAAAACACAATTTTGAAGGTCCAGTTTTGTAGTGAGTTTGTTGGGTTTTCTCTCTTTTGGGTTTCCCAGGATAAAATCTTTGTGTCTATTGTGCATGGATGTCTTTCAATGATCCTTTGTTTTTGCTGCAATTTGAGTTGAAATTTTCAGTGTGCAATTATTCAATGAAAACTATGGGATGAAATGAATGCTTGAAATCATTGTGAAATAATTCAGCATTCGTGATTGACTCTCTTTTGGAGAGGAGTTTTTACCCTATGGGTTCTTCTCATTTCCTCCACTTATGAAAGTTTGTACATGTGTACCTTATCAATCCTTGTTGTTGGGATCCATTTTTATTTTCTTTGTTTACTCCCTACATTTCTCTTACAGGGTTGGGGGAGGTGTGGGTGTTTTCCAATACTACTAGCTATGTTAGTTTTAAGTGGACATAGGCATCCCTATCTACCCAGTTATTATTAGCTAATGCCGACCCAAGTCTTCCATTGTTATAAATGGAATACATTCTCTTTTTAAATCATATCATCATTTACAGATTCCTTTTTTGTTTCTAATGAGGCTCCTTCACAATTCCAGTTAATCCCAAATTTCTTCATTATGGATGACATGGCATGGATAAATTTACATGTGGATCATTATGATCGGTATATGTTGTATGAGCCTCAAATGAATCCAATTGTCAATTTTATTGAGAAACTTGTGTAGGAATTGTCAAGTCACCAACCCATCCATGATGGTGTCATTCATGACATCAAAGAGTTGTCCCAACTATTTGGATAATCCCACATGTCAAGATGGAATCAATAAAGTGATTCAAAATGACACATGGGTTCCTCTAAGTGTGTCATGTGGAGTGGCATTTCCTAGGTAGTTGTATGTTTTCATTTAAAAATTTGTCCAAGTATCCAAACTGTACTTGAGGCATAGATGGTGTGTATGTAACAAAATCCCTTCGCTCCATGAGTTAAAGAAATATTTGGACTTCACGTTTATTTTCCTGACAAAAAACTTCCTATGGATCCAACACTAGGATTGGTTCTATTTGATACTCTCCTAGGTATCGTGAACTTGGGTAGATCTCAAAGTTCATGCATCTTTGAACCCATATTATATTTTCTTCACAAACCTAAAATTAAACTAAAGAGTAATTCATAATAACATTTTCAATGGAACCAAAAGTAATCAAAATTTGTCATTCATAAAAATTCAGGTCCAGAAGATGCAATACATATTCAAAATCATATGTAATAAATGCATGAAGAAGAAAATTTTCCAGATCACTTAGGATCCTTACACATGGAACCTATTCAGAAAAATCCTAAAGGAAGTTGTGGAACTTGGACAGTGCTATGTCAATGATGCTAGCATGTAGCAATGGTTTATTGGAACACATGGGATATGTTAATTAACTCATACACATGTATCTTAGACATGGATGGAACATATAATTCTATGAGTGGTTTTAGTTGTCGTGGATTTTCTTTTAGCTTTGTGCCCTATGGTTTTATGTGCTAGAAATACATACATTAAAATAGTTTAAATGCGTGTTATTTGATTGTCAAGTTTGGGAAGTTAGAAAAATATCTAGGCCTATGCATTTTAGGTTGTACAACTCTCTTTATGAACACAACAAACCATCAAAACATATTTATTCGATCTCTACCTTTACCAATGGCACAAAACTTAAATTCCATGGTACAAAACTTTACCAATGGACCTAAACTTTACTTAAATGAATTTGAGAATCCTTTTCGGATCTCTAAGGTTGTGTGGGAAGTCTATTATAGATAAGTCGCAAAAATACTTTTATGGACCCATCCTTGAGTTCAATCTTGTTTGAATTCTCTTTCAATCCAAGATCCTATATAGGTGGGGATCTTTGTGTTTTATTTTTTGCACTCATTATGATTCCGAAATGGCCTAAATTTAAAATAACTCTAAATTAAGAGTAATAAATTATGAATTTATCATTAAGAGAAATAAATTATGAATAGGAAATGAGTCAAAAAATAAAAATTCTAATCTTTTCTTAGCGTCATCTCCAATATTCAAACTATGTATTTGAGCTTTCTTGTATTGTACCACTTTTTAAGTTTTGGCTCCCCCAATGAATTTTGATCTTTCCAATATTGATGTTTATAATTCAGAGTAAATTCAACTTCTTTACAATGTGATTATACTATAGCCTTAGTATTGTGCATCCTAAACCTCCCCTCCCTAAATTTGTGTTCATGTATGGCATAATGTTCCATGTCAACAAAATTGGCATTCCCAAGATCATGCATTCCAATATAGATGGGAGAATTCAACCAACCATTTTTTGTGAGAACTTAATGCCACATTGAAACCATTGAGAATAGTTTGATTCACAATGTATCTCATGAGTAGTCTATTTGGAATGAAATTGGGCAATAAATGAAGTGGCTTGATTTCCCTATATACCCAACTATACGCATAATGTTCATCAACATACCAATTTTCAATTTTATTTAATAAAATCATGGATTCCTAGAATAACTTGGTTTCTTCCTTGTAAAATATCAATTCATACAAATGTGAAAATACTGATCACAAATTCAGGTTAATTTTGTCATATCTTTGTGTTTCCACAAGTGTTGATAATATACCTATACTGGGGATTCAACAAGAGTCCAACACAAATCTATTCCCTTGAAATCATTCCTAACACAATAATATCCATCAATTATGAAGACATGTAAAATTCAATTGGACAATCAACAAAACGAAGACGAGCGATCCCCTAGCCTTTTCTTCTAGAAGACCCTGCCCAGTCAATCGAACCGGCTCAAGGTATCCTGAAACTAAATGTTCCCATCCAGTGTGTGTTCTGTTGGACCGTAGAAATCATACTGCTACGTAAAGCAATCAGAGGTTGTGTTGGGTGTGTATGATCTAAGCAAAAGGGATCTCCATCCTCTCCAAATGGCGCAATTGATCGACCCTAAAGGTAAGGTACAAAAATCAAGCACAATCCTAAAGAAATCTGGTGAGTATCACTATCAAAAATATCCCAACACTTGAGACATTTCCAAACCCCAAGACTATCCTAACCCTAGTGTTAACACCCAAAAAGTGCTCACTAGCTCATTTCCCTATTCACATGACCCATTTGTCCACTTTTTCACCATCTGAGCCTCCGAAACCAACAAAAGGTCACCAAAAGACCTTAGTACACCCCTTTTTCCATTAAAAAAGATTATTTTTCCAAGAAAATCATAAAAAACCCTCAAAAAGGGTCCAAATTCCCAAAAATATTAAAAAGGGAATTAAAATATTATTTTTATTCAAAAAAGGAAAAAGGAGGGAAAAGTACCTAAACCATGTTGGTCAATACCATTTGGTTTCCACAAAACCACAAATGGTATTCCTCACCACCAAAACCTATAAAAAGGTGGTAGGGGCTCCTCATTTCACATCCTTCCATTATCTCATCCTTATGCTGCTGAAATCTCCCCTGAGCACTTTTAGCCATTGAAGCAACCTTGGAGAAGGAGACCTCTTGGAGTTTGGAGCTACTCATCTTGGGAGTTGCTCAACATCAACCTTCACCATTGAAGGTAATATCGCAAGCACTTGCTTGCCCCCCCATTTTTCAATACAAAAAATTATTTCTTATGTTTCTTGTTCTTGATTTTGACATGTTTACATTATTTGCTTAGATTCTTGCTTAGATTCATGAAAAGTATTGTTTATTTAGTTTATTGTTTTTATTTCTATTGAAACTGCTGCTACTAGTTAGCAGGTGCCCATAGCACTAAGCCTGGTTGCAAAACCGGGCCAACAGTTTTTGGCGACTCCGCTTTGGTTTGAACTTTAGATCTCTAGTTTTGCCTTTAAATCTTAGTTTTTATGAGTTTTTAACCTTTAGATCCATAGATCTGCCATCTTAGACAGCAGATCCATTGCTGTTCTGAGATTTGCCCCCATAAACAGCCCGAAATTTTCAATTTTCGGGTTAGTTTCTCGGTTTCCGTGCACGGCTTTTTGCCAGACAGTCGCGCGGTCCATCGCGACTTTTCTGCCTTTTTCCGCGCGGTCCATCGTGGATTTTTTCCAGACAGTCGCGCGGTCCATCGCGACCTTTCTGCATTTATCCGCGCAGCTCATCGCGACTGTGCGGTCAAACCCCGCGCTGCTCATCGCGACTGTGCGGCCTAAACCCGCGCGGTCCATCGCGACTGTGCGTCCAAAACCCGCGCGGTCCATCGCGACTGTGCGGCCAAAACCCGTGCGGTCCATCGCGACTGTGCGTCCAAAACCCGCGCGGTCCATCGCGACTGTGCGGCCAAAACCCGCGCGGGCCATCGCGGCTGTTCGTCCAAAACCCGCGCGGCTGAATTTTTTCATTCGGCCATCCCGATTTTGAAAAATATTTTTTACTGTACTTTCTGCCCATAACACATTTTTTACAGTATTTTCATTCTGCATATTTTACAGCTTTGAAAATTTTTTTACTATTTAAAAGTGCATATTTAGAAATCTTTTTCAAAATTTTCAAGAAAGTGAAAGAAAGACTCATTTTGCATTTTCATCTAGATTCAAATTTTTTCTTGTTTACTTCTTTAGAATCTTGCCCTTAGCAATTTTTCTTGAAACGAAGAAATCCATTTATTTCTTTTAAAAAAGGAGTTTATCATTTGCTTTCATAAATCCAAGAAATCCTTTATTTTTTGAGTTATCTTTTGAAAAGCATATTAATTCCTTTTAGTGAAAAAAGTCTTAAATATTTGCTTTTTATTTTCGAAAAATACTTTATTTTTTGAAAATTTCCCTTAAAGCATTTAATTTTTTCAAAGTTCAGTTTACAACACCTCACGTGCACTCACACGATCACTTAATTGAACTAAGCCTTAAAACGTACCTTAATTTGAACACACTTTTAACCCCACTTGGGGAACACTAAAAGAATTCTTGTAGCTAGGTAGTATTGGGGGGATAGGTGTTCCAATAACACCCCTCAGTTCATACATCTGAGACATAGAAGTTGTCCAATTAGGGAGCTAAAATCTCTTAGTACTTTTTGGCGCGGTCACAACCGGTTTGTGGGAAGGCCTCTCCCTTAGGAGGGTTGAAGTCGCGAGGATGGTTCCGGAAGCCTGAGTGGGATACCGAAACCCATTCAGTAACCGAAGGGCTACCATTCGCAGTTCTCGGGATATCCCTGTATTGGGATATTGCGATCAAAGGACCAAACGGCAGATTTACCTTTTCTCGACGCGTCATGAACGGAGTATCCTAGTAGCCTGTCTTTTTAGGATTGATTACCCGGTGTCCCTCCCGGTAGGGGGATATCTAGCCGTTGTCTCAACATTCATATTGTCTGACTTGGATTTCATCACCTTGCAGAGGATATCGTCTGTTTGAGTCACAATACTTTTAGATTAGGTGTTTGCATGATCTTTACCACCTTTTGAGTCTAGTTACACCTATTTTTTCTAGGATCCGCTTGCATGTTGGTATTCTGACCAGTTGTTGCATTCCTCCACTTATTGTAGCACAGCTGCTAGAATAAGTGCATTTTTTGAGGATTGATTTTTTGGCCTGTGAGCCTTCTTTTTTCACTCCCCTTCTTGCACCCTTGGTTGCATTAGGGTTTTGAGTCTTTTACATATATATCACCACCTGATATTTAAAACACATTTTTTACATACAAAACATATTCTCACCATTGAGAATTCTAGACGTTCTCGTCGTCTACAGGGCGAACTCCCAGAGTTTAGTCCACTTGGCTCTCCACGTCACAGACGCAGAGCATTGTCCCTTGATTCGACACATCGTCAATCAATTAGACGGTCATCCGATTCTGACATACCCCACTTCACCTTTGATTTGGAGGTAGAATCCGAAAACCCCACCGAGTTACCACCAACCACAAATATGTCTGAAACACCAGTTGATCCACAATTTACATTAACCATAGGTCAGACATCCGCAAACCCTTCTGCGGCAGTACCATCCACGGCAACAACCACCCCCTTGGGTATGCCCAATATGGGTAACACTTCACATTCAGGAATGCCTAGCACAGGACCACCACCTGTCATGGGCATTCCCAAGATGGGGGTCATACCCCCTTCGGTTTCCACAAACCCTATCCCAGGAATCCCCAGTGCGATTCCTAACCCAAGTGTAACTCATGTTGCACTTGGCAGTGCTATACCAAGAATCCCTGGTGCGATTCCTAACCCAAGTGTAACCCAAGTTGCACTTGGGAGCGCTAACCCATATCATGCCACACCTTTTGGAGGGCACATACCCTCCATACCTAGCATACCTATAGGCGCTACTGGACCCCTACACCATACCACAATGGCTAGGCAGGTCCCGGTTCCGGTCACCACATCCGCTAGTCTACCATACATGGCAAGTCTCAACCTGCCAGATTTAGCTAGGCTCACAAATGACCCCATCAGACATGATCCTGCTTGGCCCCATATGCCCACTAAGCTTCCCTCTGACATACCTATGTTTGAGGGAAAGGCAGGAGAAGACCCCCAGAATCACATCATGTCCTTCCATTTATGGTGTTCCTCCAACTCCATAGTGGATGACTCAATCCGCCTACGGCTTTTACAACGCACCTTCACTGGCTCCGCAGCCAAATGGTATATCGAGCATCCCCATGGGACGCATGCCACATTTACTTCCCTTGCCTCGACCTTCCTGCAGTTCTTTCAGCTACCAGTCCGCTATGATGCGGGCGTCGAAATCCTACTGTCTTGCAGACAGAACACAGCCACGCATATCACTGACCATATTCATGATTGGCGCCGGTGCCGGAGCCTATGTAAGATCAAATTAGACGACCGAATCTTCCTAGACTGGTTCCTTAAATCCCTCCTTCCTCTCATTGCGAAGGATGTAGCATATGAAAGACCCCAGTCTGAGGAGGAGGCCATCCTCAAGGCCCAACAGTTTGATCTTATCTATGCCCAGTCAGGTTACCTATACACGATCATACCTGACGCCCCACCAGGTGACTCTGCACGCGGTGACACACCGGGGGCATCACATGCCGCTGATGGCATTATTGGCCAAATTACACCGCAAGCAAAACCTTTCAGTATGGTGAGCACCATGCCCGCCCCAGACCTCTCTAGGGCTACATCCAGTTCCGGAGCGACAACTTCTTATGCTCCAACAAACCAGACCCATCACATTCATGGACCCTCTTGTCCACAACATTGTTATGGACAAGCGCCATCAGCATATGTACCTCCTACATACTATGCTCAACCTACGGTACAGACCCCCATGCAGTTCCCACAACAGCATATGCATTACCCACAACCGATTGCACCGGCTCACCTCACAACTCCACCAGCTCAGGGGTACCAACAACCCCAGCAGGCAACTGGACCACCTCCAGCTCCACCTGCGTACTATCCACCGCAACCTGCTCCCGCACCTGCGGCTCCTCAGAATCTCCCCAATGCTCAAGGGCATGTGTACGCACAACAACATCAGCCCCAATATCAAAATAACCAACGCAACCAGGGTGGGCAACCAAACCGCGGAAGAGGACGCAACCGTGGAAACAATCAAAACCGTAACCAAGCTCCACAACCTACCCATCCTCCGCAAGAAAATAACACGGCGCCCGCTCATCATAATCCCGATCGGCCACCTAAGCTACCCAAAAATGCTAATTTACGAACAAACCATCCTTGTTCCATTTGCGGTGTCTATGGCCACTATACCCACGCTTGCCCACATTTGGAGCGAGCTCGACAACTATGGACAAATGACGCCCATCGTCAAGGGCAGGCGGCTCCTCAGCCTCCACCCAACCCCCCACCACCTCCACAACAACCTTTGGTATTACAAAACCCTTTTCCAACACAAGGAGTGGTGAACACTCAGCCGTTAGCCCCCCAACAGGGCAACATGCAACCACAACAAATTACTTACACAACTCCTGACCAACCCATGTTTGATTCAGGCACCCACCACTTATTGATGATGTCCACCGCAGACGTCAATATCCAAACCCGTCGGAATCGATACGGACCGACTGCTGAAACCCCCCCCGCCGAAAAGGATACTAATGCTAATCCCACTGATCAAACATTGCGTATACCTCAGGTTCCACTCGATGGCGCTTCGAAAGCACCTCGCTTCCCCCTTCGCCGAATCAACAACAACCCCAATGCACGGGCTGCGTCCAATTACAACATCGTAGATGACCTAGCTCAATCTCCCGCAGCCATGTCTGCGTTAGAAGTCTTAAAAACCTGTCCTACTCAGCGCAAAACTTTACTTTCCGCCATTGGGGCGATTGACCCAAATGATTCGAAATTGATGACCTTTGATTTAGACCAATCTGAACCACGGCTGCCTTCTACCATAGCAGTCCAAGTTTCCGTTTCTATTCGGAATCTTGTCATCCATCGATGTATCATCGACGAGGGTGCCTCCACATGCGTCATGTCCACTTTTGTTTGGCAGAAGTTGAGATCCCCTGCTCTCCAGCAATCCACCACTGCATTGCGGGCCTACGACGGCCGGTCAGCTCAACCTCAAGGTTTATTACCCAAGGTACCCGTCCAATTAGGTGGGAAAACTGTGCTCATCGACATAGAGGTCATTAACGCCCAGCTCGACTATAACCTTTTACTTGGCCGCAGTTACATGTACGCCATGAAAGCGGTCGCCTCCTCCGTCTTCCGCACCATGATGTTCCCCCACAAGGGACGCGTGGTCAAAATTGACCAACTCACCTACTATGATGCCAACGCCCCTGCAGCACCAAAGAATGTTCTTCCCATGATTGAACAACCCGCTTCTAGTGCAGTTACCTCCTTTGTGTCTTCTGTGGCACCCGGACTTTATTCGGATACACCAATGACCTCTACATTCCAGGCCATTCCACCACCGTCACCGGAGACCCAAGTCGCAAACCTCTGTACTCTTTCGCAGAATACACTAAAGTCCGGTGGTCAACCACCATTGATCCCCAGTCACATTGGTGTTACACCCATCCACACCATCCCCTTCCTATTTCCTCCTTCGGGTGTAGTAAGCGCCCCGGTTATGGCTACCCTTAGCCTACCCGGGCTAACATTGGGATTACCCGTGTGGTATATTCCGCCTCCCGTTCGACCACCGACACCAGACGTCATCCTCCAACCAGTACAACCTATTGTTACCACAAATCAGCCTCCTCCTGGTGTCGCAATCCCTTCGTCGTCAACGACACCTCCTCCTAACCTCAATATCCCTTCATCGTCAATGAAACCTCCTCCTGGTCTCACGATTGCGTCGACGTCAAAGGATCCCCCTCTTCTTTCTAAACCCACTGGGGGCAGAGGTCCACAACCATACACTGCTATACCACCTCCTAAGGCAGTCAAACCCCCACCGGTGTTTCGAGCTCCCCCCAAATGTTCATTATGCGATGAAATTGGCCATCCAACTCATCAATACCCACACTTACCGGCACTCCAAGAGCATATGAATATGTTGGACGATGACATCGGCATCCCAGTAGTCAGATTAGAGCCACCTCTACAGCCTCGCGACAAATCACTGCGCACGAACCATCCTTGTGCTATATGCAGTGTTTACGGCCACTACTCACACCATTGCCCTGATCTACCTGACTATAGAGCAGCGTTGTACGAGTTAAACAATGCCGACTTAGAGATATCTCCTCCCCTCATCGAGGAGATCCACCCCCCACCATCATCCTCGTCAGAAGAAGTCAATACGATATATATGATTTCAACAACCTTCAAACCAGAACCCCTTGATTTATGGTCTGACTACTTCAATACTGACGAGCAAATTTTGGAGACACTCACTGCACCCGACTACCCTTGGGATGATATGCATCATCGCTCGTACTTCCTCCCGGAAGCATCTACCTCCACCGCATCCAACCAGCTATCGATCGAGTCGAAAGACTTCATACCCACCAAATTCGATTGGTTAAAGGACCCCATCCCAGCACCGGATGCCTTTGAAGAAGGGAACATGTCAAACATTTCCCCCACTATACAGATAGACATTTCCACAACACCAGGGAAACCTGAGCTCATCTCGCTGGGTGCATCTTGCACTCAAGCAGAAACTCAGGCGTACAAAAAAATCTTTCAAGAGTTCTGTGATGTCTTTGCCTGGTCCTACACCGAGATGCCTGGTCTCGACCCCGCCATTATTGAACACCACATCGATACATGGCCGGAAGTACCCCCCGTTCGTCAGAAACAGCGACCTATTCACCCTGCCAAGCTCCCCGCTGTTAAGGCTGAGGTCAAGAAACTACGAAACGCAGGGTTCATCTACCCTATTCCGTACACCACCGGGGTGTCGAACCCCGTTCCTGTCAACAAAAAGCAAGGCACCCTTAGAGTATGCACTGACTTCCGCGATCTAAACCACGCTTGTCCAAAAGACAATTTCCCCACGCCATTCATTGACCAACTCATTGATGAGTGTGCGGGCCATGAGGTCCTATCCTTCATGGACGGGTTTTCCGGATATAACCAGATTCACATCCGCAAGGAGGATCAGTACAAGACTGCCTTTACCACCCCATGGGGCACCTTTGCCTACCGCGTCATGCCATTTGGCCTTAAAAATGCTGGTGCCACTTTCCAGCGAGCCATGACCTATTGCTTTCACGACTTGATCCATATCTTGCGAGTCTATCTCGACGACCTCACAGCTCGTTCCCGAAAACAATCAGACCACCTTAACGACCTCCGGCAAGTTTTCCTGCGTTGTCGCAAGTATAAAATCCGCTTGAACCCACACAAGTGTGTCTTTTGCGTCCCGGCGGGCCGGTTGTTGGGTTTCATTGTTTCCCAAGACGGAATCACTGTCGATCCCCTGAAAGTCAAAGCCATCTTAGAACTTCCCCCTCCTCGCACGCTTCGGCAGCTTCAGAGCTTGCAAGGGCGGTCCAATTTTCTTAGGCGCTTTGTTCCTGATTACGCCACCAAAGTCCATGGATTCTTACGCTTACTTCGTACCCACATACCCTTTGTTTGGGATGAGCAAGCAGACACGACATTCGAAGCCCTCAAGAAAGCTCTCACACAAGCCCCCTTGATATCCTCACCGGATTTCTCTCAAAACTTCACCCTTTACGTCTCGGCGTCTGAACATGCCGTCTCCGGAGTTTTGGTCCAAGAAGATGCCTCCCACAAAGAGCATGTGATTTATTACGTCAGCCAGACCTTGTCTGGCCCACCTCTACGCTACCCATACAAGGAAAGATTATCCCTAGCTGTAGTCTTTTCCGTACAAAAACTGCGACACTATATTTTTCTTAGTCATACCACGGTTGTCGCCGACTCCAACCCCATGGTCTACCTCCTCACCCGGCGGCTCCTACAAGGTCGTGTCGCTAAATGGGTCATTATCCTCCAGGAATATGACCTCACTTTCAAAACTCCCAAAAGCACCAAAGCCCTCGCGCTAGCTCACCTCATCACGGACCTCCCATCCTCCTCAACATCACCCGTGATCCAAACGGACCTGATCGACGAGCAGATCTTCATTATTTCGTCTGACGACCCTTGGTATGGAGACATATTGACTTACCTTCGTACGCAAAAATTCTGACCACACATCGATCGTGATGGCCGCCGTCGCATACGACACCACGCCCCCCGATACCTACTGATTGGGGATGTACTTTACCGATGCGGCATTGATACTATCTTACGCCGCTGCCTTTCCCATAGTGAGGCAGAACAAGTCCTTAACGATTGTCATAGCGGTGCCTGTGGAGGCCATTTCTCCGGTATGGCTACCACCCAGAAAATCATTCAGGCAGGTTATTTTTGGCCATCATTATTCACTGATTGCATCACCGCAGTCAAGCATTGCCAGAACTGCCAGCTATTTGCCCCCAAAGCAAGAACCCCCCCTGCCCCCCTTCATCCAGTCATCACTGTTGGACCATTCTGCAAATGGGCCATAGACTTCCTCGACTGCAACCCCCCGTCAGCCGGCGGTCACAAACACATCATTGTGGCCGTAGATTATTTCACCAAGTGGGCAGAAGCCATGCCGACCTATAATTGCAAAGCCGACACTGCGGCACGGTTTTTCTTCAACCATGTTATCGCTCGTTTCGGAGTACCACAGCAGTTAGTCTCTGACCACGGCTCTCACTTCGAAGATGCCGTCTGGAAGGAGTTATCAACCATGTTGAAATTCGAACACCATTTCTCTTCCGCTTACTATCCCCAAGGAAACGGCCAAGTCGAAGCGATCAATAAAATCTTGAAGACCATTCTCCAACGCACTGTCGACAAGCACAAGTCCAATTGGCATCACATGCTTTTCCCGGCACTATGGGCCTACCGCACATCAACCAAAACCGCCACCGGTTTTACCCCTTTTCATTTAGTTCACGGTGTTGAATCTGTCCTCCCTATTGAGTGCCAGATCCCAGCTTTACACATCGCCGTTGAACTTCTACCGGACACTTCCCCGATCGAGCAACGTTTACTACTCCTAGAGCAGGCCGATGAAGATCGGCGCACAGCCATTCAAAACATGGAAGCAGCTAAACAACGATCGAAACTAAGTTACGACAAACGCGTCCACCCAAGAACCTTTTCTGAGGGAGACCTTGTCCTTGATTACGATCAAGCTCATGATAAAACCGGAAAGGAAAAATTCGTGTCCATGTGGCAAGGCCCCTACATCATACACACCTGCCTCGGGAAGGGGGCATACATTCTGACCGATTCAGAAGGCAACACCCTGCGCAACCCATGCAACGGGTTGTACCTTAAAAGATTTTACCCATAGAAAATCTCATGAACACCATCGTCCATTTTAGTATAGGCATACATCTTTTTTGATTCACAAAAAATTTCAAAAAACCTAAATATTTGTTTTTCTCTGCATGACCACAGATGGATCCTCTTCCACTCTGCCATATCGGTTTCGCTGATGGTGCAAGCCGTTGGTCTCCCAATCTCGCCTCCGCAGCTTGGGTAATATACTCCCCTTCACATGAGTTAATTCACATCGATGGAGTATGTTTAGGTGCCGCCACCAATAATCAAGCTGAATACGATGCCGTGACCGGTCTCCTGGCCGCTGCTCTCCAGATGAGCATACGTCACCTCAACTCACAGCTCCTAGTTTCCCAGCTCAACAATGATTACCAGGTACGCGATCCGTGTCTTTTCAGAAAATTCCTGCGCACTAAACAAATGGTTAGACAGTTTGAATCCATTACATTCACACATGTCCCAAGACACCTCAATAGTGTAGCAGATAATATGGCCAACAGTATCCTCGACTGGCACACCAATCACATCATGTCATATCCATAAACAAAATGCATCCATGTGCAAAACATGTGCCTCCACGGGCATATACAAAAACCAATATTGCATCCACGTGCATAACATGTGCCTCCACGGGCATAAAACAAACAAACCAAATAATGCATCCATGTGCATAACAGGTGCCTCCACGGGCATACATAAATCAACAAACACACTGCATCCACGTGCATAACATGTGCCTCCACGGGCTATACAAAAGACAAATGTGCATCCATGTGCATACACGACAATATATCTAAAATATATATCCACATATATATATAAATCAAATGGTGAACATGTCATAAGTGCCCTCAGCACCCGATATACAAAAAATACATCTGTCATACAAAAAATGCTTCCCCATATGCTCATGAGCATTTGGGGGCAAGTACAATGTCGTCTATTCATCTGGATCCTCAGGATCCTCGGGCTCCTCCCTGATGACGATGCTTGAGACCTTTCCTCGCCCTCATCAATCCATTTTTGTTCTGTATAATTTTATCCCTTTTTCGGGCCGAGCAACCCCTCTTTACAAAAAAGGCACTTAGGGAGTTTCTGTTAAGCTCTTTTCTGACTCCTAAAACAATGAAAAGATTGCCGAGCTATCTTGCTTCCTTTCATGCTCGCTAAACATATCTGAAAGGGCGTCTACCTGATATAAGTTTACCCCTTTTCCGGACCTCGTAGACTAATTACGAAAAAGGTATACTCTAGTCACATCGTCTAGAAGAGTTCTCCATCCGCATCATTTTATGCTTTTTCGGGCCTTAGAGACTAAACTCACGAAAAAGAAACACCAATAGAGTCCACTTACCGCTTTCAGACTCTCTAAACATGAAAGCAACCATGAGCATGAGCCGTCCTGGGCTCACAAAATCCACAGGATCGTACCATTTCAGAGCACACTTTTATCCCTTCTTGGAGCTCATTAAAACTACGAAGAAGAAATCAATGGTGCCTCTTGGCGCCACGACAGATCACATCTACTCATATGGCAGCTTCCCCATTTTGGTCGCCTTTGTTCAGAGTATTCTGCAGTATATCACCTTGATAATCCCTCGACAGCACCTATCAGCTCGTCCTCCCCCCCAGAGTCAATATATACCATTCAGTCAAAGCAATGATCCCCACACCTACAAGTCAGTTCCCTACGCTGCCAGGTCAACCATGTCATCATGCTCTGAACAAAGGAAGTTTGATTCTACCCATTTTTTTGGACCCAGTTATTTCCCTTCCCCACAAGTATGTCAGTCCTACCATCAGTACTACATCACTTCAGTTCTACACCTCGTACTCCTATCAAGGAAACATCATTGCCTTGTTAGTTGCTGGTCTCCCTCTGTCGACGACAACCACATTGATTCCAGAGGATAGACCTAGAGGTCCCTGTGTCTTGGACTCATTACCATTTATGATGAGTGCCTACGAATCATTTCGAGAGGAATCCTCAGTGCCTCTCCGAATGGTTGTTTCTCACATGCTCGACTTCAACACCTTGATCGCATCGTTGAGACTTGCACAGGGTATTGGTCCGTTCAGTTATTAGTCGAAGACCCCGGATACCTCCTGACTCCTCCACATTTGAGAGTCTACCTATGGATACAACCAGTTACATTTTTTCTATAGATATCCGGGTTGCGTATGGCGACAGTATTCCACATGGCTCACAGTCATTGAGTCCATACAGATGTTGGACACCTTCAGTTTCAGCAGTTCAACAGTTATTCCAGTGTATCAGTTATTGAGATCACCCATGATCATGAGTATATCCCACAATAATGTCCCCTATGGACCATTATGATGTACCAGTATATTTCTTTACGTATTAGATCCCCCTTCTTGGGACTAATTGTTTTGTATATGTCTTGATACGAGCATGGGAATGCCCGCCTCGTCCTTTATCAGAGATTATACCTCATTCATATTGAGGCCATGTAATATTTTTTGTTTTTGCAGCTTCCAAGGGCCGTGGCTCCAGTATCCAACCGGTCTCTTCTCTCCCCTAAACCCCAGAAAAAAGGACAAAAGAACTATGATGTCTATCGGCCATACGATGAGCTCCTGCCCTCACACATCAGGGGGCAATCTGTTAACACCCAAAAAGTGCTCACTAGCTCATTTCCCTATTCACATGACCCATTTGTCCACTTTTTCACCATCTGAGCCTCCGAAACCAACAAAAGGTCACCAAAAGACCTTAGTACACCCCTTTTTCCATTAAAAAAGATTATTTTTCCAAGAAAATCATAAAAAACCCTCAAAAAGGGTCCAAATTCCCAAAAATATTAAAAAGGGAATTAAAATATTATTTTTATTCAAAAAAGGAAAAAGGAGGGAAAAGTACCTAAACCATGTTGGTCAATACCATTTGGTTTCCACAAAACCACAAATGGTATTCCTCACCACCAAAACCTATAAAAAGGTGGTAGGGGCTCCTCATTTCACATCCTTCCATTATCTCATCCTTATGCTGCTGAAATCTCCCCTGAGCACTTTTAGCCATTGAAGCAACCTTGGAGAAGGAGACCTCTTGGAGTTTGGAGCTACTCATCTTGGGAGTTGCTCAACATCAACCTTCACCATTGAAGGTAATATCGCAAGCACTTGCTTGCCCCCCCATTTTTCAATACAAAAAATTATTTCTTATGTTTCTTGTTCTTGATTTTGACATGTTTACATTATTTGCTTAGATTCTTGCTTAGATTCATGAAAAGTATTGTTTATTTAGTTTATTGTTTTTATTTCTATTGAAACTGCTGCTACTAGTTAGCAGGTGCCCATAGCACTAAGCCTGGTTGCAAAACCGGGCCAACACCTAGTCCACGCAATGCATTTCCAAACCCCTAAACACTCAAAAAACGAGCTCAATGTGCTTTGTAAATAAGCAATTTTCAAAGATTAATTTTTTTGGTTGATTTTTGAACTTACTGAAGACATCTAGGTCTCCTGTCTAGTGGTCTCGATCTCCTCTGGATGTAGAACTGGGTGTAGAAGTATGTGGGTCTCCTATGTGCAAACAAGCATAGTGGTATCTTTTGGTGTGTGGTATCGATCTCCTCTTGGCGCAGAACTGGGCGTATAAGTTTGTGGGTCTCCTCCTCTTCTAGTGCATGGTATCTTCTGGTGCGATCTCCTTCTCCTCTAGTTCAGACTTCCATCACACGGTTTTATCCTTGAACTCTGTCGTGATAACATACAATGACAAGGTAAGTGTAAAATTTGTATCCCTTATGAATATTTTTTATATTTATATTTATTTATTTTATCTTTTTAGTTTTATTTATCTCTTTTATATTTTTATTTATATCACTCAAATGTTGGGCACTAACTATGTCTTTGATTGACTAATTGCATAAGTAATAATAAACTATGCATAAAAGTTGGCTAGAGGGGTACATAGCTTCTCTCTTGGGTCATTAGCAATGCCTCATGGGGGTGTATTTCTCTCCTGGATTGCTCACTATACTGGCAAAGTTGTCCTTCATGTGGCGTTGTTCTTGGGGAACATGTCCTTCATCCTTATCAACAAGAGACAATAACCCTATTGAGATTATGTCTAAACCCTATGTCTAGAGGGAAAACTAAATATTTTAAATATTTTGAGTACCAACTATGGAAATGAAATGCAAATTTATATAGAGGGAATCTATGGACTTGGTGGGGTAAAAGGTATATATTGTTGAAAGGATTAAAAATGGTAGATATAAGTAATTATTGAATTCAGTCCATATTATTATAGGGAGATGGAATTGCCGATGTGAGAATACGTTCAATGTTATCAAAATTATTTATAAAAAAATGAACCAATGGAGTCACCAAGGGATTTGAAGAATATATCCCAACTTACTCAATTTATATGTTAACACAATTGAAGTTAGAGAAAATATCCTAATTGACAATGTTTTAAGCCTAAACCTAATTGAGTTCACCATTAAATGTTGCAATTGGTCCAATTTAGGCCTAAACCCAATTGAGTTTACAAGAACATATCCTAATTGACCTCAATTTAGTGGTGTAACTAAATTCATTTTAAGCCACAAACCTAAGACACTTTAAACTCTCATTCAATAAATTTTTGTTGAGTTTTTTCTCAACGTAAGAACACATTTTACAATCCTCTATGATTCAATCCAAAAAATGTTACCCACCTTTGATGTTTTTTAACATAAATAAAAATTATATGGATTCAATGTGTCCACAATGCAATTGACTAAATGGTGTCCACAATGCAATGATCATGATCATGAGGATGAGGATGAGGATGAGGATGAGAATGATGATGAAGATGATGATGGTGATGATGAGGAAAACGATGATAATGAAGATGATGAAGATGATGATGATGAAGACAATGATGATTAAGATGATGATGTTGATGAAGATGATGATGATGATGATGATGATGATGATGATGATGATGACGACGACGACAATGACGATAATGGAGACAATGATGATGATGAAGATGAGGATGAGGATGACGATGATGATGATGATGATGATGATGATGATGATGATGATGATGATGATGATGATGATGATGTTGGTGGTGATGACGACGACAACGATGATGATGAAGATGATGAGGATGAGGATGAGGATGATGATTAAGACGATGGCGATGATGATGATTATGATGATGATGATGATGACAATGGAGATGATGATGATGATGACGACAATGGCGATGATGATGATGTTGATGATGATGATGAGGAGGAGGTGGACGAGGACGAGGATGAGGACGAGGATGATGATGACGAGGAGTATGAGGATGAGGATGATGATGATGATGATGACGGTGATGATGATGGAAACGATGATGATGAAGATGATGAACATGATGATGATGATGATGAATATGATGATGAAGGAGATGATGATGAATATGATGATGGTGATGACGATGACAACAATGATGATGAAGGTGATGAACATGATGATGATGAGGATGAAGACGATGATGATGAAGATGAAGATGACGATGATGATGATGACGACGATGACAACGACGACGACGATGATGATGATGATGATGATGAATACGACGATGATGGCGATGATGATGATGATGATTATGAAGACGACATGACAAAAATGGAGATGATGATTATGATGATGATGAGGAGGATGAGGATGATGACGATGATGACGATGTAACATACTGAATAAAAAATGACAAAACTAAATAATTTAAACATAATTCATTATGCAAAAATATATGCTCACATACCTCCTAGATTCCAACATTGTTTTAATTTCATTGATATTATTCTTCATCTGACTCAACATCTGTATCATCGTCTGGTTCAAAATCACTATCATTGAAATGATCGCTCAGATCAACATCATCATCAACGTCATTTTTGGTTATATATTCATCATCAATATCATCACTAAATACGTCATTGTCCGCTACATCATTTGAATGATCAAATTTTTGATCGGATTCTTCATCTAACACATCTACCTTGGCGGCCAACTACTCCTGATCTGCATCACCTTCTTCTTCAACATTGTCTTCTTCCTCTGCATTATACTTGAATGGTCTTCCTCTTGGATCAAATCTAACAATGTATGACCAACCTGCTTTACCTAGAACTTCTGAGTAAAATACCTTCTCCAATTGACTTGGAAGAACATAAGGCTATGTACCCGGTTCAATTGCCCTTGTATTAATCATGGTAAATCCATTACCATGCTCAATAACAGTTCTTTCAAAATCACATTCATTCATTCGTAGCTTGTACTATTTGACCTCAAACAGAACTATTTTAAAGGAATTAAACTCACTCAAATATATCTTCCAAATAAACATAGCACCTATTTGCAGATATTTCTTGATGCTTGTCACTTCTAGAGGAAACATTAGTGACATGAAAAACTGCAGTCATCCCATAGTCGAATGTTTTATTCTTGTCATCCAACTTTTTGTTGCAAAATTTATGACCATTGCACCACATTGTCTTGTGATGTATCAACTGCATCATGCCCGACTCAGTAAATAAATATATAAGAAGAAATAAACAAAAGAAATACATTGATACAATGGGAAACAACGAAACAAATGAGCAGAGTAAATATACTTGCATTTTTATCTTTTAAACCACATGCTAAATCAATTTCCCGTTGTGTAACTTCACCGGGATATTCTTCTCGATAATGATGCATTGTTTTAATCATTTTACTAACCCCTTCCCATGATAAGGAACCGTAGAATTATGTACATCGTTCTATCCATTCCTCCATCCAATCGAGATTGTTTTCAATGTATAAATGTAGTGCATCCCACATGCGACCAACTATATGAAAAAATAACAATTAAGAATTGTAAATTAGCTATCATTAAAGGCAATTAAGTTTACCTTAAAATACTAATGGAATGATAAAAATTACATGAGTGTTATATATATATATATGTGTGTGTGTGTGAAATTGAAAAATTAATTGCATAATAAATTAAATCTACACCATTAAGTTACCTTTCACTTTCCTCCTTCTACCTTTCCCCAACAGAGCCTCCCCTTCAAATTTGTTGATGGAGTTTACATGCCAAATGCAAGGCAGATTGATATTTTTTGCTAAATTTGGAAGCTACTGACTAATGTACACCATGGATTCATATACCATATATCCCTGCACCATAGAACCCTCAGGACATTCTCTTTGTCTAACAAAATCCTTCATTGACTTCAAATTTCTTTCCACCATCCACATTGACCTTGAGTTTACAAGTCCACACAATTCAATCTCCTCAACTTGGTGTATGAGATAGTGTTCTTATGCATTGAAAAATGTTGGAGATAAATAATTTTGCATTTCACACATTAGGCGAGGAATTTCTATCTTCCAATACCTAATATATTCTTTATGAATTTTTTTAGATGAAAGCCACCTACAAAAGATGCAAGAAAATAACAGTGATCAACAAGATTGAGGCATATATAATAAAGTTCCAAGTTGTAAAACACAATATGTCAATAAGCTATGAAACAAAGAGAACAAACATTTTCATGCATATAAATTGTTACTTACCTCATGTATTTACCAAGATCATATACAACTTGTTTTATGTTGTTGTCAAAGCTATCTGGGAGAGATAGAGGTAGAACGTACTGTAGCAAAAATAAAATCATTATTTAATGTTTCCAAACAGGAGAGAACAATTACTAAAAATATGTACTAAATGGAAATTATATACGTAAATAATTACCTCAATGAAT
Source organism: Larix kaempferi (assembly GCA_027924585.1). NCBI lineage: Eukaryota > Viridiplantae > Streptophyta > Pinopsida > Pinales > Pinaceae > Larix > Larix kaempferi. Next base: position 11,245,680 of record BSBM01000464.1, read on the forward strand.
GTATGCCAGTCATGAGTTTTAACACAACCAAAATCACATTTTTTCGTTAAGATATTTTGCATGTTCGATGAAACCCCGTCGGAAAACTTATTTTCTAAATGACCTCTTTTATAGCATTGCTTTGTTTCTCTGTCAATAACCATGGAATACTAATATTTCGATCCCCATCTCCGTAATTGGAAATAATTACACTTTGCAATGCGTGATTGGATTCTTCAATGTGACTACAAATTTTTCCAATTTTATCTTTGTCAGACCTTCCATCTAATATCCGCCACATCATTTATGTTACATTCTTCCTGATATGCATTGTATCGAACAAATGAGCTATTTGTAGGTACTCGTAGTAAGGAAATCTACTGAATTGTATGGGATAAATTTTCATTCCTCGTGGAAGCCCATTCATTCCTTAAAGATATTCATTAAACATAAACGAACAACACATTAAGAAAATATCATGACACCCATGGTAGAGAAAATTCAGTAAAAATATAAAAATCATAATATTACGTGTTTATATATGCTACATATACAATTTGCATACCTTGACGATTTCTATTATATTCCAACTTCCATAGGTGAGGTGTCATTCTTCGTGGTTTCTTTCCATTCTCTTCTTTACCATTGAAATTTGTTTTCTCGGTAGTTCGATCCCTATGGTTCTTAGGGAGTAAGTGCTTGTACTCATCAAACACCTCCTCTACAAAACTTCTTGAATGGCGAGATTTTATCCTAGGACCACATACTGGGCAAGCAAATTTACCCTTTGTTTAAAGACTTGCAAGATATATGTATTAATGTTATAGAATAAAAATATTATTAATTTTAAAAAATGCATGTTATTTACCTTAAAAACATATAATTTTAACGACGTGCAATAGAAATTCGCATACCACAAAAATGTGTTAACTCGGGAGCATCATGAATTTTCCATGGTATTCCATGAAACTGAAATTGTTTCTACCCTATTGGTCTGGAGATGTCATACATAGTGATTCCATCCCATAACTTCAATAGCTCATCGATAAGAGGCTCAATATATACATTCATATCTTTAACTTGGTACTTACCTAATTGATCATTGAACATACAATATTGCTATATAGTTATGTGTCCCAATATATAAAAGGTGTTCTCATGCAGTAATTAAACAAATAAATTAATGAAATAATATAATTACTTTCAAAAACATACCTAGAATAATCATTTCCAACATTGTGTGCTCTCTCTTTATCATCATCCAAGGAGGAAGGTTTGATCCGGATTTATGTGGGAACGAAACAAAAGATATCATATACAGAATCATATAAAGAGATATATTGCAAACAACACAGTGAGACAGTAAACACATATTCTATTAAATAGCAGAAATAGAACAAACTGTAAAATACAATAGCTAGAATGGTGGTAGCTATATCTGAGAAGAGATGTGCCCGCTATGCTCATTCGTGCCAAGATGAATATAAAGAAAGGCCGAAAGGGCCTATTTATCATAAGCATGAGGGAAAGAATCCCAATCAACCAAAAACCTAACCTTAGAAGATGAACCGTCATAAAGTTTGCGGCCCCAAGGTGGTTAGTTGAATAGTCAACTTCCTCGGGTCATAACTTTTGCATACAATCTCCGTTTGGGGCGCTCAGTAGCCCGTTGGAAAGGTCTAACCAAGATTTACAACTTTTAACTAGAATAAAACGTGTGTTGTAGACAACCATTTGCCCCCCAAATCACCAAAAAAGGTCGTTTAGGGCCTCAAAACAGCTCCGGAAGTTCAGGACCCGAAATACTGCTAAAAATAGTAATTTACCAAAATTTCCAGAAGACTATTTTGAGCCAATTGGAAGAGGTGGGCGGCCATCGATATCCACCTGGATCAATCCTTCCTCCTTAGGAAGCAATGGTCTCCATTGCGTCAAACCCTTATCATATGTCGAACCGTGTGTTGAGTTGAGCTCCTGGTGCTGTGTTTGCTGAAGCGAAAAGGTTTCCTTTCTTTGAAATCTTCAGAGGGTTGTAATTGTTGTTGTTGGACGCGCTAGAGCTATTCAACAGTTTTGGTCCTTAGGTGATGCAGCACTGAATTTGTGTTCTTCTTGTTTCTGTTGAGTAGAAGGATAATCTGTACAGGTTGTGGATGTCTCTGCGATTTGATGTTCACCTTTAGTGGCAATTGCGAATAGCGAAAATTTCCTAGTGTGGGAGATTATCTTCCTTCCCTGCTCGTTTGGGGTAGGTGCAACTATCTATGGTATCCGATAGAGTTGTCCTCCCAAAGTGACAATGACACTGCGAGGTCGTGATTCATATACAGCATGACGCTTCCACATATATGGTTGTCCTAAAAGAACATCACATACTTCAAGTGGGGCCACATCACGCAATACCTCATCTTTGAAGGGCTTGATGCCATATGGTAGGCGACATTGGTGACTGACGCGGATCCCTCGTCCTTGGCTTAGCCATCCAATGGTGTATGGTTGTGGGTGTGGTGTTATTGGTAGATCCAATCTCTTGATGACTTCTGTTGAGATCAGGATCTTCTGGCTGGCGCTGTCCACAAAAAAGTGTAGGGGAATTCCCTTCACCCACATCTGTGAGTGGAAAAGGCGCTCCTCTACCGTCGACTCTTCAGGTTCCTCTGGTTGAATCTATGTGGTGGCGACAATGGAACTGGGTTCTGCATCAATGATTTTCTTCCCTTTTCGCACGGCTGTGAAATTAGGTTCTGAGTCAGAATCGGAACTGGGATCTGATTCTGAAGCTTTGATCTTAGCCACCAATGACTGTTTTGAGCGACATTCATCAGTGTTGTGCTAGGGGATTTTATGGAAATCGCACCACTTCCTGGTGTCCTTCTTTGTCTTTTCTTTACCCTTCTTCGCTTGTGGTTGGGACTGGTTGTCCTTTCCCTGCCTCGTGTTCTGCGAGCCAGAGTTTCCCTTGCCCTGTTTCTGCACAGGTCCGAAGTCACGCTTGTTATTTTGTTGAAATGTCTGCTCGATTTTGACAGCATATCGATAGGCGGATCCGAGTGAAGATATTTCCAGGAGATCCATCTCTGTTCGTATGTACCGGTGTAGGTCACTGTGATATTTCAGTACTAGGTGCCGTTCGGAGTCCTTGATACCCAGCTTTGTGTGCGGGGTATGAAAGTTGTTGGTGTACTCCGACACTGTTTGGTCCCTCTCTTGGTGTAGAATGGTCCATTTCGTGTACTAGTCATCATAGTTTCCAACAGGGTAATATTGTTCCTTGACGACATCTATAAAAGAGACCCAAGTGGGATTGGAATATTCAAACAATCCTGACTCGTCTGATGATTTTTGCTCACAATAAGTTTCCCACCAATTTTTGACATGGGGGACGGCCTTGAGCAGTGCAAAGATGATCTTTTCCCTGTCGGAAAATTGGTGGATAGAGAAATACCCTTCTAGTAGATTCAACCATTTATCTAGGGCATCGACATCGATATGGCCTTCAAATAACGGAATATCAAAATTAACTTGTACCTTGAAGGGAGTCGTATCTCCGAAATGGCTGTTCGTTGAGGGTGCATTTTTCGTTGTTGGCATGCGTCGAAGGATCTCGGTGAAATTATCCATCATCTCGTTCCTCTGTCGCTCGAGGGCTTCCTCGAGAAACATCTTGATAGGATCTACTGCTCCATCGTCTCTCTTTTCTTCCGCCATGGGAGGTCGTTTGGGGTGGCGAGAGTGGTCTTCCCCAAGTGAAACCAGTTCGAGACCCAACTCTCTGTATCCTTACCTCGTCGGGGACATGCACCGAGAAACAATCAAAGAGAAGACCGCTCTGATACCACTGATCCAGATTTATGTGGGAACAAAACAAAAGATAGCATATACAGAATCATATACAGAGATATATTGCAAACAACACATTGATACAGTAAACAGATATTCTATTAAATAGCGGAAATAGAACAGACTGTAAAATACAATAGCTAGAATGGTGGTAGCTATCTCTGAGAAGAGATGTGGTCGCTATGCTTATTCGTGCCAAGATGAATACAAAGAAAGGCTGAAAGGGCCTATTTATCATAAGCATGAGGGAAAGAATCCCAATCATCCAAAAACCTAACCCTAGAAGATGAACCATCATAAAGTTTGCGGCCCCAAGGTGGTTAGTTGAACAGTCAACTTCCCAGGGTCATAACTTTTGCATACGATCTCCGTTTGGGGCGCTCGGTAGCCCGTTCGAAAGGTCTAACCGATATTTACAACTTTCAAGTGGGGCCACATGCACGCCATTGGCAGCCATTTGACCCCCCAAATCGGCATAAAAGGTCATTTAGGGCCTCAAAACGGTTCCCGAAGTTCAGGACCCGAAAAACTGCTAAAAATAGTAATTTACCAAAATTTCCAGAAGACTGTTTTGAGCCAATTGGAAGAGGTGGGCTGCCACCAATATCCACCTAGATCAATCCTTCCACCTTAGGAAGCAATGCTCTCCATTGCATCAAATCCCCTATCATATGTCGAACCGTGTGTTGAGTTGAGCTCCTGGTGTTGTGTTTACTGAAGCGAAAAGGTTTCCTTTCTTTGAAATCTTCAGAGGGTTGTAATTGTTATTGTTGGACGCACTGGAGTTGTTCAACAGTTTTGGTCCTTGTGGTATCCTTGGTCTGCACTAGTGTGGATGGTTTCTTTTTGGAGGAGCACCTTGAATGCGTGGCCTTGCACTGTACGGGTACCCGAATAGGCGATGCGACACTGAATTTGTGTTCTTCTTGTTTATGCTGAGTAGAAGGATAATCTACAGAGGTTGTGGATTTCTCTACGATTGGATGTTCACCTTTAGTGGCAATTCTGAATAGGTAAAATTTCCCAGTGTGGGAGATTATCTTCCTTCCCTTCTCGTTTAGGGTAGGTGCAACTATCTCTGGTATCCGATAGAGTTGTCCTCCCAAAGTGACAATGACACTGCGAGGTCGTGATTCATATACAGCATGATGCTTCCACATATATGGTTGTCCTAAAAGAACATCACATACTTCAGGTGGGGCCACATCACACAGTACCTCATCTTTGAAGGGCTTGATGTCATATGGTAGGCGACATTGGTGACTGACGCAGATCCCTCGTCCTTGGCTTAGCCATCCAATGGTGTATGGTTGTGGGTGTGGTGTTATTGGTAGATCCAATCTCTTTATGACTTCTGTTGAGATCAGGTTCTTCTGGCTGCCGCTGTCCACAACAAAGTGTAGGGGAATTCCCTTCACCCACATCTATGAGTGGAAAAGGCGCTCCTTTGCCTCCGACTCTTCGGGTTCCTCTGGTTGAATCCGTGTAGTGGTGACAACGGCACTGGCTTCTGCATCAATGGTTTGCTTCCCTTTTCGCGCAGCTGTGAAATTAGGTTCTGAGTCAGAATCAAAACTGGGATCTGATTCTGAAGCTTTGATCTCAGCCACAAATGACTGTTTTGAGCGACATTCATCAGTGTTGTGCTAGGGGATTTTGTGGAACTCGCACCACTTCCCGGTGTCCTTCTTTGTCTTTTCTTTACCCTTCTTCGCTTCTGGTTGGGACTGGTTGTCCTTTCCCTCCCCCTGTTATGCGAGCCTGAGTTTCCCTTGCCATGTTTCTGCACAGGTCCGAAGTCACGCTTGTTCTTTTGCTAAAATTTCTGCTCGATTTTGTCAGCATATCGATAGGTGGATCTGAGTGAAGAGATTTCCAAGAAATCCATCTATGTTCGTATGTACCGGTGTAGGCCACTGCGATATTTTAGTACTAGGTGCCGCTCGGAGTCCTTGATACCCAGCTTTGTGCGTGAGGTATGAAAGTTGTTGGTGTACTCCGTCACTGTTTGGTCCCTCTCTTGGTGCAAAATGGTCCATTTTGTGTACTGGTCATCATAGTTTCCAAAAGGGTAATATTGTTCCTTGATGACATCTATAAAAGAGGCCCAAGTGGGATTGGAATATTCAAAAAATCCTGACTCGTCTGATGAGTTTTCCTCACAATAAGTTTCCCACCAATTTTTGACATGGGGGATGACCTTGAGGAGTGCAAAGATGATCTTTTCTCTATCGTAAAATTGGTGGGAATAGAAATACCTTTCTAGTAGATTCCACCATTTATCTAGGGCATCGGCATCGATATGGCATTCAAATAACGAAATATCAAAATTAACGTGTACGTTGAAGGGAGTCGTATCTTCAAAATGGCTGTTCGTTGAGGGTGCATTTTTCGTTGTTGGCATGCGTCGAAGGATCTCGGTGAAATTATCCATCATCTCGTTCCTCTATCGTACAAGGACTTCCTCGAAAAAAATCTTGATAGGATCTACTACTCCGTCATCTCTCTTTTTTTCTTCCATGGGAGGCCTGTTGTTGGAGCAACATCCCCCCCAAAAATTTTGTACATACTGGGGCGCCTCCTTTTAGTTTTTCTAGAAAGATTGCCTAAAGAAGTTAATTCTCCCTCTAACTTAGTTTTTTTTTTCAACTGAGGAATCTGCTTTGAACAATTAAAGTTTTCTTCTAAAAGTTAAAATTCATGATTCTCTCTCGAAATTACATTAGCATTCATGAAACTCTCCCGAAACGGAGGAAGCATTCATGATTCCCTCCCGAAACCGCGGAAATTTTTTGAAAAAAACTTAAGTTTCTCTTCTGAAACTGCGGAAGCCATTTGCATATCTCTCCCAAAACTGCGGAAGCAAATTTGCGTGTCTCTCTCGAAATCGCGGAAAGAAATTCAGAAATCTCTCCCGAAATGGCGGAAGTAATTCATGAAGCTCTTCCGAAACTGCCGAAGATTTCTTTAAACGAAACTGAGAAAATACTTAGTGTTTTCTGGAAGAAATTAAGTTTCTCTCCCAAAATCGCGGAAAGAAATTCAGAAACCTCTCCCGAAACTGCAGAAGTTATTCACCTATATCTCCCGAAATTGCGGAAGCTATTTGCCTATCTCTCTCGAAATTGTGGAAAGAAATTCAAAAAACTCTCCCGCAACTGTGGAAACATTCATGATTCTCTTCCGAAACGGCGGAAGCATTCACAAAATTCTTCGGCAACTGCGAAAGCATTCACGGAACTCTCCCCCAACAGCAGAAGCATTCACGAAACTCTCCTGCAATTGCGGAAGCTTTCGTCAAATGTTTCCACAAATTTATTTCGTAAGTTGCGGAAGGATATACTGAGTCTTTCCGAAACTGTGGGACGAATCGGCAAAACTGCTCGTGATAAGATTCCGAGAGGTTGTATTTCGAAAAGATACGCCAGTCTCTCCCAAAATGTCGAGGCAGTTCACCATATCGTTCCGCAATTGCGGATGAAACTCGTAAGTCCGAGATGGCTTGAAATGACCGCACCGTACAAGGCATTAAAACCCTGTTTTAATGACACCACCTACCCATTTAATGCCGCATGTGTCTAACCTTTTATAAGGACGACGGGGGTTTGGTTGATTTCATTGTTTATTTATCGTTCAACGAACGCCGTTAGGAAGACCGCACCGGACCGCTCCTGCTCAGCACATCCACGACCGCGTCCACCTCACTCAACCACTATCTCGTCTCCAGGTAGGTTTTTAACCGTTATTTTTGTCTCATCTACACGTCAAGTTACTTTTTTGGTTTTCCCATCCATAACGTGGCCGATAGACATTAGTAGCATAGGTCATTTTTTGTTTTTTAAGGCCATCGTGGCCCCTTAAGTTTCTCATTCCTACCAACTAAGAGCCATAGCTGTGACCATCCGAGTTTTTCACCGACCGCATTCCGATCATTTTCCCACCCTGATTCAAACTTCATACCGGCCACACACCATTTCTCAAGTATTATTAATAACAGTAGTGGTCGGTTGAGATACTCAACCACTCACCTTTTTGATGAATGTGGAGAACAGTCCCTTGTTTCATTGTTTATTCATAGGATTTTTCCACTCCAGGCTTCCCCACCATTAACCATTAGAAGTGCTACGATGACGGATACCCTCTCTCCAAGGGCTAGACGGGAAGCAGGTTTTTTCCACGTGATATGCTTACCTTTTCGGAAGCATTCCAAAAGCTCTTGACTAAACATTGTCTCCCTAGAATAATCAATTCTCAGAACCATATTTCATTTTTTGGAGTGATCTATTTTGCTTCCCCAGCATGCATCTTCATAATTTGTCTATATTTCTCATTAGCATGTTGAATTTGTCCTTCTCTTTGTTACACTCTCATAACATGTTTCAATTTTTATAATGATTCACATTGGGTTGCTAGAAGGGATAAGCCAAGATGCAAAAAGGTGGTAGAAAGAAAGCTAAAGTGATGGAACCAGAGCCAGTGCAACTAAGGACTGAAACTATGTTCCAAGATATTAAGTGTACCACCGGGATTCCTCCCGAGGTCCATTGGGGAGATGTTTACAGGATGATCAGGGACAAGGATATCCCAGATGTATTATTGGAAGAAGAACAAATATACCTCAACATTAGAACTTCCGGAATAGCTAGGGCTTCTACCCACCCTGAATTGTTCCCATGCTCTGAAGTGATCAGGTGGATACTGGAACATGCCAACCCAGAGACAAGAGTATAACATGACAACAGGGGAGAGGCTTTCGCTTCATTCCATCCAGCATATATTGCTGCAGCCTACAAATTCTCATGTCCCCAGCAAGCTCTAAGTGATGAATGGTTGGGAAAGATGAACAATATTGAGATGGCCAAAAAATTATTGGTCACAGGAAAGCACTTGAGAAAGAGAGGTATGATGAATATGATGTTCAGAACCTAAGACCTCCTTTTAGGTTAATCGCCCTGATGCTATGTAGAATTTTCAGCATGCCCGATGGCACTTTATATAGGATACAGTGGGCCCCCATCATCCAATTTGTAGCATTCAAAGGGACTGTGTTTGACTGGGATACTATCCTTTTGGACAGTTTGGCATCCACAGTGGTTTCTACAAGAGAAGGTTTGGAAGCAAAAATAAATGTAATAGACCTCCCAATCATCCCTTACACTCCATCAGAAGATCATATTGTGTCCCGATGGGATGAATTTGTGTATGATAAGAAGAGGAAGGAAGTAGTCTTGAAATCGGAAGAGAGGATAAAGAGACTCTTCCAAGAAGATATTGTTACCCGGCGGGAGACCACGGTGATGAAAAATACATATAAGGCTCCCATAGCCATGGCATCCGCCGCTGTAGAAGCAGCAAAAGCAATGCAGAACAATGTGGTCAATATGGTTAGAGAATTTGAGTCAACAAAGAGGAGAGTTCGCATGTTACAACACACTGTGTCTAATGAACAGTCTTACAGGGATCTTGTAGTGAATAAGTATAATCGTCTATCTATTGAGCACAAGGAATTGTCAGATAAGTATCGCCAGTTAGAAGAAGAAAAGAAGCACCTGGCAGTCCAGATGATGGTTTTAGAAGCAGAAAAGAACGATTCGGAAGCTAGAGTTTCTCATCTGCAAGCAGATAAGCAAGCAATGGTTGAGCAATTAGAGTAGACAGAGAGAAGAGCAATAGATATGTCTCCCTTTCATGAGCTGTCCTGTGACATTCTGAGACAAATGCACGCCACACAGGAGCTGATTACTGAGGAAGTGTGCAGGCTCAAAGCCATGATGGTTAGATTGAAAGAAGTCAACGCAGAGGCCAATAGGCTTAAGGGTAAATATACTTGGGTTAAATCAAACATCCTGAGCCAAATGGAATGGAGAGAAGGGAAGGTTGATTTCCCCAAGCATCTCCGATTCAAATATGTAGATGATTTTAAAGAAGATATAGCCCTTATGGAATTCTGTAGGAACTGTAGCCTTAAGCTCATGGCTAAGATCCGAGGAACAATGGATAAAAGTAACAGTCTTTATCAAAAAATCCATGAAGTGCATGATAAGTGCAAGTTGAGTTTTCCTCAGTCCCTCGATGAGTTCCCAGGCAAAGAGAAACGTTTATCAAACTTCAAGGAAGAGCTGGGCATTCAAATAGAATATGTAAAGAAGATTGATGTCTTAGCAATTGATGATCTCCATCACTATATTGGGTTGTCATCAATTTACAGTCATTCGCTTAAAGAAATCCACCAAGCAACAGTTGCAGAAATTCAGGGTATTGGAGCAGAACTTGGTAAAGATGTGACTTCCTAGAAGATATTGCTCCCTTCCTCAACAAATGTGGTTATCAGAGACACTGGTATCTGGTTCAGTTACATAGCAGAGGAGGAAAAGAAAGTAGCAGCAGCAGTAGCAGCCGGTCTAAGTCCTTCTCTCCCAATAGTACAGCTAGTCCAAGTCCTTCTCTCCCAGTAGAAGTGCCTTCCCAAGGGTGAACACGCTGATCCTACAGCGTTGTTCCTTTTTTTTATTTTGGTCTCCCTATGTTTAAAGCGTGGAACCACTGAACAGCTGTCCTTTTCTTTTTGCGAAATTTTTTGTTTTAAGAAAAGGGCCACAATTCATTTTTTAAAAGGGAAAAGTCTGTAGATGACATGTGTAAAGAGCCAGGTGGCAGCCCAAGAGGCATTTTGTAAAGATATAAATAGAAGGTTAGGAAACAGTGTATAGGACTTTTGGCAGGGAAATCATTTTTCTGAACTTGCACGAGCTATCTTGCACTTGTTTCAAGAAAATGAAATGTACCTAATAAGAGCCTGGAGAGGATGTCTTTTGCATGGAAATAGATATTGGATGCATGCTGGATTATTCCTGTGACTTTCATATTCTACTGTGAGATCTTTCTTTGTTGTCTTGAATTATTTCTCTGTATTGAATGATCTTACTCTTTCTTGTGCAAATGAATTTTCTCCTACATGAGTAATGGAATGTGTTATATGTGAATTAGAAGCTATCTTCTAATATCTCTTGCTTTCTTGCTGTAGATCTATCTTTATGATTTAATGGCTATCTGTTGATCTTTAGATAACTCTTCCAACACATTACTCATATGTATAATTTGCCCCTTGCAGGGATAGTTTAGATTTATTTCAGTTTTAGGTACAGATTTGTTTCGAGTTCTACAATTAGATTAAGTTATCTTAGGCACTTGCATATCATTTCAAACTATAAAATAAAAAAAGAATAGTGGATCGGGCCATAACCGATATAATTGAAGCAAATCTCCAAACCCAACGGTTACCGGAACCGCTAACAGGACGGATTCCCCACACCAAACGGTGGACAATCTAATGGGGATAGTCTACCGAGGAGAATCCCTTTTTGCTTGATGCTGTGATCTTCGAGGAATCAACAGTTTTTGGCGCTAGAAGGAGGGCCTAAAAGTGCATGTCTGATAAAAGAAAATCTCCCACTGTCAAAAATGTTGCTGAAAACCCGCTTAAAAAAGGAATTTCAGACAACCCAAATCTTGAAGTAGCAAACCAAGAAAACCTCATATCCGATTCTGAACCTCAAGAAGCATTGTATGCTGTGCCTTTTACAGAAATAGAAGATTTAAGGAGGCATACACGATCTTATGTTAGACAGCTAGGTGGTTTAAACGCAGTAAATTTCCTTCCTAGGAAAAGTTCTCCTAGAAAAGAGCGACAGTACACCCGTGATTCGATCCTTGTGCAAAATTTTGAAGAGCTTGTGAATTTAACCTTGGAAGAAATTGCAGAACCCCTGAACAAGGTCGATCTTGAAAACCCATAAAATATTTTAGATCAAGAAAGTCTTGGAGAACTTGTTACTCCAAAGAACACTCCATTGAACTCACCTTACAATTCTCCATCAGATTCTCCACATAGAGACATGGCCATACCTGCTTGGAGAGCAAGGGGAGCGTTGAATCTAGCTGGGCCATTCCACAATCTTCCAAAAAATCTAGAGAAAGTCTTGCCTAAATTCGACCCAAGGAAATCCATTTCAGCCGAAGATCATCTCAAGAGTTTTTATTTAGCTCTGAATCTTTTAGATGTGCAGCATGAAGATGTAGTCTATAGGCTTTTTCCATACACATTTGAGCCGAAAATATCATCCTGGTATTTTAGCCTACAACCTAGCTCGATCTCAAGTTGGGATGAATTTGAAAAATGTTTCTTATAGAAATATGGAAACCAAAAAACTGTAGCTACGCTTATGAAAGAATTATTGTACATGAGAATGGAAAAGAAAGAAAAGGTTCAAGACTTTAACCAAAGGTTCACAACGCTCTTAAATAATTTCAGTGAAGCAAATAAAGCAAGAGAGGAATCTCTGATTGAATATTATACAACAGCTCTTGAAGGACCCATAGCAATGTTCGTTAAAAGATCTAAGAAAACCACCATGATAGAGAATTTCGAAGAAGCTAGAAAGGTGGAAGAAGAAGTGGACAGCATTGCTAAACATGCCTTAGATGCAGAAACAAAACCAACAGTCAGTAAAAAAACCTTGCTGCTCACTAGAGGTAAAGAAGAGTCATCAACGGACATGGAGAATGTAGTTAAGATGATGCAAAAGTTGTCCATTAAAATTGTAGATCTCGAAAAAGATAAGGCTGCTAGTACATCTAGGAAACCTTTCAAGCCATTTTACAAAAAGAGGGAAGACAACGATCAACCTCATCCACCCATGAATACTTCCCCTATTTTAAACCTCAATGAAATAGGGATGGAAAACTTCTGCACCTTTCATCAAGAACCGCATTCAGAGAAGAGCTTCCCACAATGGATTAACTCTATGAGTTTAGTCATGAGCCAAATGCTGGATTCACAGATTCTAGATCAAGATGATCCTCTAGAGGAATCAATCCCTGAATTAGAAGAACCAAATCCGAACACCACTATGGTGCTATGGGATTGGGTACCTTTAACTGAATTAGTAGAAGAAGATCCCATAGAAATCTCTCTCTCTGCTGTGAACATTAATACTCGCAGTAAAGGCCCTATTACGGATCTTGTACCAGACTCGACTCCTCCCAAACCTAAAGTTTCAAAAGAACTACCTAGAAAACATATAGCAATCATTCCACCGCAACCTAAAGCTAGCCAAACAACGGCCAAATAGCCAAACATTGACACCATAATTCAACAACCAAAGGTCACAATGAATAAAACAGACAATCCGGCTAGAATTAGGAACAACTTGGATATAGGATATGACATTATTGAGGATATAAAGAAAGTCAAAGCAAATGTGTCAATATTCGATATGTGCAGTTTGCCTCAGCAACGAGATAAGCTGCTGCATGCTCTGCAACCCCAGCCCAGCACTACATTAACAGATACTCAAGAAGATCCCGAAATTAATGAGGCTAGTATCGGCGGGAAATCTAAATCTCAAACGTTGCCATTCCTATTGACCTTTGAAATTTTCAATCATAATGTTCACAATTGTTTGGTAGATTCTGGAGCATCTTCAAATTTCATGCCACTGTCAATTTGTAAAAAATTTAACGGGCAACCTGTTCCTTCTCCGACCCAAATTATTCAGTTAGATAGGACTGTTGTCAGAGTTATTGGGGAAATGAAAGATGTCCTCATTATATTATCAGCCGACTCTAGAGTCTGTCAGTTTATTGACATAATGGTGGTTGATATTCCTGAGGCCTATGGTTTGATCTTAAGTAGGGACTGGTCCACCAAGCTGAATGGTTACTTCGCAACTGATTGATCTCATCTGTGGTTGGCTTATCAAAATAGACAAAATCAGATCAAAGTCCTAAGAGAACCGCATATGAAGCAAAATGTAATTCAACTAGAGGGAAAGAATGAGGCTGTAACCTTCTTATCCTCGGTTCTGGGGAATTATTTTTTAGAAATTGATCCGGGTAATTATCAGTCTGAAACTATCAACCATGAATCAGATGAACAATCCGATCTCCTTCATTTCTCTCGGGCTGATGATGTTGACTGTAATATAGTTAGTTTAGATACTGACTTAGACCATAGAGATACTAACTTATCTAAATCAAAAGATTTTTTTTGGACATTATACTTTGATGGTTCTAAAACTCTGGAAGGTGACGGTTCTAAAACTCTGGAAGGATCCGGAGCCGGTTGTGTTCTAATGGATCCGCAAAGAAATAAGTATTTTTTGTCCTGTAGGTTAGAATTTGATTGTACTAACAACACTGCGGAATATGAAGCTTTGGTACATGGATTAAAGAAGGCCATCGATTTAAATGTTAAATACTTGAAGGTTTTCGGTGACTCAGAAATAGTTGTGAGATAGGTAAGAGACACCATTCACTATCTCTCAACTCATTTGAAGGGTTATCAGGATGAGGTATGGGATTTAATTATGCATTTTGATGCTTTCAATATAAAGTCTACTCCTAGATTGCAAAACTCTGCAGCTGATTTGTTAGCAACATTCGCTTCTAGATTGGTGCCATCTAATAACAAATGGTCAATTGAATTAATTTTCAGGGCCTCCGTTCTTGACAATGTCACAAACTTCAGAGTTTTCGATGATGACAAACAGATTATCAGTTTTCTAACGAACGAAGACAGTTTCCAAGGAGTTGTGATAGATGAAGAAGAACACGATTCTGATTTGCTAAAGAAGGATGAAAATAAAGGAAATTTCATCCCCAAAGGGGTAAGGTCACTCAAAATGCTGTTTGATCTTCAAAATAAGTTCAAAAGGCCAGCTAATACCAAAACTAACAGGTCATCAATGCAGCATGAGTTAGTTAATTTAGGTACCGAGGAAAACCCAAAATTTGTCAACCTTGGCAAATGCTGTTCACCGGGAGAAAGAGATAGGTTCATCAAACTGTTTAGACAATATAAGGATGTTTTTGCATGGACCTATGAGGATCTGAAAACATATGACGTCTGCATTATTCAGCATGTTATACCAATGAAAGCGGGTGTCAAGCCATTTCAGCAGCAATTAAGAAGGATGCATCCTACTTTGGAACCTCTGATTCAAAAGGAATTAAGGAAACTCCTGGATGCTAAAATAATCTTTATGGTCTGGCATTCTGAGTGGGTTGCTAATTTAGGTCCCGTAAGAAAGAAGTCAGGAAAGATAAGACTATGTGTGGACTTCAGAAATTTAAACAGAGCTTCAGATAAAGACAACTATCTCGTCCCTTCAATGGAATAAATTCTTCAAATGGTATCGGGATCTGAACTATTTTCTCTTCTCGATGGTTTCTCTGGCTACAATCAAGTATTAGTAGCCGAAGAAGATCGTCTTAAGACTACTTTCCGCACTAAGTGGGGAACTTTCGCATATAGAAGGATGCCATTCGGCCTGATAAACGTAGGAGCTACATTCCAGCGGGCAATGGATATCGCCTTCCGAGGATTGGGTGGGCAGTGTGTTGTTGTCTACCTAGATGATGTGACAGTTTTTTAAAGAAAAGGGAAGATCATGTTGTCCATTTGAAGCATATTTTTTATCGCTGTTGGAAATATGGTATTTCATTGAATCCCAAGAAGAGTGTGTTCGCTGTTCCCGAAGGTAAACTCTTGGGCCATATCATTTACAAAATAGAAGTGTCAATAGATCAGGAAAGAGTACACGCTATCAATAAAATTCCGATGCCTCATAACAAAAAATCTATGCAGTCCTTTATGGCCACTATCAATTTCATCCGAAGATTTGTTCTAGATTTCGCGCAAATTGTTAAACCTTTACAACAGATGGTTAAACAAAGCATACAGTTCAAGTGGACAGATTTAGAAAAGGATGCGTTTAGAGACATCAAGGCAGCTATAGCTAAAGCTCCTTTCTTAAGAATCCCATATTTTGATAAGGATTTTATCCTGTACACCTTTGCTTCGGATGACTCCCTCGCGGTTGTACTCACACAAAAGGTGGAGCTAGGAGATGAATACCCAATCTCATTTATGAGCACTGGTCTACAAGGGGCTGAGCTAGACTATCCTATGGTGGACAAGCATGCATATGTTGTCTTCAAAGCAGTCAAGCAGTTCATGTTATACCTCAATATTACACATTATGTATTAGTGTCGCATCCTTGTACTAGCGACCTAAATGACAGTTTTCCGTTAAGATCATCTGAACATTCAGAGTGAAAACCATTGACTGAATACTGAACGCAAAACCTTTTCCTGCCATCTGCCAACCCAACTTAGCCCTGTTTGTGAGCACTACCACTCCCTGCACATCTACAGGGGCGCGGTAGTTAGCACTACCACGCGTTGCTCCTTCTCTGGGGCGCGGTACTACCGCGTTATGCTCAGTTATAGGGGCGCGGTAGTCTGAAATTAGCCTTTTTGCCTTGGATTTTGGGATTCGGCCTTTGAGGAGATTTTGTTGGGATTACCACCTTTGGTTCGATCCTAACTCCTTCTCTGTTTAGCTGGCCTGATCCACTAAACCCTCCATAGATCCACACTTCTCTCTTGTTGGTTAGCCTTCCCATGTGTTATAAGAGAGAAGTTTTCCATGGGCCAAAGAGAGGACTTTTGGGGCATCAAACCTATGATCTTCATACTTCTGCAGAGATAGTTAGAGGAAGCACTTGGAGCTGGAGGATTGGCTTGGATATCAAGCAACCTTTGTAAGTACTCTTCAAGTTTGTAATAAAAGATAACTTGTCTTGTTTTTCCCATTTCATGTGTATTGTATGAATCATTGACATGAAATGTATCTAGTTTAGATTTGAACTTAATCTTTGCTTCAAGGTATTTGGAAGCTTGCATGCTTGTTCTTTGTTTGATTTCAACAGGTTCTACATTGGAGCTTTAGGATCAAGAACTAGAAGAGGGACAAACGTCGAATTGGAAGGTGAGTTATGTCTTCCATCTCTTATGAATGCATTTAATCTTGTTGTGAAGATTAGTTTAGGAACTCAAGGTAGCATTTGTTTCCTTTTTGTCTTAGCATAGAGTCAGTACATCCTGCTTTATCCTAAGAGAGTTTCTACCTATCCGTAGGGAGAAATTTCTACAACAAAAACTGGCGACTCCGCTGGGGAGACGAATCCATTTTCTTTGCTTGTGAAGTTTGCTTTCAATTTCACTCATTGATTGTAAGAATTGGGTTCTTTCACCTTCATTCACTTCCTTGTTCTCTGCATTAGACTTCTATTACAGATCAGTAAGTCCTCTGGGTTGGCAAACCCTTTAAAAGTCAAAATCTTTTCTCAAAATTCTGCCTCTTTCCCTCTGTTCACACACAACCGCGCCCCCGTAACTGCCTACAGAGCGGTAGTACCGTGCCTTAACCACTGCCTACAGAGTGGTATTCCATCAGTACCACACCTTAACCACTGTCTAGAGCGCGGTAGTCCTGCCGTACCGCATCTTATGTGCTGTCGAGAGCGCGGTAGTCTATCAGTACCGCTCCCAGGTGGCCTGTAGGCCCGCGGTAGTTCCTGGAAAGTGTGTTTATTTGGTTTGTTTGGTTATTTTTTGGGTCTTTTCGAGATTTGGATCCATGTTGGCCCTTTGAGTAAATACTAGTGTTTTGCTTGCATTTTTAAGCAAAATGGGTTCTATTTTTGAAAAAAAAATTCCTCCTCATGGCCGGGGGGGCCATGAATCATGGATCCTACAGTCGTTTTGACCCATATTAAGGTTTTGAGATCATTTTTGGTTTAGTTTGTTTGTCGTGTTTGGATTGCTTGGCATCTTATTTCCTTTGCATCCTATCTAATGATTGTTTGAAAAGATTGATTCCTTGCCTCCGCTTTAGTTCAAAGAGAAGCTTGATTTTGTCGTTCTTTTACCATATTCATGAAATTGAAACACATAGGTATTCTTCTTGCTTTAATTTAATCATTTGACATTCTTGGTATTACATTCATGAGAAGAAGAAATGCTTGTTTCATATTTATGTGCATTTGAGTTGGACGATATTATTAGGTTCTTCTCCTTGTCTTGCATTTGATTGGAAGCATTTGTAGAATCTTTCTTTCCGTAGCTTGGATGTGTCTTTTTCAAGTGTGAAAAGATAGGAAATGGATTAGAATCATTATGTTTGGTATAAATATGAATAATTTTTTCAATACTTTGTGTTAGTTTTGAGTGCATATTTTACTTCTTTCTATCATTTTGAAAAGTAATAAAATTACATGTGCATTGGGTTGTGCATATTGGGAACATAAAGAATTCTTCCTTACTTTAGCTAGTGTTCATCGAATAGAAAGGATCATTTCGGTTCATTCTCATTTGCATGGTTTGGGTCATCACAATACCACCAAGTTTCACGTCCATTTACCCGATTGAGTAAGACAACCTCTAAAATTAATCTCCCTAACTAAACCAACATTAACCTCACTTGAGGAAATCAAAAGAATTTGGTAGTTAGGTAGGACACCGGGGATAGGCATCAAAATAATTCCCCCTTATCATTTTTCATCTGAGACATAGTCGTTGTATTTAGGGAACTAAAATCCTCTAGTATTTATTGACATGCTCACATCCAGTTTGTGGAGGGGCCTCCTGACTGTTTTTAACTTTCAGGGGTTAAACGGCCGCGAGATTGAGAACCGGACGAACTCTGTGGAATGCCACACTCCACTTAGCCGTAAGGCAACATCGATCATTGTCTTCCTTGTAATTCATAGTAATGCAAGGGTGATAAGGCAGAAGCACCCAAAACATTTTCCAACGTGCCATGAACGAGGTAGCTTAGTGACTTTTCTACTAGGGCTCTTTTACCCAGGAGCCCTTTCGGTAAAGGTATATCCTTCTCATATTGGTCTCTCATTTTGTATTGTTCGACTTGGATTTCATCACCTTGCGAAAGATACAATTTGTTGAGGTCTCCAGCTCTTAGTTAGGAGGTTTTGCTTGCTATCTTGTAGAGGGTCTTTTTCTTTGTAGGGATGTTTGTTGGCATTCTGGCCATTTTGTTGTATAGCTCGCTTACTGTGGCAGCGGCCTCAGTATAGTTTTTTGAGCTTGCTCTTTTGGCCTGTGAGCCTTGTCTTTTCCTATCTCCCCTTTCGCACGCTCGGTTGCCTAAGGGTTTTTGAGTTCTTTTTAACAAGACTTCGTCCACATCACTTAGTTTTGTTCCATGGAGAATCCACCTCCATGCACCCATGCTCCTTCTAGGACTACCAGTCCAGAGACCCCTTTTCAAGGGTACCTTTTACGTTTCCTCCAGTTGGAGATATTGGTCCTCCCTTTATTGCCACGTTAAATCTTCCTGGATTAACCATAGGATTACCGGTATGGTTATTCAATCCGGTAATTCCGATTGCGCCCAATGTTTCGAATGTTAACTCTCCACCACGAGAGAGTCAATCCCAAACTAATCCTTCCCCTTATTCGTCGGATGAATCTTCTTTCGTTCCTTCTTCCGCGCTCGATCAAAGCAATAGTGTTAGTAATCAGGTGGATAAGAAGAAGAAGAAAAGGAAATTTAAGAAGAAGAACGATAAGGAAGAGACCAAGTGTAAACCGGTTGCCCCTAATGGCACTCATTCTATGAAAACACCTCGTAAACCCAAGTTCCCTTGCAAAATATGCAAGGGTGATCACTTTCTCAAGGATTGCCTCGATCTTTCCTGTGTATCAGAAGTGTGGTCTAAAAAACCCAAACCACTTGTATCGTCAACCTCTAACCATCATGTCGATAACACTCCCTCAACCAGTGACCCCTTGGTGAAGGGTAGGAAGGGTAAAATCCTATATCCCTGTTTGATATGCAAGGGTATGTATCGTACTTTCCTTTGTCCAAGCATGGATGAAGCCTCGCGGTGGTTGGAAGATATTACTAGTTCTCAACTGGTGCCTCCAACAGACCATAGTAAGTTGTCCCTCGACCCCCCACTGGTTGGCCAAGTGATCAATTCAGTTTCATCTGTAATTGATCCCACTCTCCCTTCCGAGAGTGAAGTGATCGAGTCGCTGTTGTTGATGTATATGTAACTTCGGAATGTATTTCACATATATGTATATTGTATTCCTATAGAGATGGTATTATTCCTCTATACGGAAGTGTCGTCATTTATATTGTAAGTGTCGTAACTTATACTTGATGGGTTATTAGACCACCTTGTTGGGGTCGGCCCTGTATAAGTCATGTGGGTCGAAGGGTTATTATACCACCCTATTGGGGGTCGTCCATGTGGGTGAAAGGGTTATTAGACCACCCTATTGGGGGTCGGCCCAGTCAGCATTATATTATGTGGTTAAGTTCGAGCCTACATGAGTTAGGTAAAAAGGCAAGTCAAGTCAAGTATAAATAGAGTGTGGGAGGCACTCTATTTACTCACTCACTTCTCACACATGCACTCAAGGAGGAGTGGCACACTTATGGAGGAGGAGGATCTGCTGCTAGGTTATGGCTATCTCTCTTGGTTGGTTGTATCATTGCTCTATCTATCTCTGAGGAAGTTATTGGGGTTTTTCACCTTTATGGTTTCCCCAAGTAAATCTTTGTGTCTCTTGTGTGCTTGCATTATTGTCTCCATGATTGATATGCTGTAGATATGCTATACATTTTGTTCTCTCAGTTAAGATCCTAGATAATATTGAAGTAAATTCAGAAAATTTAACATGGTATCAGAGCTAGCCTGAAAGAAGGCATGTTATGGCATGTATGACACTTGTTGCACTTACGATGCTAGGGCTTGATATAGAAAAAACCAGTCATCGTAGAACTTTCGCTATAAATCCGGTTTGGCGAAGTTTTCAGATCTGAAATTGTTACAGGATGAAGATTAAATCTCCAGGTACCTTGTGTCCAAAGGACAACCTCTAATTCGTTGTACTTTATGATTTATGATCTGTACAATATAGGGTTTCTGCCTCTTCCAGATCTGAGTCAAAATCAGGTGACCTTGGGAAAAAGGTCATATCTTGGGCGAGGACCCTCCAAATGAAATTTCGTAAACAGTGACAAGTAGTACACAGTCTGTACTATCTCAGAAAACGTTTTCAGAGGCCGAAGTTGAACCAGTGACACGTGGCGCGCCGTACAAGTTCTCTCTCCTATATTATCCCATAAATAGGTCACGTTGCAACACTTGGCATAACTCTCTCTCAGAGAGTCCAATTGAGGTCAAACCTATCAGGATGGAAATCTAACAAGCCGAGCTATCTCAGAAAACGTTTTCAGAGGCCGAAGTTCAAACAGTGACACGTGGCACACCATACAAGTTCGCTCTCCTGAATTATCCTAAAACAGGTCACGTAGCGACATTTGAAATAACTCTCTCTTAGAGAATCCAATTGAGGTCAGACCTATCAGGATGGAAAGATAATAAGTCAAGCTATCTCAGGAAACTTTTTCAGACCCTGTGGATCAAAAAGGTCATAGTTACACCAGAAACAATCAGGTACATATTTCTGTCAAAACAGAATTATTTGTGAGTACCTTCATTCATGGCTTCCGGAATTTAGGGCTTTGGAGAAAGTTGGAATTTTTGTAATCGGAGACCACAGCTGGATGCTACTCATCAAAATAGAAATTTAGAGACCAAGATCAGAATTTTTGGTTGGGCAGAAGTCCGGGCTTGATTAGACCCTAGTTCGGGACTTTGATCAATAAAGTGGAAAATTAGGGCTTCTGTAAAAATGGGAATTTTTGAAATATGTGACCACGGCTGAAAGCTCCTTAGAAAAATAGAAGCTTAGAGCTTTGGATCAAACATTTTGATTGGGCAGAAGAGTGGGCGTCATCAAACCCCAGTTCAGGGTCACGTCCAGTGAATCCAGAAGTTTCAAAAGCAAAATTGAGGAGTGAAACTTTGCAGTTTTCAAATTCTGAATATACCAACTTGATTAGCTCATCAAGGCACATATTTCTATCCTGTCAGAAGTTTGAAATTCAAAGTTTGAATTTTTGGGGTTTCTCTGACAAACCCATATCCAGCTCAAGGTCCAGTTCTTGCAAATCAAGTGGATTGGGTTAATCCTAGAAGAAGATGGATTGATCATCTGCATGAGTTAAGAAGTTCCTGTTTCAGAGGGAGATGAGGCTAAGGCCTTATATAAGAAGATTACAAGCAATCTCGACAGGTATGACTCATCGAGGTATGTTTCGATATTTGTCCATGATTAAGTTTATGGTATGTTTGTCTTCATGTTATTACGGTTAGTACAATTTTGATTTTAGATTTGTCGTATCACCTTAACAAAATTATGAATGCATGATAGAAGATATTCATTGGTTAGGGTGTTGACACTTATGATTGTACTAATGCATTATGGTGTTGTATGAGGTTTATGTTGTCTACTAACATGAAAGGTACACCAAGAAAGACAAATCATGTTCTGGTCCAAGAACATATGATCATGATAACATGAGGACAAAGATTCATCCATTGTCATGGATCTCATAGAAGATCCATTTACGAGGTATGTATAACTTGGTTTTGTAATAGTTAACCTATGAGATATACAGGTTACTAGCACAAGTCATTGAAGAAGAACAAGAAGACATCATGTGAGTATGTTAGACATAAATAGCTAGCATGCTAATCCAGGTATGTTTTTCCTATATCAAGTTAGAATCCTACCTTGTGTTAGGATCTTATACTGTTGTTGATAATGATTATTCATGAAGTCATAGGTTTGAATAATCATGGTTGTATGCATAATATATCTCTTATCTTGATTGATGATTCAACTAACCTGAAGAGTCATAGGATTGAGTAATTATAGGTTTAGACATGTTATGTTTCTTATGATTTGACTAACCATAAGAATCCTACATAAACCTTGAATGCTAATGCTTATTATTTATGTTTGAAATTATCATGAGTATACATGCTTGAGATTATTGTGTTTTAATAGTATACTAATGAATGTATGATTTTATATGAGTTCACAAGGATAACACAATCATGATACTAATAAGCATGCATAGGGACCAAGGATGAATATGAGCTCAAGAACAGGTAATTCAGGAAGCAAAGATCAAGAGGGAGCACACTCTAGTTGTTCCTGTAAGAAAGCAAAGGAGCACACTTCAGTAGTTTCTGCAAGGATGCAGATATTCATAGGGAGTTGACCATCTTTCTACATTCCATAACAGAAAGGTGTAGAAGAAGCTACTTCAGCAGCTCCTACAAGGAAGCAAAGACTCAGAGGGAGTCCACCCAGTAACCAAACAAAGATAAGTATTTTTAATTATCATTTCCTGCATATGTGCTTGTTTAAATAATACTGTTCAATGATGTATATACTGATGTTCCTAGAATTAGGTTGTGTATTATGCACATTAGAATAATTGCATTGATGAACAGTATACTACTAATATGCATGGGTAAGTAGCCTATGGCACTGTACGACATTCCATCGCTACTTATCTAGAATGAAACCTCTTTGCTGACATGTTGGGAGTTGTGCACACTCTTAACAATGTTCTGGTAGAGATTGGAAGGCATCTAGAAAGTTACGGGATATGGATAAATGTTGTATTGAAGCATTGGCTAAGATAATTGCATGACTGTATGACATATTTCTTTATGTGTAAGAATTTGTTCTGAAAATTATGAGATGTTTCTAATCATGCAATTTAACCTGTTTTGTAGGAAAGACCATATATCTTCACCTACAAAAGGACTACAACATTTGTTCCAGCAACAAAGATATATATTGAAAGTATTGAAGATATTGAAGTTCCCAGGATCTGGGATGAAGAAATGGAATGCCATGATCCGTCGATCATGAAGAATGATGTTTGGGATGTAGTCCCAAGACCTGAAGGGAAGTTTGTTATGACTTCCATATGGATCTATCAAGATCAAGCATGTTGCAGATGGAAGCATAGAGAAATATGAAAGTGATGAAATAGAAGATACACTAGATGGATTTCAAGACACCTTTCTTGAATAGTTGTATGCGGATAACCTGTTTGTTACAGGTGAAGATAGATTGATTTCCAACATGCAGCGGAAGCTTACTGCCAAGTTCGAGATGAAGAACTTGGGGTTGATGCACTATTTGTTTTTGGCATGGAGGTGTGGCAGAGTGATGGAATCTTCCTTGGACAAGGGAAGTATGCAGTAGAGATCCTGAAGAGGTTCGGGATGATGGACTACAAGGCTATGGCCACACCTATGGCATCAAACCTGAAGCGTCTGTGTGATGCTTCATCTGAGCCGATTGATATCACTATGTATCGTCAGATGATTGGGTCCTTGATGTACCTGACGAACACGAGACCAGATATTTGCCTTGCAGCGAACACATTGAGTTAGTTCCTGATGGATCCGAGGAGTGTTCACCTGGTTGCTGTAAAGCATGTTCTGAGGTACCTGAAGGGTACAGTGGATTATGGGCTCAAGTATGAGGCAAATCAAAAGTTTAACCTGCAGGGTTATGTTGATTCAGATTGGGCTAGCAGTGCTGCATACAGGAAGAGCACATCTGGGTGTTGCTTTAGTATGGGATCAGGTGTGATCTCTTGGTTTAGCAGGAAGCAGTCCTGCGTGGCACTGAGTACAACTGAGGCAGAGTATGTTGCAGCCTGTTCAGCTAGTTGTGAGGCAGTATGGCTACGGAAGCTACTGTCTCAGTTATTTGATCTCCCGTTGGAGGCTACTGGTATCTTCTGTGATAACCAGAGTTGTGTGAAGTTGTCCGAGAACCTAGTGTTTCATGACAGGTCGAAACACATAGAGATCAAATATCACTATATCAGGGATATGGTGCAGAGAGGAGCTGTGAAGCTCCTGTATGTTGCGACAGACGAGCAGATTGCAGATGTGCTGACGAAGCCACTAGCCAGGGTGAAGTTCGAGTACTTCAGAGAGAGGCTTGGCATTCTTCAGATCGAGGACACTTCGAGGAAGAAGTGATGGACACATTTGTTGAAGCCATTCCAAGCGTGTTGAAAGGAGGATCCTTCACATGGCTGTGGATGTAAGCGCTGGATAATGGGCATCAGGATGATGTTCTGGTTTCTGCTTGGATATGATCAGTTGGATCATTTATGTATGTATGCATCATGTTGGATGCTGGATATGATCAGTTGGATCATTTATGTATGTATTTTGTATATGCATCATGTTGGATGCTTGGACCATGTATCTGTATATGTATCAGGTGGATACATTGTATGATCAGGTGGATCATGTACGGTGATATGTATCATGTATCAGGTGGATACATTATATGATCAGGAGGATCATGTATGATGATATGTATCAGGTAGATACTTGGTATGCATCAGGTGGATGCATTGATGATCAAGTGGATCATGCAGCAGGATGTTGCAGTGATGATCAGGATGATCATGGATGATGAGCTTCAGGATGTTGCTCCAGATGACATGCAGTAGGACGTTGCAGTGATGATGAGCAGGACGATCATGAGTACATCGGGATGATGTATGGTGAGTATTAGGTTGATACTCTGTGGCCGTGGATCAGGTTGTGCAAGATGAGCATGTAATCCGGTGCCCTGGGATATTTGCAGATGGTCTTTCAAGGTTTTGCCTATGGCATGTAATTTGGTGCCCTGGGACATCTGGCAAATGCTCTTTCGAGGTTTTGCTCTGGAAGGACATATAATTCAGTGCCCTGGGAGATCTGCAGATAGTCTTTCGAGGTTTTGCCTATGGAATGTAATTTGGTGCCCTGGGATATCTGGCAGATGCTCTTTCGAGGTTTTGTCCTATGGCATGTAATTTGTGCCCTGGGAGATTTCAGGTCGGAGTTGTGTACCCGTAACATCCTGAAATACTCTTTAGAGGTTTTTCCATGACCACATGTAATTTGTGCCCTGGGAGATTTCAGATCGGAGTTGTGTACCCGTAACATCCTGAGATGCTCTTGCTAGGTTTTGTGGTGGACCACATGTAATGTGCTCCTAGGATATCCGACAGGTAAATATGTGTGCTCGTAATAGCCTGGGATGCTTCAGCCAGGTTTTGTGGTGAGATCACATGTAATGTGCTCCTGGGAGATCCGACAGGTAGAGCTGAGTGCTCGTAACAGCCTGGGATGCTTCAGCCAGGTTTTGTGATGGGTCACATGTAATATGCTCCTGGGAGATCCTACAGGTAGAGCTGTGTGCTCGTAATAGCCTGGGATGATGCAGCCAGGTTTTGTGACGCATGTAATAAGTCCTGAGGATTCCACAGTATGGCCAGTGATGATGAAGACCTGCAGGTCGTGGGCCTACATCCAGTATGAAAAAGGACTGGCTCTGTAGAACTTCCTATGACGAGTAGATTCAGAGATTGATTGAGATAGCAGCAGCAGTGACGATGATGATGACTCGATGATGATTATCCAGTGATGATGATCCAGAGAAGTTGACTTGTGCTAGAAGAACTGTGCTGAGAAATACCTTCCTAGTTAAGAGGGAGTGTTGATGTATATGTAACTTCGGAATGTATTTCACATATATGTATATTGGATTCCTATAGAGATGGTATTATTCCTCTATACGGAAGTGTCGTCATTTATATTGTAAGTGTCGTAACTTATACTTGATGGTTTATTAAACCACCTTGTTGGGGTCGTCCCTGTATAAGTCATGTGGGTCGAAGGGTTATTAGACCACTCTATTGGGGGTCGGCCATGTGGGTGAAAGGGTTATTAGACCACCCTATTGGGGGTCGGCCCAGTCAGCATTATATTATGTGGTTAAGTTCGAGCCTACATGAGTTAGGTAAAAAGGCAAGTCAAGTCAAGTATAAATAGAGTGCGGGAGGCACTCTATTTACTCACTCACTTCTCACACATGCACTCAAGGAGGAGTGGCACACTTATGGAGGAGGAGGATCTGCTGCTAGGTTATGGCTATCTCTCTTGGTTGGTTGTATCATTGCTCTATTTATCTCTGAGGAAGTTATTGGGGTTTTTCACCTTTATGGTTTTCCCCAAGTAAATCTTTGTGTCTCTTGTGTGCTTGCATTATTGTCTCCATGATTTATATGCTGTAGATATGCTATACATGTTGTTCTCTCAGTTAATATCCTAGATCATATTGAAGTAAATTGAGAAAATTTAACAGCTGTCATCCCCACTCGATCCCGCTCTTTCATTGGAGAAACTCTAGACTGAAGCAGTCACCTTGACACAATCTTTGTCTCATTCTTATCTTCCAAGTGAGAGTGAATTGGAAACCGCTGATGTTTTCCTTTTCGGTTCAAAATTTCCTTGGCAAGGGGAAACCCTGTCGGTTTTCGCAACACCCCCTCCAAGTACTGAGGTTATTTCCTTTGATTGGAATGGTATAACAGAATCTCGTCTTCCTTCGAGTGTTCCTTTTCAAATATCTGTAGGTTTCCGATAAAGAAATTTTTCGTACGATAGTTGATGAAGGAGCTTCTGTTAGTATTCTATCCTCAACTGCTTGGCAAGCCTTAGGTTCTCCTTAGCTTGTGCCTATCACTGACCAGATACTAGCTTTCAATAGAAGGCCTACTGGACCTTTAGGGTCCCTTCCTCAGTTACATATCACTTTGGGAGGGAAAACTGTTTGTATTGATTTCATGGTCGTCCAAGGTCCCTTAGATTTTAATCTACTCATTGGATGTGATTACGTCTATGCAATGAAGGCTATAGTGTCCTCACTCTTCCGAGTGATGTATTTTCCCCATCATGGGAATGTTGTGACCATCGATCAGCTTTCCTTTGTGACACCCACTCATCGTATGACTCCTAGTCACCAGACTTCCCTAAATGTTCCACATGTTTTAGTGGTTTCTTCCCCCTAGGGGGGGGGATGCATGGAGCAAAGTTCTATTCCGGTGTCAAGCTCGTTAAAACATGAAACCATTTTCTCAAGGATAGTTTACTTTTGGTTTTAAGCTTGTGTAAAAATGAAACCAACCATCATTTCAAGCATAGTTTACTCTTGGTTTTAAGCTTGTGTAAAAATGAAACCAACCATCACTATTGAGCAAAGTTCCCTTTATGTGTCAAGCTCGTTAAAAAATGAAATAGGTCACCATGAGCATGGTTCCCTTTCTATGTCAAGCTCGTTAAAAAATGAAATAGGTTCCTACGAGCATAGTTTATTCTTTGTTTCAAGCTCATTAAAAAATGAAACTGATCCTCAAGCACAGTTTACCGTTGATTTCGAGCTTGTGTAAAAATGAAACCAATCCCAAGCATAGTTTACGTTCGGTTTTAAGCTTGTGTAAAAATGAAACTACCTTCGAGCATAATTTCTTTCTGTTTCAAGCTCATTAAAAAATAAAAAGGACCCTTTCAAGCATTGTTATTATCTATTTCAAGCTTGTGTAAAAATGAAATAGATCTCCCTTCCATTTGTTCGAGTCTCTCGCTAGAGTTAGGATTTGTACCTTCATTTCATCTGCCTGGGTCACATGGTCCTGGTTCTCCCTACCCCCCCTGGCGAACACATTCGGATTAGTATCCAGGATTTTTGAGTAAGGAAGAAGAGTAGTCAAACGAAACGAAGCTTGGGGGGCATGTTTAGCCATTAGCAATCATGCTGGGGGCATTTACCAACCTCTGGTCATCATGTTGGGAAGGAACCCATCAATGGGCCTTAACCGTGAGCAGAGTTTACCATTGGCTTCAAGCTCATTAAAAAATGAAACCAGTAGTCTGAGAAAAGTTCTACTCCTATGTCAAGCTCGTTAAAAAATGAAACATATCATTTCCCTTTGAGTCGAGTCTCCTCGTAGACTTAGTACCTGAACCTTCTTTTCACTCGCCTATACCTTAGGCGAATGAAATGAAGCTTGGGGGCATGTCTTCAACCTCTGGAAGTTACATTAAATTCAACTCGATCGCCTCTCCACACCATGTTGGAGCTAAGTCACTTACTTCTAGCAATCATGCTGGGGGCATGTACCAACCTTTGGATTTCATGACGGGAAGAAGTCCACCATTGGGAACATTTTCGAGCATACTTTCCTTTTTAGGTTTCAAGGTCATTAAACCATGAAAATTATCCTGAGCATAGTTCATTTTCTGTTACAAGCTCGTTAAAAAATGAAGCAGACATCATGAGAATTCTTCCAACCTATCTTCGAGCTCGTTAAAAATAGTAAGATGGTGTTTGAGCTTACTTTTCACTTTTTCATGCTCTGGT
This sequence comes from Larix kaempferi, assembly GCA_027924585.1. Classification (NCBI taxonomy): domain Eukaryota; kingdom Viridiplantae; phylum Streptophyta; class Pinopsida; order Pinales; family Pinaceae; genus Larix; species Larix kaempferi. The sequence continues at coordinate 11,274,526 of BSBM01000464.1, forward strand.
TAAAAATATGAAAAGTGGTTTGAGCTTACTTTTTCCTTTTTCGTGCTCTGGATCCAAACATGAAAAATATTCCGAGTGCTTTTGATACCATTATCGTGCTCGTTAAACAATTGGAGTAAAAAGGTGTGTCTAATGAGTATAGGTTTATCACTTTATCCGGCCTCGCTAGACTATTTACAGAAAAGGAACTATGCCAAGTTTACTTTTCCTTTGTCGTACTCGGTCATCAACCATGACAAAGTTGTACATGGAGTCCATAGTTAAGCCCTTTTCAAACTCCCTAAAATTGAAAAGATTGCCAAGTGATCTTGACTCTTTCACACTTGTAAAAGTATTTGAAAGGTCGTCTCCCTAGTGATAGTTTACCCCTTTTTCGGACTAGGGAGCACTACTTACGAAAAAGGAATACTCCAGCCAATCATGACTGGAAGAGTCCTCTCCCGTGTTTTTTTACCCTTTTTCGGGCGATGAGGCTAACTTAAAAAAAAGGACCGTTGGAGTCTTCTTTAGTTCTTTTCAGACTCTCTAAACATGAAATGATGACTGAGTTTTCCTTCCTTGGACTCGTTAAAATTCAACATCGAAGGGCCCACTTTGGGTCGAACCCCTCCTTTCTCAAGTTCGTAAAACATGTGATATTGGACTCATCTATGAGATGAGCTATACCGAGCATCTGTTATCCTCCTCAAGCTCGTACAAAAAACAAAGAGGCACTCGTCCATCATGTCGGGGGAAAATGGGAAAATGAGTCAAGTTTACCTTGTTGGAAGCTTGTGAGTCATCACCTTTGAACATGGCATGCATCCTCACCTTGTCTGTTTTGGGTAGTTAGTCTTACTGATAGTGTCATCATTATGATCATGCATCCTCATTATTGCTATGAGTTCATACTTCCTGTGGTTCTGTCTGTTAAAGTAATCCCTGCTGCCAAGCTCTGTTTCATGCCATTATATGTTCAAAGTGTTAAATTGAGTATTAATTCACAATACTATAGGATCTTTGCTGAGAGAATAACATCTACAGTATATCAATGCATGACAATCATAATATGAAAAGCATCACAAGCATCACAAGAATCAAAAGCATAGAGACAAGAGACACAGAGTTTCCGTGGAGAAAACCCTAAGGTGAAAAACCCCACAACTTCCTCAGAGATAGAGAGAGCAATGGCTCAACCAAAATACAACCAAATAACACTGAGATAGTCTCCTAGCAGATGATCCTCCTCCTCCTCACTAGTGCGCCACTTTTGAGAGTGAGAGTGAGCTGCTTTTCCGAGTGAGTAAAATAGAGATCTCCTATCTCTATTTATACTCACCTTTTTTCCCAGTGACCTTATGGGGCCGACATGTCTACTTAGATACATCCACATTATATTATATATAATTTCGGGCCGACCCCAAATGGTGGTCTAATAACCCATCGACAAGTATACACACTTGCGACACTTGTCAATCTACATGACGACACTTCCTTATAGAGGAATAACACATCTCTTATAAGGGTACAATAAATATATATAAAATACATAGATGAAATACATTCCGTAGTTACATATACATCAACACTCCCTCTTAACTAGGAAGGTATTTCTCGACACAGATCTGCTAGACAAGTCTTCTTCTCTGGATCATCGTCATCATCATCGTCACTACTGCTGCTATCTCAACCAATCTTTGACTCTACTCGTCATAGGAAGTTCTACAGAGCCAGTCCTTTTTCATACTGGATGTAGGCCCACCACCTGCAGGTCTTCATCATCACTGGCCATACTGTGGAAATCTCAGGACTTATTACGTGCGTCACAAAACCTCAAAAGAGCATCCCAGGCTGTTATGAGCACACGGATCTACCTATAGGATCTCCCAGGGCACAAATTACATGTGACCTCACCACAAAACCTCGCAAGAGCATCCCAGGACTAATTACGAGCACAAGGCTCAACCTATCGGATCTCCCAGGGCACAAATTACATGTGGTCACCACAAAACCTCGAAAGAGCATCCCAGGACTGATTACGAGCACATAGCTCAACCTATCGGATCTCCTAGGGCACAAATTACATGTGATCATGGCAAAACCTCGAAAGAGCATCCCAGGACTAATTACGAGCACACAGCTCAACCTATCGGATCTCCCAGGGCACAAATTACATGCCATAGGACAAAACCTCGAAAGAGCATCTGCCAGATATCCCAGGGCACAAATTACATGTCATAGACAAAACCTCGAAAGACTATCTGCAGATATCCCAGGGCACAAATTATATGTCCTCCCAAGCAAAACCTCGAAAGAGCATTTTCCAGATGTCCCAGGGCACCAAATTACATCCCATAGGAAAAACCTCGAAAGACCATCTGCAAATCTCCCAGGGCACAAATTACATGCTTATCTGCACAACCTATTCCACAGCCACAGAGTATCAACCTGATACTCACCATACATCATCCTGATGTACACATGATCACCCTTATCATCATCACTGCAGCATCTTGTTGCATATCATCTGGAGAAGCTCGTTATCCACGATCATCCTGATCATACAATGCATCCATCTGATGCAAACCAAGTATCTACCTAATACATATCATCACACATAGTGTATCCACCTGATACATAGATACATGATCCACACAATGTATCCATCAACATACATGATCTACCTAATCATACCTGATACATATCAATATACATGATCTACCTGATCACACAATGTATCCACCTGATACATATACAGATACATGGTCCAAGCATCCAACATGATGCATATACATAATACATACAAATGATCCATCTGATCATATCCAGCATCCAACATGATGCATACATACATACATAAAAATGATCCAACCGATCATATCCAACATCCAACATGATGCATACATACATACATAAAAATGATCCAACCGATCATATCCAGCATCCAACATGATGCATACATACATACATAAAAATGATCCAACCGATCATATTCAGCAGAAACCAGAACATCATCCTGATACTCATCATCCAGCGCTTACATCCTCAGCCATGTGAAGGATCCTCCTTCCAACATGCTTGGAATGGCTTCAGCAAATGTGTCCATCACTTCTTCCTCGAAGTGTCCTTGATCTAAAGAACGCCAAACCTCTCTCTGAAGTACTCGAACTTCACTCTGGCTAGTGGCTTCGTCAACACATCTACAATCTCCTCGTCCATCGCAACATACAGGAGCTTCACAGCTCCTCTCTGCACCATATCCCTGATATAGTGATATTTGATCTCTATGTGTTTCGACCTATCATGAAACATTGGGTTCTCGGATAGCTTCACACAACTTTGGTTATCACAGAATATACCAGTAGCATCCAACGGGATATCAAATAGCTCAGACAGTAGCTTTCGTAGCCATACTGCCTCACAACTAGCTGAATAGGCTGCAACATACTCTACCTCAGTTGTACTCAGTGCTACGTAGGACTGCTTCCTGCTAAACCATGAGATCACACCTGATCCCATACTGAAGGAGCACCGAGATGTGCTCTTCCTATTTGTAGCACTGCCATCCCAATCTGAATCAACATAACCCTCCAAGTTAAACTTTTGATTCACTTCATACTTGAGCCCATAATCCACTGTACCCTTCAGGTACCTCAGAACATGCTTTACAGCAACCAGGTGAACACTTCTCGGATCTGTCAGGAACTAGCTCAATGTGTTCACAGCAAAGCAAATATCTGGTCTCATGTTCATCAGGTACATCAAGGACCCAATCATCGGACGATACAAAGAGACATCAACCGGCTCAGATGAAGCATCACATAGAAGCTTCATATTCGATGCCATAGGTGTGGCCATGGCCTTGCAATCCATCATCCCGAATCTCTTCAGGATATCTACTGTGTACTTCCCTTGACCAAGGAAGATCCCACCTACATTCTGCCACACCTCCATACCTAGTAAATAGTGCATCATTCCCAAATATTTCATATCGAATTCAGCAGCAAGCTTCCTCTTAGTATCTGTAATCAGTCTGTCATCTCCTATTACAAATAAGTCATCCACATACAGGAGTAGAATCATAGGATTCCCTTCCACAACCTTGTAGTAAAGGTTGGAATCGGCTTTACTCTTGGTAAAGCCCAAACTAGATAGGAAACTGTCCATCCTACCATACCAAGTTCTGGGAGCTTGATTCAAGCCATACAAGGCTTTCTTCAATCTGCACACATATGACTCCCTGTCATGTATTTCAAAACCAAGTGGTTGTTCCACATATACTTCCTCTTCAACTACACCATTCAAGAAAGCAGTCTTGACATCCATCTGGTGTATTTTCCATTTCATAGTTGCAGCCAGGGCAAGTACTGTTCTGATGGAAGTATACCTGGCTACAGGTGCAAAAGTTTCTTCATAATCTATTCCTTCTTTCTGAGAGAAGCCACAAGCTACGAATCTTGCTTTGTATTTCTCCACACTGCCATCTGCAGCATGCTTGATTTTGAAGATCCATTTAGAAGTCACAACAGACTTCTCTTTAGGTCTTGGGACAACATCCCAAACATCATTCTTCATTATTGATTGGTATTCCTCAACCATGGCATCCTTCCATTATTTCTTTTCCACTGCCTCTTCATAATTGGAAGGCTCTTTGTTCATAATATCATAGAGTAAAGCAACATAGCTGGTCTGTGATCTGGTTCTCTTCTTTGCTCTGTGTTCTTCTTCTGGGATACCAAATCTTTCTACATCTTGAATGAGCTCTCTATCCCATGCAGGTTTCCTCTTGTGAGAGTTATCCTCACGGGGTGGATCTACAGGTTCTTTTGGATATTCAAACTCACGAACAGCTTCTGGAACTGCTTCAGTCATGGTAGTGTCCTGAAATCTTGTTTCCTTAGGTTCTTCATAAACTTCGGTAGGTGCCTTCCTTGATTTGATGAATGCTGAGTTTTCATCAAATGTTACATCCCTGCTGACATCAATCTTCTTGAACCCTGGAAAGTATATTCTATAATCCTTCGAGCTTTCACTGTAACCCACAAAGATACCCTTCTTTCCTGAAGGATCTAGTTTAGTCCTCTTTTCCTTTGGGACATGAGTATATACTGGACAACCAAATATTCTGAGATGACTGACTTCAGGTTTCTTACCAGAAAATACCCTTTCTAGTGTATTGTTGTCCAATATCTTGTGGGGTGTTCTGTTTTGCACATATACAGCTGTTCTAGCTGCTTCTTCCCATAGATGCATAGGAAGATCCTAGTCATGCAACATTGCCCTTGCTGCTTCCATGATAGTTCTGTTCTTCCTTTCTGCAACACCATTCTGTTGAGGATTATAAGGAGCAGTCAACTCCCTCTTAATCCCTGAATCACTACAAAGCTTCTTGAAGTCACTTGAGGTGAATTCTCCACCATTGTCGAATCTGAATGTTTTGATCTTCTTGTCAGTTTGATTCTCCATCAAGGTTTTGAATTCCTTGAATTTATCAAGCACCTCATCTTTTCCCTTCAAGAAGTATACCCAAGTCTTCCTGGAGAAGTCATCAATAAATGAGACATAGTAAACATACCCACTCAGGGAACTGGATGACATAGGGCCACATACATCTGAGTGGATGATTTCCAGGATGTCTTTTGCCTTGCTTTCACTGCTTGGGAAAGCCTTCTTAATGTTCTTACCTTTTGCACATCCTTTGCAAACACCTTCATGTTTGGTCTTGATTTCAGAAATACCCTCTACTACCTTGCTTCCAATTGGAAGTGCTCTATAGTGCATGTGAGCAAGTCTTCTATTCCAAAGTTCACTTGGCTCCATGGATTCATGTACCATGGCATGTTCAGGTTGTCCCTTCAATTTATACAAACCTCCCTCTTGCTCTCCAATCACTACTGCATCATCTATGTTCTTTCCCTTTAGCCACATTAGGACTTGGCCATCCACAAATGCAACCCTCGTACCTTTTGCATCCAATGCAGAGATGGAGAGTAAGTTCTTCTTGAGCCTAGGTACATAAAGGACTTCTTTCATCTTCAAATATTTTCCAGAATCTAGGTTGTAGAAGGCTTCACCACTTCCTTTGATTGGGTATTGATAATCATCCCCAAGTTTCACCTTATGGGGTGATTCATGTTCAGAAAGATTCACAAAAGATTCCTTGAACCCAGTCATGTGTTTGGAAGCCCCACTATCAATTAACCAATCATTACAACCATGGGAGATGGTACCTGTGAGAGCAGAAATTAGAACATATTCTTCTTTACTTGATGAGTCATCATCACTACTACTTTCTACCCTAGCTTTCTTCTTTGGGGGTTCATCATCTTCGGCAGCATGAGCATGATATCTTCTTTTGTTATTCTTCTTCTTGTTGTTGAAGTTGTTGTTGTTGTCTTTCTTCTTCTTGGGACAATCTGAAGCAAAGTGTCCCTTCTCATTGCAATTGAAGCATCTGAGATCTTTCTTATCTTTATGATAATGGTGGTGAGAGGATCTTCTATTGTGAGATGATTCCTTATTGGAATTACCTTTCCTGGTATGTACTGTGAGAGCTTGATCTTCATTTCCCATCTTTTCTTCTCGTGCCACAAGCCTTGCTTCTTCTTGTGAGCATTCTTCCCATAGTCTACTGAAGGAGATCAACTTCTTCCTTGCACAAATTCCTTGGATAAAGGAATCCCATGACCTGGGTAGGCCATTTAGAGTGGTCATCACCACTTCACCATTGTCCACCATTTCATCCACTGCTTCTAGTTGTTCCTTGATCTGGGATACCCTTGAAAAATAAGATTGAATGGTTTCTCCATTCTGAAACTTCACTCCTTTCAATTGGTTCCGCAGGGTCATCTTCCGATTTATGTTCTTCCTTTCAAATAGCTTGGTCAAGGAGTCAAACATCTCCTTGGGTGTCTTTAGAGAAGACACATGGGGTATGAGATGGTCTTTGATAGAATCAACAATGATTCTCTTTACCTTGACCAAGTTCTTCTTATGCAATACCTTGGCTTCTTCATCCTCTGGGATAGGGATGTGTTCTTTCACATATGAGTCCAACTCATTCTCTTCCAGGATTAACCCAATCCTATACTTCCAGGCTCGGAAGTTATCAGCCCCTTCAAGCTTATACTCAAGCTTGGTGTGGAGAGACATCTTTAAAGAGTACTTCAAATGGAAATAGAAAATATTTAGGTCTTACCACTTGAAATGCTGAAATCTGGATCTGGTCCCGGATTAGGGTTTGTCAGAGAAACCCTAAAAATTCAAAATGTGAATTTCAAATTTTTGGAAGGATATAAAGATGCGCTTTGATGAGCTGATCAGCCTGGTGCATTCAGAATTTGAGATCAGCAAAGTCTTTCCCTTCAGAATTGCCTTTTTGTCCTCCCGGGTTCACTAGGGAGAGCCCTGATTTAGGGTTTGAGTTTCCCGGAGATCTACCCAACAAAAAATCTCGATCCAAAGCTCTAACCTTCGATTTTTGCAAGGAGCTTCCAGCTGTGTCTTCAGATTCCAAAAATTCCTATTTTTGTGGAAACCCTAATTTTTAGGGCCAAATCTGAAAATGCTCGAAACTGAATTCTGATTGGATAGATAGATGCGCCCTGATGAGTAGAGTCAATCTACTATACTGATTTTCACAAATCTGTGGAGAGAAACCCAATAAACAAGAAACTCAAGCTTTCGTCACTGCAAAATGTCTTCTTCTCAGGTTAGCTCTGATACCATGTTAAATTGAGTATTAATTCACAATACTATAGGATCTTTGCTGAGAGAATAACATCTACAGTACATCAATGCATGAAAATCATAATATGACAAGAATCACAAGCATCACAAGAATCAAAAGCATAGAGACAAGAGACACAGAGTTTCCGTGGGGAAAACCCTAAGGTGAAAAACCCCACAACTTCCTCAGAGATAGAGAGAGCAATGGCTCAACTAAAATACAACCAAATAACACTGAGATAGTCTCCTAGCAGATGATCCTCCTCCTCCTCACTAGTGTGCCACTTTTGAGAGTGAGAGTGAGTTACTTTTTTGAGTGAGTAAAATAGAGATCTCGTATCTCTATTTATACTCACCTTTTTGCCCAGTGACCTTATGGGGCCGACTTGTCTACTTATATACATCCACATTATATTATATATAATTCCGGGACGACTCCAAATGGTGGTCTAATAACCCATTGGCAAGTACACACACTTGCGACACTTGTCAATCCACATGACGACACTTCCTTATAGAGGAATAACACATCTCTTATAAGGGTACAATAAATATATATAAAATACACAGATCAAATACATTCTGTAGTTACATATACATCAACACAAAGGGTTATTACCTTGATTCCACCTCCACTTCATGTCAAACCATCCCTTTGTGTCAGTACATATTCTATTGTTTCATCGGTCCATACTATCTCTCGTTCTAATTTTGTGTCGATGATGTGGGAATCATTATGGCCCACCTTCGACGAGTCTAATCCTGTCGACACCAAATCACTATCCAGGAATTAGGCTTAGGAGTCAACCACTAGTACCTTGGTACCTGCATGCCTCAATGGTAGGTTTCTTCGTATTCGACAATAGGTTTTCATCAATGACCTCTAATTGAATGATCTCTCGGATGCTTGGCATCAACTCCTTTATTTGCATTTCGTTGAGATGTACTATAGATACCTTGGGGATCATCGTCATCATTGGTGATTTCCCTCGCATTTGTTAACGGTTCACATCATTGACCGGTAATCAAATGGTTTCTACCATGTTCAACTTCAACACCTTGTAATCACATGGCTAGATTCATATCGTTTGTGATCGGGTAGAAGACCCTGGACACCCTTTTGTATTTTGATTACGTCCAAGTTGCAATGGAGATTTCCTCTGTATTGTCACACATATCCACTTTTGTATTGGTCGTGGCTGTGTCATTACTGTCTCATGGATCTATGCTTTTTCATAGTAGCCATGATTTGTCTACAGTCTATATCATCTCAGTACTCATGGATCTGCAATGTATTGGTTGGCAGCCATGCTTTGAGTCATTTGTTTCCGAGCATGGGAATTCCCGCCTCAGTGGTATATTTGACATTTTGTTTCTATTTCAGCTCCTTGTTGCTCCCCTTGATGCTATCTCCGAATCATATTTATAAACTCTTTCGGCCATCAGTCTCTTCTGACCTCACACTTTAGGGGGCATCTGTTATACCTCAATATTACACATTATGTATTAGTGTCGCATCCTTGTACTAGCGACCTAAACGACAATTTTCCTTTAAGATCATCTGAACATCTAGAGTGAAAACCATTGACTAAATACTTAAAGAAAAACCTTTTTCTGCCATCTGCCAGCCCAACTTAGCCCTATTTGTGAGCACTACCGCTCCCTGCACATCTACAGGGGCGCGGTAGTAAGCACTATCGCGCGTTGCTCCTTCTCTGGGGCGTAGTACTACCGCGTTATGCTCAGTTATATGGGTGCGGTAGTCTGAAATTAGCCTTTTTGCCTTAGATTTTGGGATTCGACCTTTGAGGAGATTTTGTTGGGATTACCACCTTTGGTTCGATCCTAACTCCTTCTCTGTTTAGCTGGCCTGATCCACTAAACCCTCCATAGATCCACACTTCTCTCTTGTTGGTTAGCCTTCCCATGTGCTATAAGAGAGAAGCTTTCCATGGGCCAAAGAGAGGACTTTTGGGGCATCAAACCTATGATCTTCATACTTATACAGAGATAGTTAGAGGAAGCACTTGGAGCTCAAGGATTGGCTTGGATATCAAGCAACCTTTGTAAGTACTCTTCAAGTTTGTAATAAAAGATAACTTGTCTTGTTTTTCCCATTTCATGTGTATTGTATGAATCTTTGATATGAAATGTATCTACTTTAGATTTGAACTTAATCTTTGCTTCAAGGTATTTGGAAGCTTGCATTCTTGTCCTTTGTTTGATTTCAATAGGTTCTACATTGGAGCTTTAGGATCAAGAACTAGAAGAGGGACAAATGTCGAATTGGAAGGTGAGTTATGTCTTCCATCTCTTATGAATGCATTTAATCTTGTTGTGAAGATTAGCTTAGGAACTCAAGGTAGCATTTGTTTCCTTTTTGTCTTAGCATAGAGTCAGTACATCCTGCTTTATCCTAAGAGAGTTTCTACCTATCCATAGGGAGAAATTTCTACAATAGTTCAGACCATATATTCTTAAGAATAGAACTAAAGTTATAGTTCCCCACCTAGCTGTTAGATCCCTCTTCATTCAAAAGGAACTAGGAGAAAGGAGGGGGAACTGGGTCACAACTCTTCAAGAATACGACTTAGAATTTAAATCGGCCACTATCATCAAAGGACAAGGCTTGTGCAAATTGCTTACAGGAAACCTGACTGATGAAGAGCAACATTGGAAGAATGAAGCTGAGCTAAACTCAGTTGAAGTAGGTCCTATCTTCTCAACTCCTCAGTCATGGTATAGAGATATGGTGCATTATTTACAGCAAGGATACCTACCTGAGCACTAGAACTCTAAGCAAAGGAGGGCACTCCGTTTGAAATCAACAGCTTATCAAATCATTGATGGGATACTTTTCAGAAAGAATTATGATGGAGTTTTTCTTAGATGTCTAGAAAAGGAAGACGCAAATAAAGTTGTTAAAGAATTACACGATGGCCCCGCTGGTGGACATTATTCAGGGGAGACAACAACTCACAAGATACTAAGAGCTGGATATTATTGGCCCACTCTATTCCGTGATTCCCATACGTATGCACGGAACTATGATGTATTCCAAAGAAGTGTCGGGAAATTACCTAAAGAAGCAAGACCCTTGCAGCCAGTTATCATATTTGAACCTTTTGAGCAGTGGGGTATAGATGTTATTGGAGAGATAAATCCAAATTCTTCTTTGCAACATTGATACATCCTGACGGCTACCGGCTACTTCACTAGATGGACGGAGGCTATCCCGTTGCGCAAGATCAATGAAGATACATTCATCAGTTTCTTGAAGGAAAACATCATAACCAGGTTTGGGGTTCCAATTTCCCTTGTTTTTGATAATGCTCCCTATTTTTCGTCTTTTAAGGTAAATGAATTTGTTTATGAATGGGGGATTAAGCTGCATTATTCAACCAATTATTACCCTCAAGGGAACGGATTAGCTGAATCTTCAAACAAAAACCTCATTCAAATTCTCAAGAAAAATATGATAGAAAACCAACGAAGCTGGCATATAGCTCTCCCAAATGCCTTATGGGAAGATAGGGTGACTCCAAAGAACACATTAGGGGTTTCCCCTTTCACTCTTGTCTATGGCAAGGAAGCCATCCTTCCCCCCAACATCTTGCTCCCATCCTTGCAGTTGTCCCAAGCCTCTCGAGGGTCTGGTATCCAAGTCTTACAATCCAGGATCAATACCCTGCTTCAACTTGAAGAAGCCCGAAAGAAAGCTAAAGACTAATTCCATGAGCACCAAGACATAGTCAAGAGATGGTTTGACAAGAGGAAGTCTAGTAAAAGAAGTTTTGAAGTTGGGGATTTAGTCCTGAAATGGGATCATAATCATGAAGGCAAAGGGATGCACATGAAATTCCAACATTTATGGATAGGCCCTTACCAAATTTTGGCAAAGATAGGCCCATCCACTTATAATTTGACAGACCTCGAGGGAGAAGAAGTAACCCTTCCTCTCAATGGCGTCGCCCTGAAACAATACTTTGCGTAGTCTCACTGAGACTTTCTGTACATAAATAAAAAATTTCTTTTATGTTTCTTTAGTCCTTTCTTTTCATTGTTTTCAGCTATGTTGTTTCTTTTCTCGTTATTTGAACCTTTTGTACAAATTTTGTTTTCTGAAAGCTCCTGCGGTTGAGTTTCTCATCAAGATAGATCTCTCAGAGAAATCTCACAACTCATGAATCCGAAACTACGCTCAAATGAAAGTGTATCTATGTATTGTGCTCTTGCTGAACTTTCTTTAGAAGGAAGGAAGCCTACTCTGCTAGTCACACTAATCCTATTTAAATAGCAGAGATCCATGACTATCTTTATTACTATCTTCAGGATCCATCCACTCTCACACTTAAAGGCATCTCAAGAAGGTCATTGAAGTTGGACCCACGGAGAGTAGCACATCCCGAGGGCATAGGGTATTGAAATGACTCCACGCTGCAAATTTAACAACCAAAATGGCTTTGATCAAGGGTTTGTTTTCCAGATATTCTCGCCTCAATTGAAGCATGGCTGAGACAAAAGAAAAACATGTAAGTCAAGAAAGCTGTCCAAAAGACTTAGCTCAAATTAGGCTCCTCTCCATCTGTGAGGCTTGATCAAATCCATTAAATCTCTCACTCACACAAAAGGACATTATGGATTGAGGAGCCAAAATCAAAGATCATGTCTAAAGAAAATATTTCTGGAAGGCTCATACAACAAAGCTGTCAAAAAGTATAAACATCCAAAAGGATGCAAGCAACATGGGAATGAGGAACAAGAGCAATAATGTCCATGAGAAAGTGTTGCAAATCCTGTGGAGTCCGATAGCAGTAGCCATCTGAAAGATGAATCTTCTAAAATGAACCCCATATGTTGGCTCTTTGAGAGTTTTATATATGTCTCTATCAAAGCTCCCCTTTCCCCAATGGCTAGCAGATAAAGTGCCCTTTTCCTTCACCGAGATTCAAGTGCTTAGTTGAATATTGCATATAAAATGGATATCTTTTAAGAAGGTTTTGGATCATCGAGAGGATTTTTTTCAGAGATCTGTGTTCGCCGGCAACTCGCCAATTGTTGTTGGAGAAACATCCCCCCCAAAAATTTTGTACATATTGGGGCCCCTCCTTTTAGTTTTTCTAGAAAGACTGCCTAAAGAAGTTAATTCTCCCTCTAACTTAGTTTTTGTTTTCAACTGAGAAATCTGCTTTGAACAATTGAAGTTTTCTTCTAAAAGTTAAAATTCATGATTCTCTGTTGAAATTACGGAAGTATTCATTAAACTCTCCCGAAACGGTGGAAGCATTCACGATTCCCTCCCGAAACTGTGGAAAGTTTTTGAAAAAAACTTAAGTTTCTTTTCCGAAACTGCGGAAGCCATTTGCATATCTCTCCCGAAACTACGGAAGCAAATTTGCGTGTCTCTCTCGAAATCGCGGAAAGAAATTCAGAAATCTCTCCCGAAACGGCGGAAGCAATACATGAAACTCTTCCGAAACTGTGGAAGCTTTCGTTAAACAAAACCGCGAAAACACTTAGTGTTTTCTGGAAGAACTTAAGTTTCTCACCCAAAATCGTGGAAAGAAATTCAAAAAACTCTCTCGAAACTGCGAAAGTTATTCGCCTATCTCTCCCGAAATTTTGGAATCTATTTGCCTATCTCTCTCAAAATTGCAGAAAGAATTTCAAAAAACTCTCCCACAACTACGGAAGCATTCACGATTCTCTTCTGAAACAGCGGAAGCATTCACAAAATTCTCCCGCAACTGCGAAAGCATTCACGGAACTCTCCTGCAATGGCAGAAGCATTCACGAAACTCTCCCGCAATTGTGGAAGCTTTCGTCAAATTTTTCCACAAATTTATTTCGTAAGTTGCAGAAGGATATCCTGAGTCTTTCCGAAATTGCGGGACGACTCGGCAAAACCGCTCGCGATAAGCTTCCGAGAGGTTGTATTTCGAAAAGATATGCCAATCTCTCCCGAAACGCCGAGGCAATTCGCCATATCGTTCCGCAATTGCGGATGAAACTCGTAAGTCCACCCCGCAAGCAACGGTCGCGCACAAATGCCGAGACGTCTTGAAATGACCGCACCGTACAAGGAATTAAAACCCCATTTTAATGACACCACCTACTCGTTTAATGCCACACGTGTCTAACCTTTTATAAGTACAGTGGGGGTTTGGTTGATTTCTTTGTTTATTTATCATTCAACAAACGCCGTTAGGAAGACCATGCCAGACTGCTCTAGATTAGTGCATCCACGACCGCGTCCACCTCACTCAACCACTATCTCGTCTCTAGGTAGGTTTTTAACCGCTATTTTTGTCTCATCTCCACGTCAAGTTACTTTTTGGGTTTTCTCGTCAATAACGTGGCCGATAGACATTGGTAGCTTAGGTCATTTTTTGTGTTTTAAGGCCGCTGTGGCCCCTTAAGTTTCTCATTCCTACCAACTAAAAGCCATAGCTGTGACCATCCTAGTTTTTCACCGACCACATTCCGATCATTTTCCCACCCTGATTCAAACTTCATACCGGCCACACACCGTTTCTCAAGTATTATTAATAACAGTAGTGGTCGGTTGAGATACTCAACCACTCACCTTTTTGATGAATGTGGAGAACAGTCCCTTGTTTCATTGTTTATTCATAGGATTTTTCCACTCCAGGCTTCCCCACCATTGACCATTAGAAGTGCTACGATGACGGATACCCTCTCTCCAAGGGCTAGGCGAGAAGCAGGTTTTTTCCACGTCATATGCTTACCTTTTCGAAAGCATTCCAAAAGCTCCTAACTAGACATTGTCTCCCTAGAATAATCAAGTCTTAGAACCATATTTCATTTTTTGGAGTGATCTATTTTGCTTCCCCAACATGCAGCTTCATAATTTGTCTATATTTCTCATTAGCATGTTGAATTTGTCCTTCTCTTTGTTACACTCTCATAACATGTTGCAATTTTTATAATGATTCACATTTGGTTGCTAGCAGGGATAAGCCAGGATGCCAAAAGGTGGTAGAAAGAAAGCTAAAGTGATGGAACCAAAGCCAGTGCAACTAAAGACTGAAACTATGTTCCAAGATACTAAGTGTACCACCGGCATTCCTCCCGAGGTCTGTTGGGGAGATGTTTACAGGATGATTGGGGACCAGGATATCCCAGATGTGTTATTGGAAGAAGAACAAATCTACCTCAACATCAGAACTTCCGACATAGCTAGGGCTTCTACCCGCCCTGATTTGTTCCCATGCTCTGAAGTGATTGGGTGGATACTGGAACAAGCCAACCCAGAGACAAGAGTATTACATGACAGCAGGGGAGAGGCTTTCACTTCATTCCATCCAGCATATATTGCTGCAGCCTAAAAATTCTCACGTCCCCAACAAGATCTAAGTGATGAATGGTTGGGAAAGATGAACAATATTGAGATGGCCAAAAAATTATTGGTCACAGAAAAACACTTGAGAAAGAGAGGTAATGATGAATATGATGTTCAGAACCTAAGACCTCCTTTTAGGTTAATCACCCTGATGCTATGCAGAATTTTCAGCATGCCCGATGGCACTGTATATAGGATACAGTGGGCCCCCCCCTCATCCACTTCGTAGCATTCAAAGGGACAGTGTTTGACTAGGCTACTATCCTTTCGGACAGTTTGGCATCCACAGTGGCTGCTGCAAGAGAAGGTCTGGCCTTAAAAAAGTCAGAATTTTACATGTCTTCCTATCTCATTGACTGTATTTTGGCCAAACTATTTTTCCCCAGCCTAGGTTGCACATGGGATAAAGCCAACACCCCGGTCTACACTGCTTATAAAATAATGTGGGCTCAAAGTTACAGAGCAAGCTATAAGCTCATCTGCGAAGAGTTCATTATGCCTCTATATGAGCAGATATTCAAGGAAGAGCCCAACTATCTATCAGAAAATGCTATGGAGGTCCTGCAAAACTATTTAGATTTTTATTTCTCGTAGCAGGGCACCTACATCAGGATGTTTGGAGGGACCAAAGCGCCATACATTTTGCCAAAATATGCTAATGATTATGTAGTTATCAAGGAAGCAGTCAGACAAATTTTCCTTGATGGAATAGGAGGGGTGCTTAACAAGCAACATAAGGCCTCATTCCCTCCTTTGCCCTTCTGCATAGGAGCGTACAAATTCTCAGGGGTTGCATCAGCTGAGGAATTTGTTCAAGAGCTGGAAGCTTTCCACTTCGGTGAAGTGATCTTCCATAGAAATGATAGGCGGGGGAAGGTTGCCGAGCATTGCAAAGAATTTATGCTCATTTTGAATATGCTCATTACTATGATGCCGAGGAAGAAGTGTTCAGAGGCATCAGCAACATGACTGAGTTGCAGATTTGTCGTCAAGGCAATGGAGCAAGCTCTAGCTCTACCCCAGCCCGAAAAGCCAGCCTGCAGAAAGAGAGAGGAGTAGCTGATGCCCGAGCCTAAGAAGAACAAAGATTGAAAGAGGAGGCAAGGTTGCAGAGAGAAGCTGAGGAAGCAAGGCTGCAGATGCAAGATTGCAGAAAGAGGAAGCCAAGCTGCAACAAGAAGCAGAAGATGCAAGGCTACATAAAGAAGCTGAAGATGCAAAGCAGATGGAAGAAAATGAAAATCAGCAGCAAGCTGAAGAAGAAGAAAGAAGGCGTAAAGCTGAAGAGGAACAAAAGGCTGAAGAGGAACAAAAGGAGGAAGAAGAACTTAAGACAGTTGAAGATGCTCAGGCAAGTGGATCCGACACCCAAGATATGGAAACAGACATATCTCAAGCAGGTGTTCCTGGCACCCAAAATGTGGAGGCAGATGCATCTCAAGCAGGTGATCCCGACACCCAAAATGTGGAGGCAGACACGTCTCAAGTAGTCCAGACCCCACCCTTGGAAGCATAAATAAATGTAATAGACCTCCCAATAATCCCTTACACTCCATCAGAAGATCATACTGTGTCCCGATGGGATGAATTTGTGTATGATAAGAAGAGGAAGGCAGTAGTCTTGAAATCGGAAGAGAGGATAAAGAGACTCTTCCAAGAATATATTGTTACTCGGTGGGAGACCAGGGTGATGCAAAATACACATAAGGCTCCCATAGCCATGGCATCTACCGCTGTAGAAGCAACAAAAACAATGCAGGACAATGTGGTCAATATGGTTAGAGAATTTGAGTCAACAAAGAGGAGAGTTCGCATGTTACAACACACTGTGGCTAATGAACAGGCTTACAGGGATCTTGTAGTGAATAAGTATAATCGTCTGTTTGTTGAGCACAAGGAATTGTCAGATAAGTATCGCCAGTTAGAAAAAGAAAAGGAGCACCTGGCAGTCCAGATGATGGTTTTAGAAGCATAAAAGAACGATTCGGAAGCTAGAGTTTCTCATCTGCAAGCAGATAAGCAAGCAATGGTTGAGCAATTAGAGTAGGTAGAGAGCAGAGCAATAGATATGTCTCCCTTTCATGAGCTATCCTGTGACATTCTGAGACAAATGCATGCCACACAGGAGCTGATTACTGAGGAAGTGTGCAGGCTCAAAGCCATGATGGTTAGATTGAAAGAAGTCAACGCAGAGGCCAATAGGCTTAAGGGTAAATATACTCGGGTTAAAGCAAACATCCTGAGCCAGATGGAATGGAGAGAAGGTAAGGATGATTTCCACAAGCATCTCCCATTCAAATCTGTAGATGATTTTAAAGAAGATATAGCCCTTATGGAATTCTGCAGGAACTGTAGCCTTAAGCTCATGGCTAAGATCCAAGGAACAATGGATAAAAGTAACAGTCTTTATCAAAAAATCCATGAAGTGCATGATAAGTGCAAGTTGAGTTTTCCTCAGTCCCTCGATGAGTTCCCAGTCAAAGAGAAACGTTTATCAGACTTGAAGGAAGAGCTGGGCATTCAAATAGAATATGTAAATAAGAATGATGTCTTAGCCATTGATGATCTCCATCACTATATTGGGCTGTCATCAATATACAGTCATTGGCTTAAAGAAATCCACCATGCAGCAGTTGCAGAAATTCAAGGTATTGGAGCAGAACTTGGTAAAGATGTGACTTCCAAGAAGATCTTGCTCCCTTCCTTAGCAAATGTGGTTATCAGAGACACTGGTATCTGGTTCAGTTACATAGAAGAGGAGGAAAAGAAAGCAGCAGCAACAGTAGCAGCCGGGCTAAGTCCTTCTCTCCCAGCAGTAGCATCCAGTCCAAGTCCTTCTCTCCCAGCAGAAGCGCCTTCCCAAGGGTGAACACATTGATCCTACAACGTTGTTCGTTTTTTATTTATTTTGGTCTCCCTATGTTTAAAGCGTGGAACCACTGGACAACTGTCCTTTTCTTTTTGAGAAATTTTATGTTTTAAGAAAAGGGCCACAATTTGTTTTTTAAAAGGGAAAAGTCTATAGATGACATGTGTAAAGAGCCAGGTGGTAGCCCAAGAGGCATTTTGTAAAGATATAAATAGAAGGTTAGGAAACAGTGTATAGGACTTTTGGCAGGGAAATCATTTTTCTGAACTTGTACGAGCTATCTTGCACTTGTTTCAAGAAAATGAAATGTACCTAATAAGAGCCTGGAGAGGACGTCTTTTGCATGGAAATGGATATTGGATGCATGTTGGATTATTCCTGTGACTTTCATATTCTACTGTGAGATCTTTCTTTGTTGTCTTGAATTATTTCTCTGTATTGAATGATCTTACTCTTTCTTGTGCAAATGAATTTTCTCCTACATGAGTATTGGAATGTGTCATATGTGAATTAGAAGCTATCTTCTAATATCTCTTGCTTTCTTGCTGTAGATCTATCTTTATGATTTAATGGCTGTCTGTTGATCTTTAGATAACTCTTCCAGCAAATTACTCATACTTATAATTTGCTCATTGCAGGGATAGTTTAGATTTATTTCAGTTTTAGATACAGATTTGTTTCGAGTTATGCATTTAGATTAAGTTAGATTAGGCACTTGCATATCATTTCAAACTATAAAATAAAAAAAGAATGGTGGATCGGGCCATAACCAATATAATTGAAGCAAATCTCCAAACCCAACGGTTGTCGAAACCGCTAATCGGACGGATTCCCCACACCAAATGGTGGACAATCTAATTGGGATAGTCTACCGAGGAGAATCCCTTTCTGCTTGATGCTGCAATCTTCGGGGCATCAACAAGGCCATTTGGGGTGGCGAGAGTGGTCTTCCCCAAATGAAACCAGTTCGAGACCCAACTCTCTGTATTCTAACCTCGTCGGGGACATGCACCGAGAAACAATCAAAGAGCAGAGCGCTTTGATACCACTGATCCGGATTTATGTGGGAACGAAACAAAAGATAGCATATACAGAATCATATACATTGATATATTGCAAACAACATAGTGATACAGTAAACACATATTCTATTAAATAGCGGAGATAGAACAGACTATAAAATACAATAGCTAGAATGGTAGTAGCTATCTCTAAGAAGAGATGTGGCCGCTATGCTCATTCGTGCCAAGATGAATACAAAGAGAGGCCAAAAGGGCCTATTTATCATAAGCATGAGGGAAAGAATCCAAATCATCCAAAAACCTAACCCTAGAAGATGAACCGTCATAAAGTTTGCGGCCCCAAGGTGGTTAGTTGAACAATCAACTTCCCGGGGTCATAACTTTTGCATACGATCTCCGTTTGGGGTGCTCGGTAGCCCGTTGGAAAGGTCTAATTGAGATTTACAACTTTCGAATGAAGCCACGTGCACGACTTTGGCAACCATTTGGTCCCCCAAATCGCCAAAAAAGGTCATTTAGGGCCTCAAAACAGCTCCAGAAGTTCAGGACCCAAAAAACTGCAAAAAATAGTAATTTACCAAAATTGCCAGAAGACTCTTTTGAGCCAATTGAAAGAGGTGCGTGGCCACCAATATCCACCTGGATCAATCCTTCCTCCTTAGGAAGCAATGGTCTCCATTGCGTCAAATACCTTATCATATGTTGAACCGTCTATTGAGTTGAGCTCCTGGTGCGGTCTTTGCTGAAGCGAAAAGGTTTCCTTTCTTTGAAATTTTCATAGGGTTGTAACTGTTGTTGTTGGATGCGCTGGAGCTGTTCAACAGTTTTGGTCCTTGTGGTATCCTTGGTCTGCACTGGTGTGGATGGTTTCTTTTTGGAGGAGCACCTTGAATGCGTGGCCTTTCACTGTAGGGGTACCCGAATAGGCGATGCGACATGAAATTTGTGTTCTTCTTGTTTCTGTTGAGTAGAAGGATAATCTGCAGAGGTTGTGGATGTCTCTGCGATCTGATGTTCACCTTTAGTGGCAATTGCAAATAGGGAAAATTTTCCAGTGTGGGATATTATTTTCCTTCCCTGCTCGTTTGGGGTAGGTGCAACTATCTCTGGTATCCGATAGAGTTGTCCTCCCAAAGTGACAATGACACTGCAAGGTCGTGATTCATATACAGCATGACGCTTCCACATATATGGTTGTCCTAAAAGAACATCACATACTTCAAGTGGGGCCACATCACACAATACCTCATCTTTGAAGGGCTTGATGCTATATGGTAGGCGACATTGGTGACTGACGCGGATCCCTTGTCCTTGGCTTAGCCATCCAATGGTGTATGGTTGTGGGTGTGGTGTTATTGGTAGATCCAATCTCTTGATGACTTCTGTTGAGATCAGCTTCTTCTGCCTACCGCTGTCCACAACAAAGTGTAGGGGAATTCCCTTCACCCACATCTGTGAGTGGAAAAGGCGCTCCTCTGCCTCCGACTCTTCAGGTTCCTCTGGTTGAATCTGTGTGGTGGCGACAATGGCACTGGGTTCTGCATCAATGATTTGCTTCCCTTTTCGCGCGGCTGTGAAATTATGTTCCGAGTCAGAATAGAAACTGGGATTTGATTCTGAAGCTTTGATCTCAGCCACCAATGACTGTTTTGAGCGACATTCATCAGTGTTGTGCCAGGGGCTTTTGTGGAACTCGCACCACTTCCCGGTGTCCTTCTTTTTATTTTCTTTACCCTTCTTCTCTTGTGGTTTGGACTGGTTGTCCTTTCCTTGCTCCGTGTTCTGCGAGCCAGAGTTTCCCTTGCCCTACTTCTGCACAGGTCCAAAGTCACGCTTGCTCTTTTGTTGAAATTTCTGTTCGATTTTGATAGCATATCGATAGGCGGATACGAGTGAAGAGATTTCCAGGAAATCCATCTCTATTCATATGTACCGGTGTAGGCCACTGTGATATTTCAGTACTAGGTGCTGCTTGGAGTCCTTGATACCCAGCTTTGTGCGCAAGGTATGAAAGTTGTTGTTGTACTCTGACACCGTTTGGTCCCTCTCTTGGTGCAGAATGGTCCATTTTTTGTACTGTTCATCATAGTTTCCAACAGGGTAATATTGTTCCTTGAAGGCATCTATAAAAGAGGCCCAAGTGGGATTGGAATATTCAAACAATCCTGACTCGTCTGATGAGTTTTGCTCACAATAAGTTTCCCACCAATTTTTGACATGGGGGACGGCCTTGAGGAGTGCAAAAATGATCTTTTCCCTATCGAAAAATTGGTGGAAAGAGAAATACCCTTCTAGTAGATTCAACCATTTATCTAGGGCATCGGCATTGATATGGCCTTCAAATAACGGAATATCAAAATTAACTTGTACCTTGATGGGAGTCGTATCTCCGAAATGGCTGTTCGTTGAGGGTGCATTTTCCGTTGTTGGCATGCATCGAAGGATCTCAGTGAAATTATCCATCATCTCGTTCCTCTATCGCGCGAGGGCTTCCTCGAGAAATAGCTTGATAGGATCTACTGATCCGACATCTCTCTTTTCTTCCTCCATGGGAGGCCGTTTGGGGTGGCGAGAGTGGTCTTCCCCAAGTGAGACCAATTCAAGACCCAACTCTCTATATCCTGAACTCGTCGGGGACATGCACCGAGAAACAATCAAAGAGCAGACCGCTCTGATACCACTGATCCGGATTTATGTGGGAACGAAACAAAAGATAGCATATACAGAATCATATACAAAGATATATTGCAAACAACACAGTGATACAGTAAACACATATTCTATTAAATAGCAGAAATAGAACAGACTCTAAAATACAATAGCTAGAATGGTGGTAGCTATCTCTGAGAAGAAATGTGGCCGCTATTCTCATTCGTGCCAAGATGAATACAAAGAGAGGCCAAAAGGGCCTATTTATCATAAGCATGAGGGAAATAATCCCAACCATCCAAAAACCTAACCCTAGAAGATGAATCGTCATAAAGTTTGCGGCCCCAAGGTGGTTAGTTAAACAGTCAACTTCCCGCGGTCATAACTTTTGCATACGATCTCCGTTTGGGGCGCTCGGTAGCCCGTTGGAAAGGTCTAACCGAGATTTACTACTTTCAACTAGGGCCAAATGTGCACCATTGGCAATCATTTGGCCCCCCAAATCGCCAAAAAAGGTCGTTTAGGGCCTCAAAACGGCTCCGTAAGTTCACGACCCGAAAAACTGCTAAAACTAGTAATTTACCAAAACTGCCAGAAGACTGTTTTGAGCCAATTGGAAGAGGTGGTAGGCCACCAATATCCATTTGGATCAAGGTTATTGTTTATGACGAAAACAAGCCACACTGAGTAAGTAGAACGAATCTCACCAAATGGATTGAAATCATCAACTGCCAATGAAAGTTTTACAAGGTTCATCTTTAAAAATTGGTCATTTTTCTTCGACGTTCTTCAATGAAGAACCATCTACAGGAATTCGAAGAACACCATCTTCACTTTTGTTCTTTGCATGGTAATACATAAATTGTGCTATAACTTGGCACCTCAATAGTCATTGGAAACGTGGAATTATGGGAATATAACAAAGAAATTTGTGATGCACCTTTTTTGTTACTTGATCAGTTCGATATCTACTAATTTCACATTGTGGGAATTTGTTTTCTGACGCATACTGACCATAATATATAATATGATCATTAGGACATGCATCAATAGCTTGATAGGCTCCATTCCAATTTCTTTCATAATCAAGAATACCTATCGACATGTGCGTGGTAAATTATTTGATGGTGGTAATAGAAATTCACCCAACAATATGCAACATTGACAAAAAAAATGAAATGTAAACAATATACGTCATAAATATTTCATATCCCTAATTTACGAATTAATTAACAATAAAAATAGAGGAAAATATTCAACTTTACATACCTTAGGAATTGTGTGAAACAAGTGTTTGATAAACCATTCGAAACATTCAATTTCACCAACAACAATATAGTAGATAGAATATTGGTTGTTGAGCCTTCATAAAGAGGTTCTTGGGACTTCTCGAGTAGAGGAACATCATGAATATCATGGAGGTTGTCCTCATCCAATGGAGGAAATGTGTCTTGGAGCAATCTATTTATCTCATCTTCTCCAATTGTATCAATAACGTCATCTTCGTCCATGGGATCATTAATAACTTGATCTCCATGTTCCTAACCTTGTAAAGTAGTATGTCTACTATTATGTGGAAAATAGCTCTCTAGTGGTCAACATTTAGGGGGAATTGTATTTATATTTACAAACAATGTAATAACATTAGTGTATAATATACAACACATATATTTAAAATGATAAAACATTTTGTGAATACATGATTAGTACTATTACAAGAAGTACATTATGTAATGAATAACATCTTACCAATGGATGATATTCATGCCCCCCTTCAGCATGCCCCTTCTCCTTATAATGTTTTTGAGTTGTTGTTCTTAAAAATTTTCTCGTTCGCAAACCTCTGCAATCATTGCAAGGGAAATAACACTTTCCATCACCCTTCGTCTCCAATGCTTCCTTAAACTCAATATACCTCTTAGTATTTTATTCCCAAGTATAATTATTTGAAATTCTAATAGCCTATAAGAACAAAAAAACTCAATCAATATATAAGTAAATTGAATAGATTATATATATATTAAAGGACATAGAAAATTAAAGGACGTGACATGGAAAGTGAAAATTTTAATTAGTAAATATCCCTCCATATATATGGTCTTTAAAAATAGATCATGTATCTATCAAATTCTAAGCGACAAATCTATATAAGCATTAGTATTGAGGAGAAAATGAATAGTCGACTCACTTTAAATTTTGCTCCACATGGGGAGAACGAGTTCCTTGTGGGGTGTTTATAACCTTAGATTTGTGTAAGTAAGGAAACAAAAAACCACATATACAACTATGATTCAAAAAAATGACACCACAAGATATGTTGGATGGGGCTAATAGGTGATTATTCGTCATATAAGCCAATAGGGAATTACATTATCATATAAATTTAATATTTTTAGGTAGATGTATTTTATGAAAACATGGATGGAAAAAATCAAGGGGTTTGAGATTTGTTGAGGGAGGAGGCTAGTCAATGGAAAACATTAATAGTGAATATAAAAATTAAATAAATAAATCTAATAGAAGACGATGATTGATTGGTTTGGTATTGGAACACATTGAGTGAATAAATTACTAATATGGGTAACAAAGATGAAAGTGAGGTTGAACAAAGATGTCATGATCATGAAGGTTGATAAGGGGAACGCTACGGTCATAATGGACGCGGACGAATACCAAAAGAAAATGTTGGAGCATCTGACCACCAGTGGCTGTTACAAAAAACTCACGAAAGACCCTAGCAATAGATTCATGAGGGAAATCACGAAGGAAATACAGTCCTTGTCCTTGGAAGATAACATTAAAAAGAGAATCATACCTAAAAATCCCATTATTCCGCGCATTTATGGGCTTCCGAAGATACACAAGAAAGGTTGTCCGCTTAGACCAATTGTGAACACAATTGGATCACCCTCATATGGACTAGCCAAGCTACTTACGGAAAAACTCAAACCTTATGTTGGCCGCACTCAGTTATTTATAAAAGACTCCGCACATTTTATACTGAATATAAAGTCTACAAAACTTGAGGAAGCGGACATCTTGGTTAGTTTTGATGTGGTGTCTCTCTACATGAAAATTCCGGTAAAAGAAGTAATAAAGGTAATAAGAAGAATTACAGACAGTGGGATAGTAGACCTAGTGGATGTGTGCCTAAAATATACATATTTCAGTTTTCGAGGGGACATATATGAACAAACCAATGGAGTGGCCATGGGTTCCCCACTCTCCCCCATTGTGGCAAACATTTTTATGGAATACTTTGAAGAAATGGCCATCAACACTTCTCCTTTGAAACCAAAACAATGGAGACGATACGTGGATGACACCAACTTTGTGTGGCCGCATGGTAAAGACAAACTGGAAGAATTCTTAAGGCACATGAGCAGCCAATCGGAAGATATCAAATTTACTATGTTAATCGAAGAAGACAATAATATTCCTTTTTTGGATGTCCTTCTCACCAAAGAAAATGATGGAACATTGGCACATCAAGTATACTGGAAAAAAATGCACACAGATAAATATATTCATTCGGACTCTCATCATCACCCGGCTCAAAAGATTGGGGTTATTAATACATTAGCAATTAGAGCCAAACGGACATCTGACACAGCGCATTTGGATCAGGAACTAGAACATCTGGTTAATGTTTTCAAAGGTAATGGTTATAATGAAAAACAAATCAGAAAAACCATAAAGAAGTCCCAAGTTCAGAGGCAGAGAGAGGGAAGGAATGATGACAACGTTTTAAAATATATAAAACTACCCTATATACAAGGAACAACTGACAAGATCGCCAACATCTTACGGAAGAAACAAATAAAAGTTGCGTTCTCACCTCCGAACACTTTAAAAGGAATGCTTGACCATGCAAAAGATCAAACTGATCCACGCAAGAATAAGGGTGTGTATTCTATACCATGTGACTGCGGTAAGGTTTATATTGGTGAAACTGGCCGCTCTATTCAAACAAGATTAAAAGAGCATAATGCAGACATCACTCATAGCCGAGCAAAGCAATCTGCATTGGCAGAACACTCAATGGCTTCTAAACACCATATTTCCATTGAAAATGCCAAAGTTATCGTCAATATAGAGCATTACACAATGAGACGGATCAGAGAGGCTATAGAAATCGAAAAACACCTAAATAATCTTAACCGTGATGATGGCTGGAAATTAAGCAAATCTTGGGCTCCTATTATTAATCGGATTAAATATGCTAAAAATTAAAATATGCTTTACCTTAATGGGCCGACATGAGAATTACCTTTTAATTTTAGGGTTACAAGCATTATTAATAAACAATTGGTGGCAAAGATTGTGTGAGAAACGTGAGTATCTCCTCCTGAAGATGGGCTGCGCTACTTGGCCCGAAACGTCGAGAAGACTTTTATTTTTCTACACAGGGCTCCACCAACCAATATGAATACCTGTGAAAGCACCAATGATATGGGTAACAAAGTCATGTTTCTTGATGGGGATACCAATGAATCTTAGTGGAAGAATCCATTCGAAAATTTTAGAAGTTTAGTAAGTCAAGGATCTTTCTTTAATTAGATTTGAGTAGTAAAATTTTAACATGGGGAAACACATACATAGGTTGTGTATTCCGTGAAGGTAAAATTAGGTTGAGTATTTTTTTCATTCTTGATAACATTGTACCTCATCTTGTTATTGATGTATAATGTGTATATTAAAATGGGTAGTTGGGGTTTGCATGTGTAGAGGATTACCTAAGTAATTCCCTTGGATTACTACATTTTGTTCCAATAAGAATTAACGTATGGTGGGTAATGGTTATTGATTCTACATAACATGAATTTAGATATTGCCTTAAAAAAGGGGCTAAGTAATTGTGTTAATGATGTTACAAATTAGGATCTTACATATTACTTCAATTCATGTGTTGGTATGCTAATAGATATGGGGTTTCCTTATAAAGTAATGAATTTCTATCTAAATGTCCAAGCGGGTTAGTATGTTGGGTTGTAAGTGTATTTGTGAAAGGAGTTGTTACATTATTTTTCCAACTGGTAATACCCATAGGATATTGAGTTGTTCATTGGTTCCCTACATTGGTTTATAATTATTAATTGCAATAAGGTCTACATTATGGTGCCAATGGATCTAATGTAGAATAAATTGAGGGGTCGGTAATATTGTTCATATTTGTTATAATAGAGATTAAAAGGTTTCAACACATCTTAATGATATTGACACATGGGAATATTAATATAGATGTAGACCCACCCAAGTAGACATAAATTTTTTTTATTTTTTTTCGTCATCTTGGAAAGGTGTTACAATTTTTAAGTGCATAACAGTTTGATATATTCATGGTATAGTGATGATTCCATTTAAAAAGGAATTGGATGGGAAACACATTAGTGAAGGAGAATCCCATTCAAATGGAGAGATATCTCTCTACGATAGAACAGATTAATGGCCTCCCAAGGATTCCACATACTATGTAATTTTTTTTAAGAAACTTTGACTTTAGTAGAAGTGACTAACAAAGTTTGAAAGGATACACCTTTTTGGTCTCATTGGTTATCTATGAGGGGGCTAGTTAAATCTAATTAGATAGTGTTGAAATCTACGATTATGGTCGTATTGATTACAGTGACGATGATTTAATTATCAACATCAACATCATCATCATCATCATCATCATCATCATTGTCGTCATCACTGATGCTAATGATGGTGATAATGATGATGATGACGATGATGTTAGTATTTTTTTTTATGATGATAATGATTACTGACGATGACGATGAGGCTTATGATGATTATGATGTTCTTGATGACGACAATGAGGATGATAATGATGACAATGATTATCATGGTGATGATGATGACTGTCATCGACACCGATGTCATTAGCATCACCATCACTAACATCTTGTTCCAAGTTGCTAGGTTGATGTGTGAGTTGTTGCTAGTTATACACTAGGCTAGATCAATTGTTAAGTGATTTTAGGAAAGGGATGGAAAATCAAATGTGATCGATACATAAGCTATGTATCAGAACATTCCAATTTTAGTACTAACATTGGAAATGATATTAATTCCATGGATGGGAGCTATATTTTTTTTTATTTGTTATCTATGTGACTTATCAACATATGTAATTTTTATACAATGTTCCAAAGTAGGGCACGGGAAACATTCAAATTTGTAAGCCCAAGGTGAATGTAAATACTTTTAAAATGGGAAGAGGTATATTCTAGGATTTTCTTGAAGTCATAACAATTTATGAATCCAAAAGAGGCATAATCCATAATTTCCTTGAAATAACTAATTTTATATCTATATAGCTTGGAGATATCCTTGATATTATTTTTCATTCACATAGATAGAACCAAAGGATACCAATAAAAAACATAGAAGGAGAAAAAAAAAATTTAACACAAAATACCATTTGAAAAATTACATTTTAACATAACTGACAATTTAAAAAATTACATTTTAACACAAATGACAATTTAAAAAATTACATTTTAACACAAAAATCCCAAACTATATAAACATTTGCTCCATTGCATTAAAGCCCTAGTTGGAACACAAAGGGTGCAAACACAAAACCGACTAGTGCATTGCAATCCAACTAACCTGGAAAACGAAGGACATCAAAAATTCGATGTGTCAAACCAGTACCGGACTCTTGAAATCATAGAATGAACAATCAACAGAAAAATTGTTGCAACTATAGAAAATAATTTGTGGAAATATGTCTTAAGAACATGTATTTATAGATCAATGAGCGTCGCAGTTCCAATGAAAATACACAACGATCAAATTTCAAAAATAACAAAAAGTTAGTGACCATTAATGTGATAACTGTTGACGTTGCACGTGTAAATTTTACCATCTCTATAGCGACAAACTCATGTATGTCGCTATAGTGACGAAATGTTACTTTCGTCACTAGAGTGACAATTATCGGGGGCCAGAACATGTTTTTCAAAAATTGTATCTGTTTATCTACAAGTTTCGATTTTAACTCATTCGTGGCAATATTTCGTGGAACTTTTGAGCCATATGTACGACTGTTAGTCTTCATTGGTTCGATTAGGGGTTTTAGATTTTGTTTTTCAATAGTCACACTGCATGTTCATTCATCAACTGGCATAACTGGAGACTACAATGTGTTCATTGTCAAATACTGTTAGCACAATAAAACTCTTCCATTTCAAATATAATGCATAAAATCAACTCTTCCATTTGATAAAGTAGTTCAAACTTCTTTCACAACACATTCCAAAAGTAGAGTTATAAAATGATAGAAGGCCCAACATCCTTAGTGTTGAAACCTGTGCTCTGATACCACTATGTGATGTCCCCGACCTCAAAACCAAGGCCAAGGACGAGGAAACCCAAGGAAAGGAAGAATCAAGATAAATGCACAATAGATTAAGCTTATATAAGGCTAGGCCATCATTCCAACAAGCCAATTAAATAAAAAAATCATCATTTTGCAAGACAATGCAAACTTGCGATGCATATCATTTCCCATATGCACATGCTATGCAGGGTAAATGAAAGCATGAATGTAAATGGATCTAAGAAAGATATTAACATGTCATCAAACATCAAATAATCAGATCTACTACAACCATCAAACAACAAATAATCATATCTTCTACAACCATATAACCATTAACAAAATCGGATTTGCAAGCTATCTTAAACAATATAATTAAAAAGATCTACATGCTACCACAATCAACCATATTGATAGTGTTAGAAACCAGATATACTAAATTACACCTACATCAATATTAACATAAGGATAACCAAATATGAGGGCTTCCATCTACATCCATATAAATTATAATAACATCAGATCTCATGGTTGACACCTACATCCATAGAAACCATAAGCAAACCGAGTCTAAGAGAACACACATATATTAGAAATATAGTAAATAAACACATAATGAAATACTCATAACTGACTAACAACCATATCCATATAAGCGTAAACCAATTCACATATTAAATATTTCATCTACAACCATAGAAAATCATATCTCATGACTGTCACCTACTTCAATACAACTGATAAGAAAATCAGATCTATAAGAACGTATAATTTTGAAAATGTAGTAAACAATCATATAATTAAATACTAATCTCAATCATGGGAAACTAGCTTCAACATGACAATGTTCCACCTTAACATAAACATGTCATGCTCATGCATCTTTAAACATGACATTTACTGCCAAGATGAGACCATGGATCCACATGAGAGTTACTCTCAAACCAACAAGCCTGGTGCACTCATCTCAACACTGGGAACACTACCATAGAAATATTTTTTAATGAAACAAAAAGTGTTCCTTAATGTAAATGTATCTCTATATGAAATGGAATAGGTTTCAAAACAAAAAATGATCATGAATAGGTGAACTAGAACATATGGTTTTGCCCTATCCACACTGTCAGAAACCACAACTACACCTTTCTTCATCTAAAATTTCCCTTCCATCTACACTACCTGGTGCAATGGGATTCCCTTCACTACACAATTCCCTTAGGACATCACCATCCACCATCAAGATTCACGTGCATAGATTCATACAGGGACAAGCAATGGGATAAGGACTCATGTTGTGTTCTGGAGGGTCAATATTCAATCTACATTACGGGTCTTCAAACCTCATTACAAGGACTTCAATCTTCTACAATACAATGCATCTCCTATTCGAGATAATGTATTCCCAAAAAAAGAGAGAATTCCACTGCATTATAGAGCTTAAGAGAAAAAACAAAGAAGAGAATGAGAGGAAGTTCATTCCAATGCACAAATAGCCATTCGAATCCCCAGGTGAGTGATTTGAATTGCAAGAGAGGTAACTCCAAAGGTTGTAGGCCAAATTGAATTGGTAGAGGAGTTACTCATTCATGAGATTCTATTCTTAGAATAGAAAAATGGTGCATCAAAAGTTGGGAGTTACACTTCAAAGAGTGTTGGTTAACAATAACCAGTGAGGGAGAACTAGCACATCAGAAGTTACAACAGACGCCAAACCAAGGTCAAGGAAGGCACACTAGTCAAGAGGGTCCCACCAAACATCCAAGAAGGTGTAATAGTACCTCCATAAACCAAAATAACCAAAAATAGTGTTGAATGAGAAATATTAGGGAGAGCAACAACTCCTAGTCTGCAACCCCCTCACAAGTGGAATCCATGGTCCCCCATTCTTGTTAGTTGTCCATATTGAAGCTAGTTATTTTATTAAACAATAATAATAATAGTAATAGTGTCCAAATTCCATAGTCACGACACCTAGTTCCCAATAATAAACAAAATAATAACATATGTCTGGGACTTGACAACCAAGGTATTACAGTATCCCCCCCAATTATAGGTATCATAACATAAGATAAGTCGAACTAAATGTTTCCTCCTAAAGAATTTCCCCAATTCTTGGATAGAAGCATACCATAGGAGGGAGGGACGTATGTTATGACTACATCCATCATGACAATTTTTTTAGGAACCTTTAACATTCCCACCACAAGGTATGTAATCATCCCGATGCATTGGACCCTTTTTTAATCAAAGGAAAACAGGTCTTTATAAGGTATTGTAATATCCAGGCCAAGATTTTCCATGACTGTGAAAGGCATTAGGGAATAGGAAGCGCTAATGTAATGTTCCCGATCCCTTTGGTTCCCTTTAGAGGTGATGTTGGAGCTCCTTAGAAACAACCTGCTAATTTTTTTTTCAAAGAATCCGCAACACTGCACTTTTACACAGCTGCAACAAATTCAGTCCGCAATCTGCAATCTGCAATATGCAAGTCGAAAGTCGAAACTCCAAATACACAGTGTCGAACAAATATGCCTCTGAATTCCGCAATCCGTAGTGCGGGAGTCGAAATTCAAAACACCAAATATACAACGTCGAATAAATACGCCTTTGAATTCCACAATTGGAAATCCGCAGTGCGGGAATTGGAATTCGGAACACCAAATATACAGCGTCGAAGAAATACGCCTTTAAATTCTGCAATCTGAAATCCGCCTTGCGGGAGTTGGAAAGTCAGAACACCAAATATACAACATCCAAGAAATAAGCCTTCGACTTCCGCAATTCGCAATCCGCCTTGAGGGAGTCGGAAATTTGGAACTCCAAATATACAACGTCAAATAAATACGCCTCCGACTTCCGAAATCCGCAATTTGCCTTGGAGAGTCAAAAATTTAGAACCACAACGTGCAACTCCAAATATTTACGCCTCCGACTTCCTCAATCTGCAATCCGCAATGCGGGTTCGGAAAGTTGGAAGTTGGCCACATACCCCTATTACTCCCAACTTCTCAGGATGATAACTTCCTCATCCTAAGTCCATTTTTGGAAAACCTTCTACCATTGGAAAGCTCTCATAGATCTCTATGCAATGGTGTGATCATGTGCCACACTTGAGAACTCTTAATTTTTCCTTAATCCAACCAAAATGTTTCCCCAAACCTCATCCATAACTCTTTACCACTCTGTAAAGAGCTCTGATCCACTATGTTATGGCCATTTCGTTCATCTGACCCACATAGGGAACATGGATACAAAAGGGGGGTGTCTATTTCTCCCTCAAGGCCATAACAAGCAGTCTGGGCTTTCTGGGCCTTCACAAGACTTATCCCTATTCATCAATGAACATATTCATGTAAATACAAACACAGGTGTGCATATGCATACTCAATTAAACACAGTCACGAATGAAACATTGTCCACACACATATAAGGGAATGCATCAACACATTTCTCCCAGGAAAAATGATGGAACAACCTATAGTGAATTAGTCATCTTCTCATGCTATGCACGGGATTATGCTGACCTACTTAAGATAATCATTTCATTCCCATTAACATGAAAAATTAAGCATTCAGAACATAGAATGAACATGATTTAAATCACAAAGAACAATTATATTTTCATTGAAATCTCCAAGCAACTGGATATGGACTACAACGTTCCAACCCAACCATAGGTCTCTTCTCATCCTATATTATTTCAGCACTCAGATACCACCCTCAAGATAGGGTTGTGTGTCCACTAAGGATGAACTAACAGGCTCACTCACAACCTTAGTCACATTCAATCAGGGTCATCCAACAAACAGTTGACTCTGTTAAGCAAGTGGGGAGACATGGAAGATGCTTCCTAAGCCAATTAGCTCAACCATATAGCTACAAGAATATCCAATTGGCTTCATAAAGTCCTGGCAGCCCCATCATCTCCACTCTCATCCTAAAGAAGGTCCCCTTCTCTGCTACACAGTCCCTCAGGTGCCCCTTCCCTCAGCACTGACCTGGGAAGGTATGTTTGGTCCCGATTTCTAAACCAAGGTAAAATGAGCCCTCACTGGCTCTACCACGAAGTCTAACCCACCTCGGTCTCTCTTCCACTGCGATCCTCTCTTGGATATTCCTCAAGGTTGCGGTCGAAAGGTTCTGTCCGGAAACTGGGTTTTCGATAATCAAATCCGGGTCTCCGAATAGATTTTTGGGCATCCAACCATCTAATATCGCCCCAAGGTTCGGGTCTACGGATTCCCCAACATATTTCAATCCCCCCAAATATTTCTGGGCTTTTTTGGCTCTGCAAATCGTGGCTTCATTCCAAGTCGTTATTTTTTGTTTTTCTCATTGTTGGGCCCGTGTCCTCCCTAAAACTTGATGCTTACCCCCCCACCATGGAATGAGGAATGAGTAAAATTTCCTCCATAGAGGTGGAGTGACTTATGGGATAAGAAATATAGAGCCCATACCCTTCCTCACGAATTTTTCAGGGTTTCCCATACTCCATCTACCTCATAAGAATATTTCTAAAGTACTTCCTTACAATAGGATTAAATGACACCTAGGACAGTCAAAGGGGGTTCCCAAGGTTACATATGGAATCTTAGGGTTCAATCCCACAACCCCCTCACCTCTCCCTAGTGGATATACATAGCCCCCCCTCATTTAGTTGCATCCATAGCCATCCCCTTGGTATTTTATTTGCATTACAATTATTTACATCATTTTTACAATTTCCCCATGGATTACTAGCATATGGATAGCACAACATAAAATACCATCCCTTCAAGGTTGAGCATTCACTAGTGGGGCCTTGGCCTTGAGATCCACGCTAGGAATCATACATCACATTTATATGAAATTTATATTAAAATCCAATACATTCAAAGGGTCAAAATGGGTGTATTACAATCCCCTCCCCCTTCAAATAACATTTTCCTCAGTGTTCCAATACTTAGGAATACGTACACAGTTTACACATGTCCAAAATTAACAAAAAAGTAGCAGGTTTGTTCTGCATTTCATCTCTTAATCTGGGTTTTCAGGACCAAGTCCCTTGGATTCTACAAGCTGCTTCTATTGGCTTTGACCTTCCAGATCCACATGTGGGCATTTATCCACAATAGTCCCTTCCTTTTCTTTATGTTCCAGTTGATCCACAAGTCTGGAAAATTTATGGCTATTATCTTTGTTGATGTCCTTTGTTCGGAAGTTACGGAGGTAGTGATTTCCTCCACATTTCCAACATTTCAGTGGCTTCTTTTTCTTTACCTACTCAATTTACTTTGAGTCTTCCATACTTGAGAATTTCTTAATGGGATGATTGGATGAAAGCCTCTTCATTGACCCACTGTCCATTCCACTGTTGATAACTTTCAGAATTCTTTTTACCTCATTTTGCAAAAAAATAGTCCAACAAAACCTTGTGGTTCATCTCATTCTGTTACTTTTGTAGCTTAAGCATTTCCTCAATATTTTATTGGGTCTTGGAAATTGTTTGAAGAAAATTTTCGTCCAAATGAAATAGCTTTTGGTATGCTTCCATGGTCAATGTGCATAGCTTCCCACACTTTGCTTACTAGCAACACTTGCCTTGTAACAATTGCAACCAATTGGTTTAATTTTCACCTGTGAAATTCATCATTGCAAATCTTGTTAGGCCAAGCATAACATACGCATTAAGATCAGTCAATTACTTGCCCAATTGACAAGGAAATTCCATGCTTTATCCATGAGAATTCCACACATTTCATGTCTGTCCAACATACAAATGAACTCATTCATGTTCATCCTTTCAAAAGTAATTAACTAATCCAGCATTCACTATTTATTTCAAGCAAAATAAACACAATCAACTTCAAGCCATAATATGCATTCAACAATTTTATGTCTTTAAAATGCATCAATCAAAAAGGAAAGAGAAGATTAAGAGTTTCCCCCTCTTAATCTTGTTCCAATATGAAGCCCCACCACAATTGTGGTTCCATGCTCCTTGGTCTCTTTCACTTCAAATGTTATTGCTTAACTCGCCTTTTCCTTGTTTTGGCGATGACACTTGATGTTTAAGGTCTGTCCAAGGCTTCTCAACTAGGGAACCCCTCCCCATGGTTTTCCTACAGAACCTTTGGCTGCTAGGACCCACACAAGTCCACTAGCACCCTTTTCCATTGCTACTCATATTGAGCTTTCTACGACAATCACATGTCCAAATGCATCCTTAGGATTTCTTCAAGGTTCTTGCTTCCTGCAATTACCTGGGTTTCAATAAAGAAACAACTGTGTATCAACTTGGTTGTTATAAGAATTGTACATGAAATTTTTCATTATTCGGAATAAGAAATAGATGATAATTAAATACTTCTTTGTATTGGACGTCTTCACGTTATTCCACATGATCCTTCTTTTTTTTACAAGCCTTGGATCACTTGTGGATACAGTAACAAATGTTTGGCCAGCACGTAGGCTGCTCCACAACATTCAATTCCCAACAAGTGCATCAGCTGGATTTACCAAGCGTTTAATGAATGTTTAGCCAACACGCAGGCTACTCCACAACATTCAATGCCCAACCAGTGCACCAACTAGATTTACCAAGCGTTTAACGAATGTTTGGCCATCACGCAGGCTTATCCACAATATTCAATGCTCAACCAGTGCACTGATTGGATTTACCAAGCATTTATGGTTCCAAACCAGTCCCATACCTGGTTTTCCCTCTCCATTTCCAATCCAACAATTCCGTCTAGTTCAACAAGCCAATGAAAGGAAGCTACACCATAACCATTTCCAAATCAAGGGCTCTACTACGGAGCCATAGGCATCTCAATGCCCAACCAGTGCATCGAGTGGATTTATTAGGAAATGGAACAACCACTCACACACATAAGGATGGTACCCCTTATTCACTTTGCTTCTTTAGTATGCATCACCAATTGCATGTGTAATACTTGACAACACAATATGGGTAGGCAAGATCATCAGTATTGATGATATACAATTGTAAACATATTTCATATTAATTCACTCTCTAATATTGAGACACCAAGAATGCGTCCATTCCCTTAGGGTGTAGTCAATATTGACAAGCATAACACAACACATCACCTAAGAGATGTGCACTAATCTCCGATGTGAGCCATGTAAGACATAATCACAACTGGGCCATGGTCCTCCTTCCATGGCCGCCTTCCTTTCCCTCTGAGTCGTGAACGGGTCGATGGGTGTCGAATTCTGGAGGATTCTCTCTGCGTGCGAGATGGCTGAACCCTCTGCGTGGCGATTCATCTCATTACCAGGCTTCGCTGTGACGGCGGCGGATATTTGTGGTGGGATGCCTTGTGGAAGCATCCATGGTGTTGGGGAGATGGCAGCAGTCGAAATCAGCGGCCAGGGCTCCTTCCCTGGTTGCCATACTCCTTCTCCCTTGAAGTTATCAGTTAAGGTCGCCGGTGGGTGAAGGTCTTTCTTTGTGCAGATGGAGTGGTGGTGGACTTTTGCATGGCGACCCATTACGCAGTAGGGTTTCCTGCTTTCCTGTGGCGGCGGCGGCGGTTGAAGAGGGGAGCCGCATCTATGCCAGCGAGATTCATGACGTTGTGGTGATTATGGCGGCCCTAAGCTTTCGGTTGTGTGGGTGGCTTCCAACAACGGCTCTCTTGGCGGTGGCTTATTCTTTGTTCCGATGGTTTTTCTACCCTCTTGTTTTTGAAGGTCGTTGGTACCTGTCAACTCGTTTTTTTGGCTCTCCATTTTCTTCTGTTTCTGTCGGCAATATTTCTGGTTTCTTTTTTTTTCTCAGCTCATTCTACGAGCCACTCCTGGATGGCCTGAGATTAGTTGTTCTGAGCAATGTTCTCTAGTTCTTTATGAGCGGGTCTATTGGTTTTGAGCCTTTCATGGCTGCCCTGTAAGAGGGGGTATTTAGATGGGTTTTGGTTTTGCTTAACAGGA
Source organism: Larix kaempferi (assembly GCA_027924585.1). Lineage (NCBI taxonomy): Eukaryota > Viridiplantae > Streptophyta > Pinopsida > Pinales > Pinaceae > Larix > Larix kaempferi. Next base: position 11,311,404 of record BSBM01000464.1, read on the forward strand.
AATACACTCTTAAAGAGTGGTGAAGATCTCAATGTAATTTTGTACTCGCAAGATGAAATAAAATTACTGCTTTTTTTTCAAGGAAAAAAAAAGACATAATCACAACTCAAGTAGTCTGAAATAAAAACATGCTCTACATATTAATTCCAATAATTAGACATGCATATTTTCAGCAAGGGTTACAAAATACTTATCTGTTTTGCAGATGTATTTTATCTAACTTTCACAAGGAATGGAGCTCCCTTCTCTAATTTAACAGCCCCTTAGGTTTGTTAACCCAATCCGTTTCACGTTTAATAAACAACACATTCCCTATTGGCATAATTTTACCATCTCACCCGCATCATTTACCAACATGTAGTTCAGATGAGACATTATAAAAATTTACAATGGCGTTTCACCCGAAACCCATTTCCAAAGCATGGGATCCTTCCCACAAAGTTTGGCTTTTGCAGGCCATAGCACATGGTCTTCCTGCAATGTGTCTTCCTGACACACTTCTCAAATAGCCAAACAAACAGCAGCATTAGCAATCAAATTCAAATATGATTTCCATAACCAATCAATGGCATTAATAATCAAATTCAAATATGAATTTACAGTTTTGTCTCCTATAGAAATTTGATTTATTTAACCATGAGGCCATCCTCATTAATTTTGGCTCTTGTAAGTGGTAGAAATCAATTCATTATGGTTTTACACTCACTATCATAACATGAACATCCACCTACAATACATCCTCTTGACACAATTCCAGAGAAGCAAAAAAAACATTAGTAATTATTAGCAAAATTTCAAACCTGAAATTCACAATATGTTCTGTACTTAAATTAAATTTCACAACCATGAGACCCTTCACATATTTTTTTGGATTTTTCACATGGTAGATTCCAGTTTTTATTATGGACTTACCCACATTGACATACCCAATATATTTCTACCTGAAATCTGAAAATTTCAATCAACCAAACACTTTGTGAGTATCCATGCAGTCACACAATGCATCTCAACATGTGCACCTACACATATGCATGCACATTCACAAACATTACATAATCTTTTAATGTGAATTCACTCAATGCAACCTCACATTGATTCATGAATACCATAATTTCATGTTATGCAGTCCATCATGATGTTTTGGAAAGTATGGCTATTTCCTCAACACATCACCCAACCATCTCCCCAATCACTTGGTTAACTTATCTGGGTGCCTTCATTACCTACCCGAACAACACCTTAGGATTTTTCTCACTTCTTGGTTGTTGGCAGAGAGGTTTCATCCCAAATTAACACCAATAGGGATTTCATGGGATACTTGTGTAGCACTATAGCATTGTCATTCCAACCACATTATGGCCTTAACCATGAATGTCTCATATGGCATGCACTACCACAACAGGACTATAATTCCTCCTTTTATTTGGTTATTAAACCCATAACCAACACATACAAATGGCATGATATTTTTTCATATTAATGCATTTACGATTCAAAAAATCTATATGGTATAAAGATCATTTCCCTTACTACCACATACCTCAACGTACCCGGTGGAATAATGTTTGCTTAAATGCATTCATCATCACATACATACCAATTTACGATTATTAAATATGGCTCAAGGGATTCTTACCCAATCACCTTTTTGTATGTAATCATAAATAAACCATTACCTACATGGCTCCCATTAGCATCTTTGATGTTACTTGATCAATTGGTCTCCTACAAAGGATTACACCATCCTTCCACCAACCTCATGATCACAGATTTGTTGCACCAACCTTTCTTCATAAGGTTCTTGGTCACATGCAACATCCTCAACATATTTAGCAATGCTTATGTTGTCTTTGGTCCTACAACCAATAGCAACACCAATAGTGATTATAAACCACAATAATTATCTTAAGTGGCTCATTGCATATGTAAAACCTCACTATTTTACCAATATGCAATATCATATGCATGCACAAACACCTTCACATGAACTATGCAATATCTATTAATGTGCCAACTAGTGCATATTCACTTCATCTGTCTAATCTCTTGCATTTTTAGCATTCCTATCCCAAATTTTCTATACATAAAAATTGAAAATATAATCATATCAGCAAGAGAAGAGTTAAGGAATTCTCCCTTTCCAATCCCTCATCATAGCACGAAATTCCTCTTCCACATCATAGTTGATCCAATTTCATGGCTTCTCTAGCAAGCACACAAGGAATCACTAGCTATGATTTTCTTACCAAGCAGCAATTCAATACATATACTCATGTATAAAATTCCTACTTGCTACTTTCCAAACAGGCAATTCTTATGCTATAAACAAAAATAGTTTTAGGTGAGAAATTTCCCTCTTTATCAACATTTCCCTTTGGAGATTATTCTCCAATTTTCAGCTGCAACCATCTTGTCAATCCTATGTAGCTTTCCTTGATCACTGCAATAGCTCTCATTGCACTAGGTTCACATGCCTTACTGCTCACATTGCTTTCAGAAATTATGGTCAACTTACCTTGGCCTTTCTTGGAATTTCCTGCACTTATGAGAACCACAATCTGTTCAATTCCAACTCCATATGGAGTCCTTCGAGGCACATTACATGCCCTTGCACCTCATTCAAATTATCGTTACCTGCCTGTAAAATCATACTTTGGCCCAAGAAGCCCCAATGCTGCAACCTTGGGTTGTGATACCACTATGTAACATCCCTGATCCCCTCAATTCCCTTTAGAGGTGATGGGGGAGCTCCTTAGAAACAACCTGCTAATTTTTTTTCAAAGAATCTGCAACTCTGTACTTTTACATAGCTGCAACAACTTCATCCCACAATCCGCAAGCCACAAGTCAAAAGTCAGAACTCCAAATACACAGTGTTGAAGAAATACGCCTCCAACTTTCGCAATCCACAATCCACAGTGCAGGAGTCGAAATTCGAAACACCAAATATACAACGTCAATAAATACGCCTCCGACTTCTGCAATCCACAATCCGTAGTGTGAGAATCAGAAGTCGGAACACCAAATATGCAATGTCGAAGAAATATGCCTCTGACTTTCGCAATCCGCAATCTGCCTTGCGGGATTCAGAAAGTCAGAACACCAAATATACAGCGTCGAAGAAATATGCCTCTGACTTCTATAATTTGCAATCCTCCTTGTGGGAGTCAGAAAGTGGGAACTCCAAATATACAGTGTCGAATAAATACGCCTCTTACTTCCACAAACCGCAATCCACCTTGTGGGATTCAGAAAGTCGGAACCAAAGCGTGCAACTCCGAATATTTATGCCTCTGACTTCCACAACCCGCAATCCGCAATGCAGGTTCGGAAAGTCGGAAGTCGGCCACATACCCTTGTTACTGTCAACTTCTCAGGATGATAAGTTCCTCATCCTAATTCCATTTTTGGAAAACCTGATACCATTGGAAATATCTCGGAGAGCTCTATACAATGGTGCGATCCTCTGCCACACCTGACAACTCTAATTCTTTCCTTCATCCAACCAAAATGTTTCCCCAAACCTCATCCATGCCTCTTTACCACTCTACAAATATCTCTAATCCACTCTATCATGGCCCCTCCCTTCATCTGACCCACAAAGGGAACATGGACACAACAGGGGGGTGTTTATTTCTTCCCCAAGGCCATGACTAACAGTCTGAGATTTCTGGGCCTTCACAAGGATTATCCCTATTCATCAATGAACCGATTCATATAAATACAAACACATGTGTACATATGCATACTCAATTAAACAAAGTGGAATGAAACATTGTCCACACACATACAAGGGAATGCATCAGCACATTTCTCCTAGGAAGAATGATGAAACAACCTACAGGGACTTAGTCCTCTTCTCATGTTATGCACAGGCTTATGTTGACTAAATTAAGATAATCATTTCATTCCCATTAACATGAAAAATTAAGCATTTAGAACACATAATGAACATGATATAAATAACAGAGAACGCGTATCTTTTCATTGAAATATACAAGCAAATGATTATGGAATGCAACGTTCCAACCCAACCATAGGTCTGTTCCTATCATGTATTCTTTCATCATTCATAGACCACCCCCAAGCTGGGGTTGTGTATCCACTAAGGAGGAACTAATAGGCTCACTCATAGCCTTAGGCACGGCCATTCAGGCTCATCCAACACATGGTTGGCTCTGTCAAGAAAGTGGGGAGATAGGGAAGAATTTTCATAATCTAATGAGCTCAACCATAGATCTACATGCATATCCAATTGGCTTCAGATAGTCCAGGCACCCGCATCACCTCCACTCTCAGCCTAATTAAGGTCCCCTTCTCTGCAACACAGTCCCTCGGGATCCCCTTCCCTGAGTGGTTACCTGGGAAGTTACGGATGGTCCCGACTTCTAAACCAAGGTTAAATGAGACCTCACTAGATATACCATGAAGTATAACCCCCTGGTCTCTCTCCCACTACGATCCTCTCTTGGATCTTCCTCAAGGTTTTGGCCGAAAGGTTATGTCCTACAACTAGGTTTTCGGCTATCAAATCTGAGTCTCCCAATATATTTGTTGGCATCCAACCCTCTCAATAGCACCCCAAGGTTTGTGTCTATGGACTCCCCAATGGATTTCAGTTCCCACACATATTTATGGGCGTTTTTGGCTCTACAAATCGTGGCTTCATTCCAAGTCACGATTTCTGGTTCCCATCACTGCTGAGCCTGAGTCCTCCCTAAAAAATGATGCTTAACCCCCCACCATGGAATGGGAAATGAGGAAAAATTCCTCCCTATAGGTGGAGTGAATTATGTGATAAGAAAAACAGATCGCATACCCTTCCTCACGAATTTTCAGGGCTTCCCATACTCCATCAACCCCATGAGCATATTTGTGAAGTACTTCCTTACAACAACATTAAATGACAGCTAGGACAGTCAAAGGGGGTTCCCAAGGTGACATATGGAAGCTTAGGGTCCAATCCCACAACCCCATCACCTCTCCCTAGTGGATACACATATCCCCCCCTCATTTAGTTTCATCCATATCCATCCCCTTGGTATTTTATTTGAATTACAATTATTTACATCATTTTTACAATTTCCCCATTACTTGCACATGGATAGCACAACACAAAATACTATCCCTTCAAGGTTAAAAATTCACTAGAGGGACCTTGGCATTGAGCTCCATGCTAGGAATAATACATCACATATATATGACATTTACATTAAAATACAATACATCCGAAGGGTCAAAATGGGGGTATTACAACCAAAATCATATAGGAAATTATGTAAGTAAAAATTATGAACCTCTAGGGTGATATAAAAAGGAGGATTAGTGTGGTATGTTTTGTCATGAAGGCTTCCAAGGAATATCCTGGAGGAATCATCTTGCAAGTTGATTTGATCAGCTTGTAAGGGAGTTTCATTAATCAGGCGCATTACATTAGACTAAGAAGGAGCTAATTTATCTAGGGAAGAAAGGGATTTGGGTGTTGTAGGCGAGGACGGGGATTTGAGAACTGCAAGGTTGTTTCCATCTTTAAGGCCTATATTGTAGGATGACATGCATTTCTTATGAGAAGGGGATCTCAAAAATTCATACAAAGGCATTGGGATCTGTATTTTACTTAACTCATGATTAATATTAAAAGAAGGAGCAAGAAGAGGGCCTGCATTGGGTACCTTTAAAACAGGAGACTGCTTCGTTCGAGCTTGAACAAGGTCTACATGTGCTTTATTGGCTTCCATACCTTTGACCTCTGGCTTGAGTGGGACAACAATATTTATAGAATATGTATCCTTTAGGATCATATCTCCTCTTGGTTTTTATGCAACCTTGCCATTGTCTCTCCAATTTTCATCGGATGTCCTAGAGGGATCTTCCTGTCTAAAATTAGGTCGCAGCCTTAGGTCATAAGCTTTCCTGACCTCTGCTATGATGCTGTATGTAACTAACTATATCTAGGAATGAGACATTTTTTACATCCTTTGATCTTATCGCACCGCTTCTTCATCAAGGATGTACTCTTCTGTTAGAATATGTAATGATGACTTATGTGGTATATTGGTAAAATATATTTTAAAGGCATAAAATAACTCTAATATTATAAAATAGAGTTATTGCACATGCATCATTGTAATTATATCCTTTGTAACCATTCTCTATATAAAGAGGAGGAAATTCTTTTATCCCACATGTGTTATGGAATGTATTATAATCCAAACCTCTTGGTATATAAGAGAGGTGAAGGAGACCCTTTTGGGTATGTGTTGATTGTAGTTCATCACACATCACATGTTGTGTATGTCATTTGTACACACATGATTGTGACATGATTGAGTGATGGAGCTTGATGTGATGCATATGTGAGGATGACATCTAATATTGGAGATCTATTTGCATAATAATGGAAGATGAAACCCTTCTCGTGGACGTAGACCATATTGGGTGAACCACGTATATCGGTGTTCTCTTGTTGTTTTCTTTTCTCCAATTGTATTTCATGATTTATGTTGCTTGGTATATAGATGATAGACTAATCATTCTTTCCTTAGTTTATATTGTGTTATGATACTATTTCATATGTTCACAATATTCTTCCTTCCATTTGTATTATTTCTCCCAGTCATCATTAAGGGGGAGTGTTAGAATATGTAATGATGACTTGTGTGGTATATTGGTAAAATATCTTTTAAAGGCATAAAATAACTCTAATGTTATAAAATAGAATTATCCCACATGCATCATTGTAATTATATCCTTTGTAGCCATTCTCTATATAAAGATGAGAAAATTCTTTTATCCCACATGTGTTATGGGATGTATTGTTATCCAAACCTCTTGGTATATAAGAGAGGTGAAGAAGACCCTTTTGGGTATGTGTTAATCACACATCACATGTTGTGTATGTCATTTGTACACACCTTGTATGATGGATATTGATGTGATGCATATTTGATGATGCCATGTAATATTGGAGATCTATTTTGCATAATAATGGAATATGCAACCCTTCCCATGGGCGTAGCCTATATGGGTGAACCACGTATCTCGGTGTTCTCTTGTTGTTCTATTTTCTCCAATTTTATTTCATGCTTTATGTTGCTCGATAGATAGAAGGATAGACTAGTAATGTTTTCCTTAGTTTATATTGTGTTATGATATTATTTCATATGTTCACAATATTCTAACATGGTATCAGAGTAGGTTGCTATGCTCTACCTTCTTCGGTAAAAAATTTTTTTATTTTTTATTTTTAAGGATTTTACTTGGGCTCTTAACATTTTGTCTCATTGCACTAGTTTCACATGCCTTACTGCTCACATTGCTTTCAAAAATTATGGTCAAGTCCAACTTGGCCTTTCTTGGAATTTCCTGCACTTATGAGAACCACAATCTGTTCAATTCCAACTCTATATGGAGTCCTTCAAGGAACATTACATGCCCTTTCACCTCATTCAAATTATGGCTACCTTCCTGTAAAATCATACTTTGGCCCAAGCAGCCCCAATGCTGCAACCTTAGGTTGTGATACCACTCTGTAACATCCCTGATCCCCTCAGTTCCTTTTAAAGGTGATGGGGGAGCTCCTTAGAAACAACCTGCTAATTTTTTTTTCAAAGAATCCGCAACTCTACACTTTTACATAGCTGCAACAACTTCATCCCACAATATGCAAGCCGCAAGTCTGAAGTTGAAAATCCAAATACACAGCATCAAAGAAATATGCCTATGACTTTCGTAATCCACAATCCGCAGTGCGGGAGTCGAAAGTCGAAACACCAAATATACAGCATCAAATAAATACGCCTCCGACTTCTGCAATCCACAATCCATAGTGTGGGAATCAGAAGTCGGAACACCAAAAATACAATGTCGAATAAATATGCCTCTGACTTCCGCAATCTGCAATCCGCCTTGTGGGAGTCAGAAAGTCGGAACACCAAATATTCAACGTCGAAGAAATATGCCTCTGACTTTAGTAATCTGCAATCCTTTTTGTGGGAGTCTAAAAGTGGGAACTCCAAATATTCAGCGTCGAAGAAATATGCCTCTTACTTCCGCATACCGCAATCCACCTTGTGGGATTCAGAAAGTCGGAACCAAAGCTTGAAACTCCGAAGATTTACGCCTCTGACTTCTGCAACCCGCAATCCGCAATGCGAGTTCGGAAAGTCGGAAGTCGGCCACATACCCTTGTTACTGTCAACTTCTCAGGATGATAACTTCCTCATTCTAAATCCATTTTTGGAAAACCTGGTACCTTTAGAAATCTCTTAGCGAGTTCTATGCAATGGTGTGATCCTCTGCCACACCTGACAACTCTAATTTTTTCCTTCATCCAACCAAAATTTTTCCCCAAACCTCATCCATACCTATTTACCACTCTGTAAATAGCTCTAATCCACTCTCTTATGGCCCCTCCCTTCATATGACCCACAAAGGGAAAATGGACACAACAGGGGGGGTGTCTATTTCTCCCCCAAGGCCATGACTAATAGTCTCGGATTTTTGGGCCTTCACAAGGATTAGCCCTATTAATCAATGAACCGATTCATATAAATACAAACACATGTGTGCATATGAAAAATAAATTAAACAAAGTGGAATGAAACATTGTCCACACACATAGAAGGGAATGCATCAACACATTTCTCCCAAGCAGAATGATGAAACAACCTACATGGAATTAGTCATCTTCTCATTAGCATGAAAAATTAAGCATTTAGAACACAGAATGAACATGATATAAATAACAGAGAACACGTATCTTTTCATTGAAATATCCAAGAAAATGGCTATGAAATGCAATGTTCCAACCCAACCATAAGTCTCTTCCATCCTGTATTCTTTCATCACTCAGAGACCACCCCTGAGCTGGGGTTGTGTATCCACTAAGGAGGAACTAATAGGCTAACTCGTAGCCTTAGGCATGATCATTCAAGTTCATCCATCACACAGCTGGCTCTGTCAAGAAAGTGGGGAGATAGGGAAGAATTTTCCTAATCCAATGAGCTCAACCATATATCTACATGCATATCCAATTGGCTTCATATAGTCCATGCACCCACATCACCTCCACTCTCAGCCTAAGTAAGTTCCCCTTCTCTACTACACAGTCCCTCGGGCTCCCCTTCTCTAAGTCGTTACCTGGGAAATTATGGATGGTGCCGACTTCTAAACAAGGTTAAATGAGTCCTCACTAGCTCTACCATGAAGTATAACCCCCTGGTCTCTCTCCCACTACGATCCCCTCTTGGATCTTCCTCAAGGTTGCGGCTGAAAGGTTCTGTCCTGCAACTGGGTTTTCAGCTATCAAATCTGAGTCTCCCAATATATTTTTTGGCATCCAACCTTCTCGATATAACCCCAAGGTTCATGTCTATCGACTCCCCAATGGATTTCACTTCCCACACATATTTCTGGGCATTTTTGGATCTACAAATCGTGGCTTCATTCCAAGTCATGATTTCTGGTTCCTCTCACTGCTAAGCCTGCGTCCTCCCTGAAAAATGATGCTTAACCCCACACCATGGAATGGGGAATGAGGAAAAATTCCTCCCTAGAGGTGGAGTGACTTATGGGATAAGAAACATAGAGCTCATACCCTTCCTCACGAATTTTCAGGGCTTCCCATACTCCATCAATCTCATGAGCATATTTGTGAAGTACTTCCTTACAACAACATTAAATGACAGCTAGGACAGTCAAAGGGGGTTCCCAAGGTGACATATGGAAGCCTATGGTTCAATCACACAACCCCCTCACCTCTCCCTAGTGGATACACATAGCCCCCCCCCTCATTTAGTTTCATCCATAGCCATCCCCTTGGTATTTTATTTGCATTACAATTATTTACATCATTTTTACAATTTCCCCATGGCTTACTAGGACATGGATAGCACAACATAAAACACTAACCCTTCAAGGTTGAGAACTCACTAGAGGGGCCTTGGCCTTGAGCTCCACGCTAGGAATCATACATCACATATATACGACATTTAGATTAAAATCGAATACATCCGAAGGGTCAAAATGGGGGTATTGCAACCAAAATCATATAGGAAATTATGTAAGTAAAAATTATGAACCTCTAGGGTGATATAAAAAGGAGGATTAGTGTGGTATGTTTTGTCAAGAAAGCTTCCAAGGACTATCTTGGAGGAATCATCTTACAAGTTGATTTGATCAACTTGTAAGTGAGTTTCATCACTCAGTCGCATTACATTAGACTAAGAAGGAGCTAATTTATCTAGGGAAGAAAGGGATTTGGGTGTTGTAGGCGAGGACAAGGATTTGAGCACTACAAGGTTGTTTCCATATTTAAGGCCTATGTAGGATGACATGTATTTCTTATGAGAAGGGGATCTCAAAAATTCAGGCAAAGGCATTGGGATCTATATTTTACTTAACTCATGATTAATATTAAAAGAAGGAGCAAGAAGAGGGCCTGCATCAGGTACCTTTGAAACAGGAGACTGCTTCGTTGGAGCTTGAACAAGGTCTACATGTGCTTTATTGGATTCCATACCTTTGAGCTCTGGCTTGAGTGGGACAACAATATTTCTAGCATATGTATCCTTTAGGATCGTATCTCCTCTTGGTTGTTATGCAACCTTGCCATTGTCTCTCCAATTTTCATTGGATGTCCTAGAGGGATCTTCCTATCTAAAATTAGGTCGCAGCCTTAGGCCATAAGCTTTCCTGACCTCTGCTATGATGTTGTATGTAACTAACTATATCTGGGAAGGAGACATTTTTGGAATCCTTTGATCTTATTGCACCGCTTCTTCATCAAGGATGTACTCTTCTGTTAGAATATGTAATGATGACTTATGTGGTATATTGGTAAAATATCTTTTAAAGGCATAAAATAACTCTAATATTATAACATAGAGTTATCCCACATGCATTGTAATTATATCCTTTGTAACCATTTTTCTATATAACGAGGAGGAAATTCTTTTATCCCACATGTGTTATGGGATGTATTATAATCCAAACCTCTTCGTATATAAGAGAGGTGAAGGAGTTCCTTTTGGGTATCTATTGATTGTAGTTCATCACACATCACATGTTGTGTATGTCATTTGTACACACATGATTGTGACATGATTGAGTGATGGAGCTTGATATGATGCATATGTCACGATTCCATGTAATATTGGAGATCTATTTGCATCATAATGGAATATGAAACCCTTCCCGTGGACGTAGCCCATATTGGGTAAACCACATATATCCGTGTTCTCTTGTTTTTTTCTTTTATCCAATTGTATTTCATGCTTTATGTTGCTTGGTAAATAGAATGATAGACTCATCATTCTTTCCTTAGTTTATATTGTTTTATGATATTATTTCATATGTTCACAATATTCTTCCTTCCATTTGTATTATTTCTCCCAGTCATCATTAAGGGGGAGTGTTAGAATATGTAATGATGACTTATGTGGTATATTGATAAAATATCTTTTAAAGGCATAAAATAACTCTAATGTTATAAAATAGAATTATCCCACATGCATCATTGTAATTATATCCTTTGTAACCATTATCTATATAAAGAGGATGAAATTATTTTATCCCACATGTGTTATGGGATGTATTGTAATCCAAACCTCTTAGTATATAAGAGAGGTGAAGCAGACCCATTTTGGGTATGTGTTAATCACACATCACATGTTGTGTATGTCATTTGTACACACATTGTATGATGGATCTTGATGTGATGCATATGTGAGGATGCCATGTAATATTGGAGATCTATTTGCATAATAATGGAAGATGCAACCCTTCCCATGGACGTAGCCCATATGGGTGAACCATGTATATCGGTGTTCTCTTGTTGTTCTATTTTCTCCAATTTTATTTCATGCTTTATGTTGCTCGGTAGATAGAAGGATAGACTACTAATGTTTTCCTCAGTTTATATTGTGTTATGATATTATTTCGTATGTTCACAATATTCTAACATGGTATCAAAGTAGGTTGCTATGCTCTACCTTCTTCGGTAAAAAAATTATTTTTTATTTTTAAGCAACATATGTTCATGATTTTACTTGGGATATTAACATTTTGTGGTTTTGTGACCCGATCTATAATACCCATGTGGTAGTTTTTCAGATCTGGGCTTTATTCTACATATTTGATTTTTTTTCTTTCAAACCCTAACGCTTGTGGAGAAGTGTTTAATGTAAATTTGGGTGACGAATTTCAGATCATTTGTTAAACACTTTTTTGTGCAGTTTTTTAAAAAATAATATTTATATCTCATTTCCTCTCGCAAAAATACTCAATATCAAAAAAACAACCATCTCGTTTGGAGTTCGTATGGTGGAGATGTCGCTATTTTAAATTGAGCTATTTTCCATTTTTTTGTGACAGTCTCGCGGACTACAAAGCAAACATTTTTTGATTGGGTGCCCATATTTCTATTATGCTTCCTTAGATGTATGTAGAACAACTTCTCTAGTTCCGAAAAAAGGTTATAATAAAAATTATGGGATTAACCGAATTATGGTCATTTTAAATTTTATGTTTTTTTTGCTTTCGGTTTTCTAGTGTAGAGTGCGTCCTTTAACAGCTGTTGGGCTTCAGTTGTGGTGAGAAAATTCATTTTTTTATTTATCTCTTTTCTTGAAAAAAAATTCATGAGCTTCTTGATCTCTTTGCATTAGGGTTTATGTTCTTATTGATCATGTTTACAGAGGTTGTCTTATTCTTGTTTATGTCTCTAACCTTCTTTGTGTGGAAGATGGTTTGACAGTTTCAGGGGCATGGATCTCTAGTATGGTAATGGTGACATCAATAAATGAACCTATGCTTAGGATTTATTTGTTTCATGACTATATTTTCCTATCTATAAGTGATATTATTGTTTTATTTGATCAATTTTTTTGTTCAATATTCTAACATGGTCTCACACTTCTAATAATGATAATGATGCTTCTATATGTTTTATCTTGTGATCATTATTTCTTTTCTTTATATGTTATTGTTGACCTTTGTGTAAAAACAATTTCATTGTTTTTATAAGCGATCTTTTTATGATCATTATATGCTCTTGCTAATTAATTTCTTGAGTAAAATCAATTTTTTGAATCTATGTGATATCATGTTTTTTGGCTTGTCATAAGTTCTTTAATCGGGGTATAGTTTCTTTTTCATGTATTGCAGAGATTGTATCTAGTTCATGTGTTGTTTGTCTCTAACATTCCTATATGGAAGGATTGACATTTCCAAGGCATTTTATCTCTTCCATATTTACATAGTGTTAACAAGAAATGAACCCATGATTAAGACCATTAGTGACTTGTCATTTCATAATTTTTTATAAGTGATATCATGAGTTGATCATAATTTGCTATATGTTGATCATATTAAAAATTTTGATTTATTTTCATATATATCATGTCATGTTTATTTCGATCATCTTTTACTCAATATTTATATGGCTTTGAGCAATCTTATAATCTTGAAATATTTGTCATGAGCACCTTGTTCTTGTTGCAATAGGATTTCTATTCTTATGATTGCAGAGGTTATCTTGTTCCTACTTGTCTCTAACGTTCCTATATGGAAGCATTGACATGTGTTTATTGTCTCTAACGTTCATACATGGAAGCATTGATATTTTCAGGGCATTCATCTCTTGCATATTAACATAATGCTAATAAGAAATGCACCTATGCTTAAGATTAGTTGTTTGATGACTAAATTTTTTCATATATTTAAGTGAAATCTTGGTTCATTATTCTATCTTGGTATATATTATGCTCACTCATGCTTATGCTCCTCTATCTTTTATATCATGTGATATCCTTTTTGATAATATTTTGCTCAAATTTATATGGTCTTATGTCTTTGAGCAATGTTATTATACCATATCTTATGTCTTTTGGGCTTATCATGTTTTTATATGCTTTATTCTTGGAAGTCCCTTTGTGCAAATTCGTTATCCATGTTGTGGGATAGCTTGCTTCTGTTATTTCTTCCTTGTTTAAGCATATGATGGTTGCGGATCTCTGGTTTTTCAGCATTGTTCCTCTTAAGAAGGAATGTAATGTTGAATTTTATCATGTTCTATCATATTTCAGTAATGTTGTATGATGGACATCCATCTTCTACTGTTAAAGTCATGATGTTCATCTGTATGATATCATTTTTTATGTATAGACCATTGGGGTCTTGTTTATTCAATGTTTGAGGTCTTCTACAGATATTTATATTGCACCTTGATTGGAAGAAAGTATGTTATCCGCATATGTATTGGCCATCTGGGTATTTTGTACACTGTTGTGGTGTTCTTAGCCACATGTTCTGTTGTATCAGTCGTCAGGAGGTATCTGGACACTGGTGTGGATGTTATATCAGAGTTATTCAGCTATCAGCTATGGTTGTGATGATTCTTTTGGTGATCTAGGCATCTTGCGGATCTAGTAGCCATGTCGGCTTATCTTTAGATTTGGGCACCTTGTTGTTGGATTGCGTCACATGTTCGCGACATTTTACTATTAGATCTAGTAGCCATAAAGGTTTCTCTTTAAATCTAGGAATCTTGGTGTTGGTATTTCATCGTACAACCTGGTTCATGTGTAGTTTCATGATTCAGTTGGAAGCGGTTGTTCTTCATCAAATCCATGAGGCAAAGTGTTTTTATTCGCATCTTATGGAGAATTCTTGAATTTGTCATCAAGGGGGATGTTGGTGTGTTTCCACCTTCCTTCCATTTGTATTATTTCTCCTAGTCATCATTAAGGGGGAGTGTGAGAATATGTAATGATGACTTATGTGGTATATTGGTAAAATATCTTTTAAAGGCATAAAATAACTCTAATGTTATAAAATAGAGTTATCCTACATGCATCATTGTAATTGTATGCTTTGTAACCATTCTCTATATAAAGAGGAGGAAATTCTTTTATCCCACATGTGTTATGGGATGTATTGTAATCCAAACCTCTTGGTATATAAGAGAGGTGAAGGAGACCCTTTTGGGTATGTATTAATCACGCATCACATGTGTATGTCATTTGTACACACATTGTATGATGGAGCTTGATGTGATGCATATGTGAGGATGCCATGTAATATTGGAGACCTATTTGCATAATAGAGAAAGTTGCAACCCTTCCCATGGACGTAGCCCATATTGGGTGAACCACATATATCGATGTTCTCTTGTTGTTCTCTTTTGTCCAATTTTATTTCATGCTTTATGTTGCTTGGTAGATAGAAGGATATACTAGTAATGCTTTCCTTAGTTTATATTGTGTTATGATATTATTTCATATCTTCACAATACTCTTCCTTCCATTTGTATTATTTCTCCCAGTCATCATTAAGGGGGAGTGTTAGAATATGTAATGATGACTTATGTGGTATATTGGTAAAATATCTTTTAAAGGCATAAAATAACTCTAATGTTATAAAATAGAGTTATCCTACATGCATCATTGTAATTGTATGCTTTGTAACCATTCTCTATATAAAGAGGAGGAAATTCTTTTATCCCACATGTGTTATGGGATGTTTTGTAATCCAAACCTCTTGGTATATAAGAGAGGTGAAGGAGACCCTTTTGGGTATGTATTAATCACGCATCACATGTGTATGTCATTTGTACACACATTGTATGATGGAGCTTGATGTGATGCATATGTGAGGATGCAATGTAATATTGGAGACCTATTTGCATAATAGAGAAAGTTGCAACCCTTCCCATGGACGTAGCCCATATTGGGTGAACCACATATATCGATGTTCTCTTGTTGTTCTCTTTTGTCCAATTTTATTTCATGCTTTATGTTGCTTGGTAGATAGAAGGATATACTAGTAATGCTTTCCTTAGTTTATATTGTGTTATGATATTATTTCATATCTTCACAATATTCTTCCTTCCATTTGTATTATTTCTCCCAGTCATCATTAAGGGGGAGTGTTAGAATATGTAATGATGACTTATGTGGTATATTGGTAAAATATATTTTAAAGGCATAAAATAACACTAATGTTATAAAATAGAATTATCCCACATGCATCATTGTAATTATATCCGTTGTAACCATTGTCTATATAAAGAAGAGGATTTTTTTTTATCCCACACGTGTTATGGTATGTATTGTAATCCAAACCTCTTGGTATATAAGAGAGGTGAAGGAGACCCTTTTGGGTATGTGTTAATCACACATCACATGTTGCGTATGTCATTTGTACACACATTGTATGATGGATCTTGATGTGATGCATATGTGAGGATGCCATGTAATATTGGAGATCTATTTGCATAATAATGGAAGATGCAACCCTTCCCATGGACGTAGCCCATATGGGTGAACCACGTATATCAGTGTTCTCTTGTTGTTCTATTTTATCCAAATTTATTTCATGCTTTATGTTGCTCGGTAGATAGAAGGATAGACTACTAATGTTTTCCTTAGTTTATATTGTGTTATGATATTATTTCGTATGTTCACAATATTCTAACATGGTATCAGCGTAGGTTGCTATGCTCTACCTTCTTCGGTAAAAAAAATATTTTTTATTTTTAAGAAACATATGTTCATGATTTTACTTGGGCTCTTAACATTTTGTGGTTTTGTGACCCGATCTATAATACCCATGTGGTAGTTTTTCAGATCTGGGCTTTATTCTACATATTTGATTTTTTTTCTTTCAAACCCTAACGCTTGTGGAGAAGTGTTTAATGTAAATTTGGGTGACGAATTTTAGATCGTTTTTTAAACACTTTTTGTGCAGTTTAAAAAAAAAAAATTGCATATCTCATTTCCTCTCGCAAAAATACTCAATTTCAAAAAAACAATCATCTCGTTTTGATTTCGTATGGTGGAGATGTCGCTATTTTAAATTTAGTTATTTTCCAGTTTTTTTTTGGTGACGGTCTCATGGACTATAGAGTGAACATTTTTTGATTGGGTGCCTATATTTCTATTATGCTTCCTTAGATGGATGTAGAACAACTTATCTAGTTCCAAAAAAAGGTTATAATAAAAATTCTGGGATTGACCGAATTATGGTCATTTTACATTTTCCGTTTTTTTTGCTTTCGGTTTTCTACTGTAGAGTGATAGATGCGTCTTTTAATAGCTGTTCGGCTTTGGTTTTGGTGAGAAAATTCATTTTTTTATTCATCTCTTTTCTTGAAAAAAATTTCATGAGCTTCTTGATCTCTTTGCATTAGGGTTTCTCTTCTTATTCATCATGTTTACGGAGGTTGTCTTATTCTTGTTTATGTCTCTAACCTTCTTTGTGTGGAAGATGGTTTGACAGTTTCAGGGGCATTGATCTCTAGTATGGTAATGGTGACATCAATAAATGAACCTATGCTTAGGATTTAGTTGTTTCATGACTATAGTTTCATACCTATAAGTGATATTATTGTTTTATTTGATCAATTTTTTTGTTCAATATTGTAACACGGTCTCACACTTCTAATAATGATAATGATGCTTCTATATGTGTTATCTTGGGATCATTATTTCTTTTACTTATATGTTATTGTTGACCTTTGTGTAAAAGCAATTTCATTGTTTTTATAAGCAATCTTTTTATGATCATTACATGCTCTTGCTAATTAATTTCTTGAGTAAAATCAATTTTTTGAATCTATGTGATATCATATTTTTTGGCTTGTCATAAGTTCTTTAATCAGGGTATACTTTCTTTTTCATGTATTGCAGAGAATGTATCTAGTTCATGTGTTGTTTGTCTCTAACATTCCTATATGGAAGGATTGACATTTCCAGGGCATTTTATCTCTTCCATATTTACATAGTGTTAACAAGAAATGAACCCATGATTAAGACCATTAGTGACTTGTCATTTCATAATTTTTTATTAGTGATATCATGAGTTGATCATAATTTGATATATGTTGATCATATTAAACATTTTGATTTATTTTCATATATATCATGTCATGTTTATTTCGATCATCTTTTACTCAATATTTATATGGATTTGAGCAATCTTATAATCTTGAAATATTTGTCATGAGCACCTTGGTCTTGTTGCAATAGGATTTCTATTCTTATGATTGCAGAGGTTATCTTGTTCCTACTTGTCTCTAATGTTCCTATATGGAATCATTGACATGTGTTTCTTGTCTCTAACGTTCATACATGGAAGCATTGATATTTTCAGGGCATTCATCTCTTGCATATTAACATAATGCTAATAAGAAATGCACCTATGCTTAAGATTAGTTGTTTGATGACTAAATTTTTTCATATATTTAAGTAAAATCTTGGTTCATTATTCTATCTTGGTATATATTATGCTCACTCATGCTTATGCTCCTCTATCTTTTATATCATGTGATATCCTTTTTGATAATATTTTGCTCAAATTTATATGGTCTTGCATAGAAGAGACATCATTTATTTATATGTTTTTAAGCAATGTCATTTTATCATATCTTATGTTTTTATATGCTTTATTCTTGAAAGTCCCTTTGTGCAGATTCGTTATCCATGTTGTGGGATAGCTTGCTTCATTTATTTCTTCCTTGTTTAAGCATATGATGGTTGCGGATCTCTAGTTTTTCAGCATTGTTCCTCTTAAGAAGGAATGTAATGTTGAATTTTATCATGTTCTATCATATTTCAGTAATGTTGTATGATGGACATCCATCTTCTACTGTTAAAGTCATGATGTTCATTTGCATGATATCATTTTTTATGTATAGACCATTGGGGTCTTGTTTATTCGATGTTTGAGGTCTTCTACATATATTTATATTGAACCTTGATTGGAAGAATGTATGTTATCCACATATGTATTGACCATCTGGATATTTTGTACACTGTTGTGGTGTTCTTAGGCACATGTTCTGTTGTATCAGTCGTCAGAAGGTATCTGGACATTGGTGTGGATGTTATATCAAAGTTATTCAACTATCAGCTATGGTTGTGATGATTCTTGTGGTTATCTAGGCATTTTGCGGATCTAGTAGCCATGTCGGCTTATCCTTAGATCCGGGGACCTTGTTGTTGGATTGCGTCACATGTTCTCGACATTTTACTGTTGTATCTAGTAGCCATAAATGTTTCTCTTTAGATCTAGAAATCTTGGTGTTGGTATTTCATCATACAACCTGGTTCATGTGCAGTTTCATGATTCAGTGGGAAGCGGTTGTTCTTCATCAAATCCATGAGGTGAAGTGTTTTTATTCGCATCTTATGGAGCATTCTGGAATTTGTCATCAAGGGGGATGTTGGTTTGTTTCCACCTTCCTTCCATTTGTATTATTTCTCCCAGTCATCAGTAAGGGGGAGTGTTAGAATATGTAATGATGACTTATGTGGTATATTGGTAAAATATCTTTTAAAGGCATAAAATAACTCTAATGTTATAAAATAGAGTTATCCCACATGCATCATTGTAGTTGTATCCTTTGTAACCATTCTCTTAATAAAGAGGAGTAAATTCTTTTATCCCACATGTGTTATGGGATATATTGTAATCCAAACCTCTTGGGATATAAGAGAGGTGAAGGAGACACTTTTGGGTATGTGTTAATCACACATCACATGTGTATGTCATTTGTACACACATTGTATGATGGAGTTTGATGTGATGCATATGTGAGGATGCCATGTAATATTGGAGATCTATTTGCATAATAATGGAAGTTGCAACCCTTCCCATGGACGTAGCCCATATTGGGTGAACCACGTATATCGATGTTCTCTTGTTGTTCTCTTTTGTCCAATTTTATTTCATGCTTTATGTTGCTTGGTAGATAGAAGGATATACTAGTAATGCTTTCCTTAGTTTATATTGTGTTATGATATTATTTCATATGTTCACAATATTCTAACATCTTCTTTATCTACAACGCACATAATATCGGATCCTAGTAGGTCCTCATCACATTGCATTTCGTCTTAATGAAACAACATGTTCAAACTCTATGAGGGTTTTGTTGGATCACGCTGCTAAGGCTAATAATACTCCTCAAATAGATATTAAACTAGAGGAATGATGTTAGGAGGAGGCCTTGGATATTGTTGAACATTGGGGTTTTCTTGCCTTATTTTTTTTTGTGGGGCCATTTAAGGATTTCTTGATCTATACTGTGGCTGAACCTAAAACTAAGGATTCCGAACTCGAAATGTGGGCCCACAAAAAGGGTTGGATGCTTGACCTTGTTTGAACTTACTAAGATAATTTTCTATATTATTTAGGAGCTTGGTAACATATTCTAAACTAAGTGCATCTTGGATTGAAAATCTTTCATGATCTTTTCCTCTCCTTTTATCGGTGTACCTTCTATCTTCTAGATCTTCTATTCTAGTCTTTACAAGGACCCCAATGGCTCTCATATTTCCCTCCATATCTTCTACATTGAAAAACAAATCCTCTAGGTCATTTGACTTTATTTCACTCAAGAGAAAATATAATTCATAATCAAAAGCAGCCGAGTATGTGAGCATGGTGGCCGTATCCAAAGGTTTGATGGCATCAGGTATTCCATGATATAACTTACAGAACCTCACAATGAATTCTTTAATAGTTTTTCCATTGTTATTTCTAAGAGTATTGAAATTTGTTAGGGTGTGCATCTTATCATTCTTCATGCCCCCTTTTTTTCATAAACGTATCGGCAAACACCATCCAATGAATGATAGAGTTTCTAGATATATTTTTGAACCACTTTATGGCTTCCCCTTCTAACCAATGTGCAAGCATTCTAGAAAATACATCATCCTCCTCTATAACAAAGTTATCAGTGCAATCCTAGAAAATAATGAGGTGGTATTCAATTGAAACCTTGTTTTCTCTACTGAACTTAGGGAGAATCTTGAGATATCCCTCGGGTAGGTTACCTAGTTGGTGTGCAGGAGGCAATACCAACAACTTGAATATATCCTCCAACTAGGAGTTGTGCATATTAGGGGCCACCATATTAGGATTTCAGACAGATGACTATGTCTGACCAACTGGTGAGCGATTTCAAGGAGAGGGACTATGGAGGGAAATGAAAAGAGGGTTAGGTTTAGTGAAAATGTGAGAGGAATACGAGGTTTTTGCCAGGCGTAGGATACTTCATGGAGAAGGATTTGCTACGTGTGGGAGTATGATAGGTATGAGGGTTCAAAGGAGATGGAGGTGAACACTCAACATGTGGACTATGTGAAAGGCCTCGTGGTAGGTTAAAACTTCTGATAATGGAAAAAATTTTCATAGGAATTTCTGAGCTAATGCACACGACTTGAGGAATCATCTCTCCTCTTCTCCCAGAAGGGACTAGTGTATGCTAGGGAATACATGTTATTTCCCTTAGCTTTGGATCTTGTTATCATGTCTCTTGACTCTGTATTTTCAACAAACAAAATTGTTTCCCCAGTGGAGTTGATATGGGGGGTGCAATCGCTAGTCAAATACTACTTCTCAATCTTCCTTTTGGGCATAAGGCTCTGATATCAAACATTAAGAACATATATTATACTTCAAACAAAGAAAACATGGTTTCAAAAATGACGATAAGATGCTTCTTGATAAAAAAATGAAGGAGTATTGCTTATTTTCCACCCTTTCTTCTCTGACTTGAAAAAGGGTATCAGTCGTAGTTCTTTTAGAACTGATATATCATTCTCCGACGATGGTGCCAATTCACCCTATTGTTCCTCACGTTGTACCACAACCAAAATGATGTTCTCTTCAGTAGTTATTCCCAGCTACGGATCTCAAACATCAAATTAATGGCTTCTTTAGTCAAAATAAAAATGCCAAGGAGGTTTCTTCAAATAGCACCATATTTACGCCACTTTATGCTAGCAAGTCATCCCTCTAACCAAGGGAGGTTACCCTAAAAACAAGGAGGTATGAAACCTAGTATGTCACCCTTGGTACCTATCAGATATTCATGAAAATTTGGCTGGATTTAAGCTGAAATTTGAGGTGATCAGGGGAAATTTTAGCCATGAAGACAAAGTAGAATTGAGTGTTATATTTAAAAGGGAGGCCCAAGTATCCCACAAAATTAAAAACTGAAAATAAATCTAGCTCGTAGATGCCTTAATCATAACCAGTTCTCCTTAAAATAAAGAACAACAACATACAATGCATTTAATTGACAAAGTATATTTTAACTTCTCATTGATATGCATCTTAGGTACTGCATGAAAATTACACAGGAGATTAAGTTTCATATTTGTGCAACTCTAGGCCATCAAATGAAGACTTGACACACTATCTCCAAAGTATATTAAGAATGCATAAAATACAGTTAATTCAACAACCATTGGAAGTCTCACCTTGGTTCTGGTTTCCCAAATAGTACCATCTCATATATTTCAGAATAAATACAATTTTGATTAAAAAACCCCAGTGCCAATCTCTCATCGGTCGTAGGAATTTCCAAAACATAACATCCCATTCATTTAAAATAAAGACACATTACATCCAAAAAACCCCAGTGGAAGTCTCACCTCGGTCCTAGGTACCCTCACGATGAAGCATTTTTATTTCTTTTGTATAACGTAATACAAAGGAGGGAATATCCATCTATGCCCCAATCCTATTGTCTTTATATCAACCGAAAACTTTCGGCAGTTTGAGACTATGAGGATTGAGAAAAGAAAGAGGAAAAGCAGGATAATGTGATCAATCTAGGCGACTATCTCTAGCCTCGAAACTCATGAAAAATGATTGAACATCCTTTTGCACCCTTTCGTGTTGATATTTTATATGTCATCTGGCGATGACTATGCCCTAGTAGCATACCTTTAGAAAAAGACATGCAACATTGCTCCACTTAAGGAATCCAAATATTTTACCATGACTGGCGTAACTGATTTTGGTAACATCTCGTCCCATTACATATTATCTAATGGCATTCACTCCCCGCGCACCTTTCATTATCTATCCGTTTGAAAAGCCGGGATGATTATAGTACTGAACAACAATGGTGGCAAATCTTCTTATCAACATTGTCATTATATAGCACTTGCCTCATGATACGTTGAATGAAGGAAAATAGCAAGGGATGTTTCATTTTTCCTTATCACAAAGCGTTGGGGAACAAAATCAACGGAGGGATATTATTCCCCACAAGCTTTACAGTTGAAGGCTTCTTCATCACAAGGATTTTAGCAGTCGCGAACCCCATTTGATACTAGATTTCTTGGGGCCAACCTTCATGTATTGGAAAGATAAACAACTGAAGCATGGAGCACAAGTAAGGAAACCTAAAGTTTCTATGGATTTCCCTCCGCTAGCATTTATTACTTAATCAAACTCCCTCATTACATGGAGGTGGTGGATGTCGAGCCTGGGAGAGCCCAGAATGGGGAGAACATCAGAGTCACAATTATTGAGAAATCATTTCCAATTCTCAAAATGCTTATTTAATATGGGATTTGTTATCCCAATCAAGGATGGAGATTTGAAATTCTTATTTAATATGGGATGTGGCCTAGAGAAACCAATAGGGTGCCTTGTATAGAATTGAACCATGCCTTTCGGGGAAGTGCTTCATATGGGGGCAACAAGAAATACATGGAGGTTATAGGAGGATAAATTGATAATATTCAATAAAAGAGAGATAAGAACTGCAAGTGATGAGGATTTACACATATATAGGTTCAAATCAATAATATATGTATTGTGTTCTGATTTAGATTAGACACAAAGCAATTATGGTTCAATATTTGGCCATTAGTGCTCAATTTTTTACAACAACAATCACATGGCTTTGAGAGCGAGTCAGAACGAGGTCATACATGTAAGATCAGGGATGAATACCTATAAGCATGTGGACAAGATGATTGAATCATGAAGGGGATACTCACTAATTGAGATGGTGTACATTATCAAGGCCGACACCTTATTCTCCCTAAGATGAATGTGACTTTGCATGAGTGAGCATATTTTTATCAACTTCAGCAGTTGCATTGCTACGTGGTTCAAACTTTTTCCACAAAATTTATGTCTTTGACATGAGGAAATATTTGCAACGGGTCTCTCAAATGTTGGTTGTTTTTATTATCCTTAATCATTCTGCATGACTCATACCACTGATGGGAAAGCAACATTTAGTCATCTTGTCATATGCTCTAGTGAATGTCAACGGTTGAGATATGATCTTAGCACACCATATGATCTAACCAAGACCGTTCACAGCATGCTCCATTCTCCTACTTAAATATAAGCCTTGCTTCCTCTAATGACTCAGATATGCTTTGACAAATCATGTGTTCCGATCTTGGTTGTTGATGGAGAGGGATTATGCTTGGATTCTTCACTTACATTTGTCCCTTAAATGGCCAATATTGATCTTTAAAGAGATGCACCATAGTATCTGGGTCGTAGATGGGTTATTCACTACTTAACTTTTCTGCGCATATTATTACCTTCGATGGACATGATTCAATATAGAAAACTATGTGATTCAATCTAGGTCATGGGCACATAATACCCACTTTTAAGTCTTTTGCATCTTTTGGTGCCTTGGTTGGTCAGGATATGCTCGAACGAGCTGTGTGTCCACATCTAGGTTGTTGATGGTATAGAGCACCAATTGAATTTCTCGCCAGTTGATATACAACAAACACCATGAAGGGAAAATATTCATCAACCAAGTTCTTTGAAAAGGTATGGGTGCACTTTGAGATATTGAAGAGAATCATATTAGATGGAGATACCATATTTCTCATTTTCTTTTGGGATACACTTTGGGAGAATATGGACACTAATTTGAATATATCTACAACTTTCCATCCATATACATATGGATAGGAAAAAGTAGTGAACATGGCATTGGTTCAAATTTTGAGGGGTGATAACAAGAAGCATCCAAGGACCTGAGATAAAAAAATATTTATATTTAACACACTTATAATAGAGTATTCAATAATTCTACTAGTAAGTCCCCCTTTAAAGCCTGATTTGGGTATTTTCCAGCTTCACACTTAGATGTTGTATATGGATAACAAGTATAAGGAGTGAGCGGAGACACCACGAGAAAATAATTGAAGGCCATAAGATTCATTTATAAGGTCGAAAAGTTCCACTTGCAAGTACAAGAAACATTGAAGAAGTCATAGGAAAAGTACAAGGCCAAGCATGATAAACATAAAATTGAGAAAACATTCAAGACGAGAGACAAAGTATGATTACATATGAATAAGTAGAGGCTATAGGGTCATGGTAACAACATCAAGTCTATACAATTTTTTCCTTTTAGAGTATTTGAGAAGGTGGGTGATGATGCATATAGACATAGTCTACCCACACACATGTGCATTTAATCAATAGTGGATGTGGAGAATTTGAAATGTTATGAGCCTTTCATGTTGAACCAAGAAACTTATGAGGAAGTCCTACCTACCATAGAGGAAATATCTCTAGAAGATCAAGCAGAGTTAGTAAAAGATAATTTTTTCAAAATAGTTCAAGGACAACTATATGAGGGTAGTATGAACCTTGGCAAGCCGGGTTGAAAAGACCATTCCAATCAAGGTTAAACGGTACTCCAAATAAAAGGTAAAGGAAACTTTTCATCACTTCATTTAATAAGAGATTTTGGGGACCAAAATTTTTCCTAAATGGGGAGGTATGAATTGAAATGGTTTATTATATAATTTTTCGTCTATTTTAGTACTTTCTTAGTGGAAAAATGGGAGGTATTGACTTATAGGACCCATTTTATGGGTAGGTCTCACTTTGGTAATTTAGTGTTCAAAACCTTTGGGATCCCATTTGAGGCCTTAAAATTTTGTTTTGGGGGGGGTAAACCTTATGAGAATAGCTCTTAGTCTCTAAGGGGTTTTATGCACTTCGAGATATTTCCAATGAAAAAAAATCACCTCCAATGGAGTTTGAATGTAGAAGTTATGACTCACATAAGTTGACTTATCTTGTTGACCACCATGGTACCGAGTGGATGCTAGGTCAACTTCCATTACTCACACATGTGCATCTAGTTATGTTGGAATTTCAAGAAGATTCTAAAGGATCTAAAAACCTAAAATTATTTGGAGGTTGATTTAAGACCCTAACCCTAACCCTAGATGGATGGTAAGATGCAAGGAAAATAAAGGGTTCCATTCTACTTGTATCGTTAGTGTTCCATAATTGAGTATAGCATTAGGGAATGGTATTTTTTAGAAGAACAAAATAAGTAATTGATCTTGTAGCAACCATACTATCCATGGTGTCCATGGAAACTCCCTACATAGTGCCCCTTTATTTGTATTTCATTTGCTAACTTACGAGTGAAGAGGAGCTCATATGCCTCACCTTCTAGTTGGGTTTTCCCAAAATACATCTTGTGTTCATTGTGTGGATGGCATTATTTGCTAATTTATTTCATTTTAGTTTCATTTTATTTCAATATTTTGTGCACTACACTAGAAGTATTAAATATTAAATCTAAAGCGATACAATGCATAATAAGAGTTTTCTAGAATTTTGTAAGATCTATTGTGGCAAATAGTCATGAAGTATAATATCCATGGTTACAAATCAATCATTATATCCCAAATTTGGTCATAATACTTTTCAATGTTTCAAGCTCTTGTTTATCACAACCTTAATCAATTAAATAAAAGGAAGGCATTATGCAACTGTTTATTTAAATTGATTAAATAGAGAGGTCATGTGTGACAAAAATCTAACAATGTTAATATTTTTGTATTCTAGCTTGATGGAGCTTTGGATAGAAACTTTCACTTGCATGTGACTCTGTTTGAGAGGTTTTAACATAGGAGACATCATCCCCTATTTGGAATCACTTGAATTGTAGGGTACTAAATGGAATATGAAGAAATCCAAGAGATTTAAAAACGAATGAGCCCATCACTAAGTTGGTTGCAAATGTAATTGAAGATGAAAAGAAATAAGGGAAATTATTTCCCTTGTCTTAGATAATTGGGTTGCTTTTATAAGTGATGATGAACAAAAATGGACATATGGGTATACCTCATGTCCTCTCCTTCAATTTCATTCATGTTTAGGTGGAGCATTCACGTATCTAGGTTACATCAAGAGAGTGCACACACACAAATTAACATACCAAGTGGAAGGTTTTGGTAGTGGAGATAGGAATAGGAGGGAAAAGATCGGGCATTATATTGACTATAGGGAAAGGAGGGAAAAGATCGGGCATTATATTGACTATAGGGAAAGGAGGGAAAAGTCTTTGCATTGATTGAAGGAAAAGGAGGAGCACAGAGATTAAACATTGCATTGATTGTAGTGATTTGCATGTCGAAATTGACCATTTATAAATTTGTTTTTCAACTTTTTAACTTTAATAAATAACTAAAAAGAACACTTACATTAAAACTATTTAAAACACATCATAATGTTTAAACCAATAAAAAATTTAATACCTAACATTGGGAAATAAATTTGTTTTTATAAAAAATATAAATTAATATATTTATTTTTCAAATTTAACTGTTAATCAAATAATATAATCTCGCCTCTCTAACAATCCCTCCTTTGGTAGGGACTAATAAAAAATTGTCTTGGAACTCCAATGTGAGAGCGAAAGAGGATCCATGCTAGTGCTATGCATTGTCTTATGGTCTTGAGGCTTTTGTGGTTATATGGATTTTATCTCTTGGGCATTATGGAGGATAAGGGGTTAGTATGTTGTATATTATGAATCTTTTAAGCATACCAATTAGGGTTATTTTAAAGGGGTTAATGAATAATAATGGACATTAAGAATTAAGTTGTTGAGGAAGAATAATGCATATTGAGGTGTGTCTTTGGGATGTAGATCAATTGATAATAAGTGTATTGTGAAAGTATTTTTTTTGCAATTTGATAAAGAAAGATACATTAAGAGGGTCGTCCCATCTTGATTGAAATTAAAAAAATCAAATATACATAAAAATTTATTTTAGTTCATTATCTTAGTGGTCGACAATTCAAAAATTCATTGGAGCACAAACAAGTAACCTAAAAGGTTCTGTATTTATAATAAGAAGAAGCACAACAAGTTCAGATTACACATTACAGGTTCAAGATGGTCTTCATCTTCATACAAATATGGTAATAGCATCTTCCATTCAACATTGAAACTCATCTTACCTAAATTATAGTCTTGAGGGTGTGGGGATTCCTATCATTTGAGGGTGTGGCAATTCCTATATAGAGATGCATAAAGCCGCAGCATTAATGTGTCATCATGCACCGTCTTCGTCGCCACTGACTCCCAGGAGTTGCTAAAAGGATAAGACTCATGGCCAAGACAGTAAGAAGCATCAGCAGGCGTACAAGCAAGGCATTGGAAGCGACAATCAGGCATTATATCGGACTTAACCTGTGGCGTCGACTAACCATGGTTCAGGCTGTAAAACTGTGTTCAGCACCAATGCTCAGCTAGAGTGGGGATATAAGGTATATAAACTATGTTCAGTGTTTTCCAGAATTTCCAGTATTTCGTTTTGTGCAGGAATAATTAGCTAGGGCTTAGGTTAATTTTCCAGTATTTCATCATGTTCTGTAGCTAGTTTGGGATTCGAATCCACCTCCAGCAATTTATATTCAGTTTTACATTCACACATAGATTAATTATTTCAGTTCTAATGATGATGAAATTCATTTACATTCAGCATATGTTTTATTGTTCAAGTGAGAAATAGTTTTGGTTTGAATAGAAGCAGCATAGTTGTCTTTTTACTTATGATTTAGATAGTTCATGATTCACCTTCATTTGCTTTCATACCTAGAACCTATATTAGCTTAAGTTTGTTTAAAATACTATCATAGACCTTCTAAATATCAGTTTGTTTTTTAAATCAGCTTAGCATTTCATTTCCAGTTTTCATTTCAAGTTTATAATCAAACTTTCATTTTCATTTGTACATAGTGTTTTGTTGTTCAGACTTGGTTTAATTTCATTGCTTCAATTTTTTTCATTTCAATAGGTATAATAGACTAGAAATCAGTTTTAAGTTCAAGCTTAATAGTTAATTTGGAGTTTCATGTAGATGTATTAGTTTTTCAATATTTTAAAGTTTCATTTTGAAAGTTCTCATAGCTAGTTTAATATAGGTTTACTTTTCAAGTTATATATCAATTGCATTGCATTTGCATAATTGAGCAAGCTATCTTAGATTATAGTTTGATCTTCAGTAGGGATAGCATAAGAATACTTTGTTTTCTGTTGTAGGTTTTGATCACAAGTTAACGTTGATTCCAATAATCTAAGTTCTTGTCTTGTACTTAGTTTATTTTGCTTTTCTTGTAGTTAATGTTTTATAAACTAGTTTGAAGTATTGATAGATATCATTTGATGTTGATAGGCATGTGCATGAGTTAGATAAGTATTTCAAGGCAGTCATTAGAGATCAGATAAGTTAGATTTTGTACTTCTCAAGTAAAGCTAGATTGCCAAAATAGTGTTTCATTTCAAGTATTATAGCTAGTTTGTCATTTGCTTATGGATGAACAGTAGGTTACAATGTTTAAGATTTCTTGTAATTGGTCTATCTTTAGTTTTCACATTTTTGTAGAATTCAAGTTAGATTTATTTCCATTTTGCATTTATTTAGCCTTTGTAAGTCATTTAGATGCAGTAGTTCTTCAAGACGATTGGAACTAGGTAGGCTTACTTATGAATTATTCATTGTTGTTAATGCATACTTAAATCTTAGATCAACATTTCATCTTGTGTCATAGTTAAGTTGAATTTCATAGATTGTCTAGCTAGTTTGCTTGCTCAAGATAGTATAGTTTCTTGCCTTTACATAGTTAGTTGTAAACTGAATTGTTTCATAGTTAAGTTTCTAAACTCATTCATAGTTAGATCTTCAATATTACATAGTAGCTAGTCTTTCTAATTCCTAGATTGGAGTTTGAATAATTGATTAAGTAGTTTCCATTTTCATAAGAGTAGTTTGTTTTTTACCAAGTCTTGTTTCCTAGAATAGTATTGTTTTTATCTTTTCAATTATTGTCCATAGAGTAGAGTAGTATAGATTGATACTATTATGATCTATTGGTTAGGTCTAATCAGCTTAGTAGTTTTATTTTTAAGTTTGACTCAGTTTTTCATTTTGAAAGATCCTTAGATATTTTCATTATTAAACATTTCTAAGGTCTGTCGAGCCAATATCTTAGGTACCTTTCTACCTCAGCATATATTTTTTGACAACTCTAAGATTACCTACCCCGATCGATCATTTACTATTTGCTGAATTCATTAAGACATAATAAAACACCCAACAGGTAGTATGAACCTTGGTAGGTCGGGTTGAAAAGATCATTCCAATCAAGGTTAAATGGTACCCCAAAGAAAAGGTAAAGGAAAATTTTCCTCACTTCATTTAACAAGAGATTTTGGAGACCAAACTTTTTCCTAAATGGGGAGCTATGAATTGAAATGGTTTATTATATAATTTTTCATCTATTTAGTACTTTTTGGTGGAAAAATTGGAGGTATTAACTTATAGGACCCATTTTATGGGTAGGTATCACTTTGGTGATTTAGGTTTCAAAACCTTTGGGATCCCATTTGAGGCCTTAAACTTTTTTTTTGGGGGGGGACTTTATGAGCATAGCTCTTAGTCTCTTAGCGTTGTTATACACTTCGAGATATTTCCAATGACAAAAAAATCACCTCCAATGGAGTTTGTATGTATAAGTTATGACTCACATAAGTTAAACCTATCTTGTTAACCACCATGGTACCGAGTGGATGCTAGGTCAACTTCCATTACTCACACATGTGCAGCTATTTATGTTGGAATTTCAAGAAGATTTTAAAGGATCTACAAAACTAAAATTATTTGGAGGTTGAATTAAGACCCTAACCCTAACCCTAGATGGATGGGTAAGATGCTAGGAAAATAAAGGGTTCCATTGTATTTGTATTGTTAGTGTTCCATAATTGAGTATATAATTAGGGAACAATATTTTTTAGAAGAACAAAATAAGTAATTGATCTTGTAGCAACCATACTAGCCATAGTGTCCATGGAAACTCCCTACAGAGTGCCCCTTTATTTGTATTTCATTTCCTAACTTACGAGGGAAGAAGAGATCATATGCCTCACCTTCTAGTTGGGTTTTCCCAAGGTACATCGTGTATTCATTGTGTGGATGGCATTGTTTGCTAATTTCTTTCATTTTAGTTTCATTTTATTTCAATATTTTGTGCACTACACTAGAAGTATTAAATATGAAATCTAAAGCACGCATTGCATAATAATAGTTTTCTATAATTTTTTAAGATCTATTGTGACAAATAGTCGTGAAGTATAATATCCATGGTTACAAATCAATCATTATATCCCAAATTTGGTCATAATACTTTTCAATGTTTCAAGCTCTTGTTTATCACAACCTTCTTCAATTAAATAAAAGGAAGGCATTATGTAAATGTTTATTTAAATTTATTAACTAGAGAGGTAATGTGTGGAAAAAATCTAACAATGTTAATATTTTTTTATTCTAGCTTGATGGAGCTTTGGATAGAAACTTGCACTTGCTTGTGACTCCGTTTGAGAGGTTTTAACATAGGAGACATCATCCCCTTTTTGGAATCACTTTCAATTTGTAGTGTACTAAATGGAATATGAAGAAATCAAAGAGATTTAAAAATGAATGAGCCCATCACTGAGTTCGTTGCAAATGTAAGTGAAGATGAAAAGAGATAAGGGAAAGTATTTCCTTGTCTGTTATATTTTCCCTTGTCTTAGATAATTGGGTTTCTTTTATAAGTGATGATGAACAAAAATGGACATATGGGCATACCTCATGGCCTCTCCTTCAATTTCATTCATGTTTAGGTGGAGCATTCACGTATCTAGGTTACATCAAGAGAGCACACACACAAAAATTAACATACCAAGTGGAAGGTGGTGCTAGTGGCAATAGGAATAGGAGGGAAGAGATTGGGCATTATATTGACTATAGGGAAAGGAGGGAAAAGACTAGGCATTGCATTGATTGAAGGAAAAGGAGGGAAAAGACTAGGCATTGCATTGATTGAAGGAAAAGGAAAAGACTAGGCATTGCATTGATTGAAGGAAAGGGAAAATTTTCTTTCATCGTTTACTTTAAAGTGTGTTTCCATGTATTTTTGTAACATCATGCATTGAGAGCACATATTGCATATCTTTTTAACAAATAGATCCTAAAATTAACCCGCATAATGGAAGCATAGTAGATTATTTTTATTTTGATTTAGAAGACCAATACTAGATTAAACAAGGGCCTTGGATTTTAGGTAGAGTGGTCATTTTAAGTTCCTTGGTTCTTATAAAAAATGGAGATTTAAAGTTTATTAATTGGGAAAATACTTTTCATGCATCATGTAATCAAAATGTACACATCTCTTTCTTGAAAAAAGAGTGCATAATTGGAGGTAAAACCATGTGTTTTATGTTTCCATTTCACTTGATCATATAGTGCACTTAAAAAGTGTTCATTGACACCTAATTTTTAAGAAGGTTTATGTTAAGTTCCTTACATTCAAACAAATGACTCTATCATATTTGACCATTTAGTGTGAATAGTTAAATATCCTAACTTAATTTTTGACAGAACATCTTAGATTTCAAATTCTTTGTCTCCTTCATTTTTTTAATCTCTTGTTCTTCCTCTTAAATATTTTGTTGAATATCCTAATTTCGTTGGGAAACACCCAACCTTTTGTTCTTCGTCTAAGAAAATCATTTATGCAAGTGTGAATATAATGAACATTTAATTTTTGTATCTCAATGTATAATATCACAATGGAAGACATTGCCAAGTTATCAATATTGAAAAGATGCAACAAAGTAATTTAAAACACGTTATTATGACAATCTTTGCATTGTAGTCTTGCACTTGTTCGAAGCAACGTAAGTAAATCTACAAAAGGTTTCCATATTAATAGTAAAAAAATTACCTATACAAAAAAAGATGAAGTTAATGAGCCATTGCATTTTAGCAACTTCCTTGCCTTAATTATAGACACTATAACTTGTGATGTTATGGAACAGTTATGAACACAAAACCCACATCCCAAACAATGATAAAAGAGAGAAATTGATCTTCAATAGTTATTAATTAAAATCGTTGAACCCACATCTCAAACAAAGACAAAAGAGAGAAATTGATCTTCAATAGTTATTAATTAAAATCATTGAACCCACATCTCAAACAAAGACAAAACAGAGAAATTGATCTTCAATAGTTTTACTTGAATCAATAGTTATTAATTAAAATCATTGAACCCGCCATATAAAATTCAAATCAAGAGATACACTAAATGAAAATTTCAAAGATGTAGGTTATAATATTATTATTGTATGTGCATGCATAATATCACTGTCACACCCATTGTTAAGAATATCAAAATAAAAAATATCTAACACTACAACAAAACCTTCTTATTAGCATCCCTTTTTGCTTCCTTTTTTACTTCCATTTACTTTTTTAGTATTTCTTTGTTGTTTTATGAAAATCCTACGCTATTTTATAGAATACCGCTAAAGACGGTGTTATTTCTTGCACTAGATTTAGCACTAGGTTTATCACCATATTTAGAGCCATATTTACCACCAGGTTTAGCTTAGTGCCATATTTAGAGCTAGATTTAGCACCAGGTTTAGCAGTAGGTTTCCTAAGTGACTAAATAAAAAAGACGGAAACTTTTCAAAAATATTAAAGTTAAGCTACTTGTCTCAGTATTCATGATTTTGAAGGAATTTCAATTATTTTAATTAAATTCCCTAAATTTCCCTCATAAATTCCCTAAAAACCTACTCTTTCATTATTTTCTCATTTCCTCTCTTTCTCTCTTCTTTTCTCCACCCTTCTCCTTTTTCCCTTAAAGTTTCTTCTCTTAGGAATTCATCCTTATGAAGGATAGGGTTTTGATTTCATGGAAAAACCTCCAAGAGAAAAATAATGGATTCCCCTTCCCTTTTCCTCCTTCGTTCCTCTTTTACTTTTCTTTTACATTATTGATTTACTAATTCTTATTTTTGTTTTGTTGTTGTAGGTTTAGGGTTTTATGTATGGGGGAGAATTTTTCATCAAAGAACCTCCATAAGGAAGGTAATGGCTTCTTCTTTCCCTTCTCATTTTTCCTTCCTCTTTTTCTTTGCTTTTTCTTTATTTATTTTCTAATGTTTATTGTTGTTTTGTTGTCGCAACTTTAATAGAGAAAGTATAAAAACTAACATTTGGGGGGTTTTGTTTAATGCACGGATCTTTTTTATTGGTATCAATTAAGGAATACCCTTGCATTAATGTAAGGATATATGGGTTCAGATCATAGGATATGGATACAAATCATAGCACCCATCTATTTCTTATTACTTTTCCATTTGTATTCACTTGTTTGTCTGCATAGGTTAGGTTATTTTAAATTTAGATCTATACTTTTAAAGGTATATTTTTTGTGGGAATGTAGCTCAACTAGAGTTCTTTCCTTTTGGAAAGTGATATTTGTTCTAATTCCAATATTTCCTTTAACATTTTCCATTTCTATTTTCATTTTTATCATTTTCCATTTATGTTTTCATAAGTTCTAATTTGCATTGGGTTATTTTAGTGTTGGTTCATATTTTCACTTTTAATTGTAGTTTTTTGTGGGAATGTAGCCCAAGTAGAGGTATTTCCTCTTGACAAGTGATCTAGATTCAAATCCCACGAATTTTTTACCATTTTTGGCCATTTTTTTTTTCTCAATTTTTACCATTTTTCATTTATATTTCCTTAAATTTAATTTACAAATAGTCGATGCTAAATGTGGTGCTAGTACTAGAATTAAATATGGTGCTAAATATGGTTCTAAACCTGGTGCAAAATTTGGTACTAAACTTGGTGCTAAACCTAACACTGAACCCGACACTAATTTAGGTACTTTAAAAAATTGTAAGTTCACACTAGGTTTAACACCAAATTTTCTAGCTCAATTGGAAAAAAAATTACCCTAAAAATGATGCTAAATTAGGCACTAATTATATATTTTGTTGTATTCTAATAAAATAAAAGTCAAGCAACAACATCCATTGCAATCTAGAGTTGTACCATTTTAGTAAATCTGCAGTGCCTTTTAGCAACTTCCTGTAAATCTGCAGTGCCTTTTAGCAACTTCCTTTCCTACTAAGTTCATCAGCTACCTTATTATCCTTGCCTTTAATTTTCTTGATATAAAAGTCATATTCGCATAGCAATTCCATCCAGATTCTCTGTCTTGCATTCAAAATAGGTTGCTCAAACAAATACTCAAACCATCATGATCAGTTCTTAATTCAAACTTCTTACCCATGAAGTAGTGACTACACATCTTCAAGGCATGAACGATAGCTGCAATCTCTATATCATGAGTGTCATAGTTCTATTCATTTTCTTTCATATTTATGGATTCATAACTAATTACTTGGCCATGCTGAGTCAATACTCCACCAATGCCTTTCTTACATGCATCGTTGCATACTACAATGATTTCGTGTCATGTCCCAAATTTAGAATTGGGTCACAATGGCCTAATCACATTAGCCATATTCATTAGAGTTTGTAAAATTGATGTTAAGGGTCAAATAACTACCAAGGAGGAAAATTACTAGTTTCCTAGGTTCGGGGTGGAAGCTTTGGGATTTGGAATAAGGGGGATAATAAATGATGTTTAGACATTAGAAGGGTTCAAGTATTTAATAAATAGAGTGAATAAATAAATTCAAGAGAAATCCTAGGTGACAAATGGTTTTGGAGACATATGGAGGATGTGGGACCCACACTAGCTTGATTTTTCATAATACATGGTATCTCTCTTTTGCAAATTCGAATTAATGGGAATGTGAACACTCTTGGGTGAGTTGGTAAGTCATAACACATGTCATTTATCATCTTAGGTCGAATTGGTAAGGATTGGTAACCTACATGGAATATAAAGAGTCAAAGTGGAAGTTTGTGGACACTTAGGCTAGATTCCCTAGCCCCTATGACACCAATGATGGAGCATCTATGAAAACTATGACAAATTACAGACCTGGCCTCTGACATCTGACCACTATGACATGTCATCCCCAAAAATAGGATCAAAGAAGGAAAATTTGGGAGTTGGAGAAGCCAAAGAGACTCAAAATCGAATTTGGGAGAAGATGGAAGGTTGGAACTAGGAGACAAGTGGCAAATGTGGAATATTTCCTAAATGGAAATCTATTGAATCTATTGAGAGGATTTCTACCCTTAGAAGGCTAATTTTGGTTATAAAATGTAGAAATGAAGTATGAGAATGGATTTTGATCATTTGTAGAATTTACAATTGCATTTGTGAAGAGGGAGAGCTAGTGGATGACTAGTTTCTTGCCTTAGCCAATTTTGAGGGTGAAAGATTCCCATCCAAGTTGGTAATTGGAAAGGCCATTCAAACCTTTCATTTGGAGCTTTAATGGAGTCTTATTTGCAGGTTTAAGCTACCGATCAGCTCTAGGTTTCTTCTATTGCAGCTCACTCCTTCAACCATTTCCAGTTTTGATGGCATATTCTTGATCCTTGAGCGAGGGCGTTTTTGGTGAGCTATTGTACTCTTTGGGGAATATTTTAATGCCCCATTTATTTTTTAATATGAATTAAATACTCTTTTATTCATCTACAAAAAGTTTCAGGTCGAAATTCCAAGTAGAAATGCATAAATCTCATTTTTAATGGAAGAACAATGCCATTTCCCCACTACCTTGTTGTGATCCAATGTATTGATGATGATTTCGAATGAATGGATGATTATCTGATATATTTGTGATCAATATATTGCCATGTATGTCTTATAAAAGTTTCATGTACTGTACTTGAGCATTTGAAGCATTTTTACTCAGTTTAGTTGTATTGGGAGGTGAAATAGTGCCATTCCCCCAAGGGTTGAATTGGGGATTTTTGCAGTTGATGGGAGAGGGTGAGAAAAGTTTTAATAATCAATTAATGGTGCATATGAGAATTTAATAAAATACTTAACACATTACATACCTCTGTTCATAAATTTGAGTGGGTTAGGAGGCATTTGGGAAGCCATTTTCAGTACTTACCCCAGGGGGATTTGAACCCCAAATTACTAGTAAAATTGCATAATTGGTCCAGAATCTTAAGAGAGTTTGTAGAGGTATTTTGGTGGAAATATGTCATCCATAAATATCATATTCAATTTATAATATCATTCACACACCTTCCTTGAATATTTGAAAGCATTTGGAGTCAATTTGAGACCTAGAGACCAATACTAGTCAAAGGAAAATCACTAGTAAAGTTACCTACATTGATCAGAATTGAAAGAGGATTTGCAGAAGTATTTTAAAGGTCCAAAGGAATCCCTGAAACACGTATTTATGTTCTAATATCATTCATATACCTTCTCACAATATTTGGGATCATTTGGGGCAAATTTGGGACCTAGAGATCAAAACTAGTCAAAGGTCGAACTAGGGAAAAAAAGTGGAAAATTGCAATTTTAATAAAATTCCTAGTAAGGGACATTACAGTGGTATCAGAGCATGGTCCTTGCACCTATGTATTAGGTACATACATTCAATAATAATTGGCAGCCATGTCTTACTATTATGATGAATCCTATGAGTACAATTCTTATGAGGAATATGCAGATGCTTATGAGCAGATGTTTTCGGTGCATTTGTCAATCCAAAAGGTACCACTGTAAAATCATAATGACCGTACCTTGTCCTGACTATTGTATTACTAATTTATTCATTCTTGATTCTAACTTGGTGATATCGATCTCATATCTATCTTTGAAAATACTCTATCTCCTCTCAATTGATCAAACAAGTCATCAATTCTTGGCAAGGAATACGTGTTTCAAATTGTTCCTTTGTTCAGTTGTCTATAATCTATAAATAGTCTTAGAGTTCCATTCTTCTTCTTTACAAACAACATAGGAGCTCCCCAAGGTGACACACTGGGTCTTATGTAACCTTTCTTCAAAATATCTTCTGACCGACATATGCAACTCTTTCAATTATGGAGTACTCATTCTGTAAGGTGCTTTAGATGAAGGAACTACACCTGGTACAAAATATATGGTGAAACTGATCTCTCTTAGGGTGGATTCCTGGAAATTCTTGAAATACATCTACAATCTCTTGTAACAATAGGTATCTAAATAAGTTTTGGTTATTTTCCTTCCCTTGGTTCTTCCATATGAGCTACATACAACTGATAACCTTTCCTAAAAAACTTCTTCAACTACACAGTTGTGATCTATCTTAGATATATGGGTCTAGATATGTCTCTCACTGTCACTTGAATTCCCTCTTCATCCAAACAAGTATAGGTTTTGTTATGACAGTCAAGGTGTTGTGGCCACAACATCCTCCCTAATTTTCTATTTCAATAAATGGAAAAGCAAGGGCCCCCTAAACTAAATATTTGGCATCATGAGTAATTCAAATGAAATCTGCTTGTTGGATTGTTTGTTGTTTCGTTCTCAATTCTTTATCAATTGTCATCATCTTTCTTGAACAAGCCACCCGAACTATCCATCTAATTGCTTTACCCTCTACCCGCAACATGCTTGATGCGACTGGTCAAAAAGTTAGCTTCATGATTCTATATTATGCACATGAGCCTCTCATTTGATTCTGATATTAAAACATTTGACTGAAAACCATTGTTTTTGTTTTCGCAAAATTTTGTTTCTATTTCCTTTATAAAAAATTGTGGAAATGCCAATTTCAATGTTTGAATTTTTGCTTTTGCATTTCCGCATTCTGCAATGGGAATTGCGAAAGTCGGAAAGAATTTAAATGATATTATTAGAACGTCGATATTTCCGATTCCGCAAATGTTTTGCGGAATGCAGATTGCAGAGACCTTAATTTTTACAAAAATTATTCCCGTGGTCCCCCATTGACGTATTTATGATATTTCAACTTTTCGATTGTGGATTGTGGAAACAATAAAGGTTCTAAAACTCTTCCCGCATTTCCAGCCTTCCTATTGCGGATTGTGGATTGAAGAGACTTTAAATTATCCAAAAATATTTCCCACATTAACGTTTTCCGTATCTCCGGCATCGCATTGCGTATTGCAGATTGCATTTCTGCATTTCCGAATTTCTAAAATTGTTTCCACATTTCCGCATCGCATTGTGGATTGCAGGAGGGATCAAATTGGTTATTTTCGAAAATCATTTTTTGACTTTCTACTTCCGCATTAGTTGTGGGAAGAAAACTGCTTCAGAGCCAAATAGAATGTTCCACCTAAATGGTTGGAGAACAAAGGAAAACAGGCCTTATCGTAGGACGTTTCTTTTCAAGCCAAAACGAGATCGGTGACAACTAATTAAAGTTCCGAAACACATCGGTGCCGAAGGAGAATTGATCTGAAACACACTCAAATGTTGTTTGATGCAAAATGAAAAAAAAAAAATCCGAAAAGGGTTGGTAAAATGTTGGAAACTCTTCCATTTATTACTTGTGCATGCCACGCGGCAAATCTTCCGATAATCATGTGACTTGTTCCAAAATATGTATACATTGATTATTTCTATTTAGTCTTCCAACATGGCCACAACTTACTCGATTACCTCAGATAATTAATGGGAAGAAGATGCTTAAAATGATGAACATGATAATGCAGATTAATAAGTTACACCACTTTGGGTGATGCTCTGATACTTGACCTCAAATAACTTAATGAGAAAATATGTATATAAGCCCTGAAGAGTATATTTTTTTGGTTCTGCTTAAATAATGGACATGTTGGCATGGGATCAGACCGCATAACGTGCAGAAGCCAACAGCTGCGAAGAAGGACAATCCGTGGAAGAAGGAGAATTCACGGAAAACAAGGAGCCGATGCACTGAATAACCATGGTTTGGTAATTGCTGTTCATACGAATGATTAGTTTAACCATGTTGATGCACTGAATATGCGAAGAGAATGAATGAATGTGTGAACTGTTAGCATGATGCGAGGACCTAATCTCTAGTTTTTGTAGTTGTAAAGTGATATTTGATGCATGTCCTTTCCCCACTCCGAAAACTTGGTTCCTGCAGCCCCCTTATTCATCTCGGGTGACACTTCACTCGCTCTGCAAGTGTAGCTGGAAAGGGTAAGACCTTTCTGGGCCGGTGTTTAAGGGATTTTCGTTGATGTTTGTTGACAACAGTTTCAAGTAAACCCCTATCGATAGTCGCTATTTCAACAAATGGTTCCATTGCCTGGACACTGAAGAGGAAAAGAAGAGGAAATGTTGTGGTACCCGATGAAACTGAAGATTCAAGGGTGGTTTGAAAAAAAGATAGAAGAATTCGCAGAAGGAGAAAATTGGAACCCTGGACAAACAGTAAGTAGTTGGTTACATAAGCACATTTATTGTGATATCCAAGAAGTGTTCTTCTGCGAATTCCTAGTGTTGTTGCATGAGTGGTGTGTTCAATGACATTTTAGAAGAACCATTGCCAAAAGACTAAGCCTGAACATTGGACTCCAAAACTGATTCAACAGCTAAAGTGATTCGACAATAAGGTATCAAGGGATGTCGATTTCTAGGTGGATAGTATCCTAAAGGGATACATTACTGAGTTCACAGTTTACACGATCAAATCATACAGTGAGACAGAAAGGAACTTTTTCAAAGGAATTAGGGGAAGGTTCCTACTATTGCTAAAATTGTGGATTAAGATGCTTGTCTGCGAAAAGGGCATATTGAGGATGACTTCTGACGAGTAGATGATCAGTGTGCAGAGGTTGTGGGTATCGCGTGAATGCGAATATGATAGAAAGATGCAGGGTAGATGGACATGAGTGATGACGAATTTCTAAGGAAGGCTGAGGAAGATTGTGGTACCTTGAGGAGTGGGGCAATATTCCGACAACCAAAGAAGAGGAGGAAGACTGAGAGAGAGTCTCCTGAGGGGACCGGAACAGAAGACTGTGAAATAAGATCACAAGGGACAAAGAAATATTATTATGATGAAGGATACGGTGACCAGGCTACCAAAGAACCAGAAAAGGGATGGATCGTAAGTTACAACATACCTTCAACCCTGTGCACTACTCAGAATTTCATAGGAAGAAACAAAAGCTATTTGTAGAGATTTCCTACGTGCAATAGTAGAAGTAGCACATCAGTAAACAATAATAGTAGGAATGTAAGAATGGAAGATGACACAAAAATGCCCACTTTTCAGGGGAACGGGACTGAAGATCCTGAGCAGTATTGGTTCCTATGCGAAGCAGTATGGACTGTGAAGCAGGTCCAGGATGAAGATATTAAAAAGGGACAACTAGCAACAACCCTCATGGGCCATGCACTAGATTGCTTCATGAAGTTTACTAAGGTTCCGACGGGAACTCCAGGAAATACATTGGCAAAGATCAAACCAGGAATGATTGATGAGTTTAGAAAACCAAAGTCGGAGTCGCAGTACGTCACCGAGCTCAAAGAAATCAAGCAATACCCGAACGAGTCGGTATGGGAATTTGATCAATGGTATAAAACATTAATAACAAAGGTGAGTTTCGGGATAAATGATATACAACAAAAGTAGTGGTTTATCACAGGATTGGTGCCACACATCCGCGGACCACTAATGCAACAGAAGGTAGCAACCCAAGCCGAAGCGCGGGATATTGCGATGAAGTAGGAGGCTTCACCAATCGAAAAAGATGGCATAGGAATGGATAGGATACAATCACAATTGGCCAATTTGACACTCCGACTGCAAGATATGAAGAAGGGGAAATAAACCCGCGAAGATATATGGTGCAGAAGATGCAAGACTGAAGGACACCATAAGGATAATTGTCCAGAATTTCAAGAATATTTGCAGTACGGTGCACTGAATCCCCTCAGTCAGGGAGGGATGCCTTGGTGTCATGTTGGTCAGACCAGAGGACATCGACTGGAAGAGTGTGTGTACTTATAGAAGATGGTCTCGAAGCCAGTAAATATATATTGCAAATTTTTTCTCTCGGTTGGCGACAACGAAAAATATTTTAGGGCTTATGACCTACTCCAAGACCGGACTGCTGATACATATTTTATGAAAAGGGATGAGCAACCGGCGGTACAGCAGCAACCGTAGAATACCCAACAGCAGCCTCATTATAACCATCCACCACAGTATGATCAAGGGAAGTATGGGAAACTGCAGTATGGCCAGCCGCAGTATAAACTGTCGCCATATGGGAAACCACCCTATCAATAGCCATAGTATGGACAACCAAAGTACCCACCATATGTTCCACCGCAGGGAGGTTTTAGAGGAGGATTCCATGGAGTTCGAGGTTCCAGCGCAGGACGGGGAGGAGCTGCTGGACGAGGACGATGGCCAATTATATGTTACAATTGTGGGAAGCAAGGGCATTATCAGAGGGATTTCCTAAATCAAACACCAGAATGCACTTATTGCAGTGCTATAGATCAAGGTGTTGAAGATTGTCCGCAGCTCATCGCAAAATGGAAAACTAAGAACCTGCCCCCACCTCCACAGAATCAGAATTAGAATATGCCACCGGCAATAAAGAAGATATCAGCGAAGGTCATAACTCACACTGCAACTGTTGGAGTAGTGACATGAGGAGGAGCTGTGATAGGAGTCGACAGGTCACAGGATACCATCCGACCAACAGCACGGAAGCACATCACATTTGACACGGAGGTCGAAAGAGATGTTTTCTTGAAATATCAGGAAGCGATGAGACACAGGAGGCAGGTACCTCTTCAGGAAGAAGTTACCTATGATATTCCACCAATGTCTGACACAACGAAGTTGTGGAGAAAAGAAAACACCTTAAGATCCTTCTTGGAGAGTTGTCTGGAGTTGGAGAAAGATCAAGATGCATTGGAAGAAATATCCAGCTTGT
This sequence comes from Larix kaempferi, assembly GCA_027924585.1. Lineage (NCBI taxonomy): Eukaryota > Viridiplantae > Streptophyta > Pinopsida > Pinales > Pinaceae > Larix > Larix kaempferi. Next base: position 11,354,195 of record BSBM01000464.1, read on the forward strand.
TGCATCGACGAGAGGGTGAATGCTAGGAACGTACAGTCAATCGCATACACAAGAGGAAGACGAGAAGAGAGATGCAAATGTCTGCACAAATCAGAGCATTTGATGTCAACTCAATCATCTTAGACCTGGGGTCATATGTGAACATTCTAACTAAGCAGACCTGGGAAACAATGGGAAAACCACAGTTGGCCTGGTCACCGATACAACTGCAATTAGAAAATCACAGTAAGGTTACTCCACTTGGTTGGGTGTGCCAGCTTCTGGTTGAGATTGAGGGACTCAAAACATATGTAGAATTTGATGTAATAGAGATTGTTGATAACATAAGCCCCTATCTAGTGCTACTAGGGATAGACAAGGCGATGGAGAACCAGGCCATCATCAACTTCAAGAATAGGACTATGCCGTTCGCAAACTATGAGATGAGGGTCGTCGCACCTCTTGATCCTGCAGAAGGACAATGATATGTTGAATCGACAAGAGATGAATTCACTAAGGGATGGGATAGTGTATACAACATATCCGACGATTACATTAATCCTACCATACATGGAGAGTTGGGATGGTGCAGTGTCAGTTCAGCTTCATCAGATTTGGATGAGGCACTGGAAAATTGGTAGAATCGGCTACATGAAGTATTGTTCAGGAGGTGTGCACAGATCACAAAGTCGCTGCGATGGGTAGCCACAGAGGAGTGCGCACTGCCAACATATGAGGGATTTCCTATTTTGACTATGTTTCTCACCAAATTTGAGAAAAAGTGGTGGAACCGCAACATCTACTGGCCTTGGAAGAAGCCTTGAAGGCTACTCTAGCACGATGGTGGGTGACACACAAGTCTAGTATACAAAACTGGACAATATGTCAACACCTAATGGAGGTTAGGTTCGAAAATACTGTAGGATACAACAAAAGGAAGTATGATGGTAGAGGAGATCCTAAGGAACATGTGAATGCATGTCAAAGCCAATGGGGCTCACAGGAGAAACAAGAATGGGTCCATGCATTTGTTCATACACTGGATGAAGTACCACGGAGTTGGTATGCCGAAGCAGAACTGCGATGTAGAACAACCTCTTGGGAACAACTAACAGTTGTATTTAGGAAAACGTTCATATTCTTAGACGAGAACCCCTTCATCCACAGTGCATTAAAGGAGATCCGTAAGACGGTATTCGAAGTAGTTCCAACAGAGCAACCAATGGAACTTCGATGGACGGTGAGACCAGGAATGCTGATGGAATGTTGCAATATCACAGGAGAACCGAAAAATGAGGATGACCTGAGTGATACATATGTGATGGATTCAGAAGGAAGTCGTAGTGTTGAGGCACCACAAATTCCTTCTGACAAGTTTCAGCAACCACTGAAAATCAAGAAAGTAAACATTGGGTTGGAGGAGAATCCAAAATTTGAAAATATTGGAGATTATTGGGATGACTCCACCATTTCCAAGATGATTGATCTGTCGCATGAGTTTCAGGATTTGTTCCCAATGAAATTCTCGGAGATGAAAGGAATTTCTGGGGACTTAGGAGAAACGAAAATCCCACTGAAACCTGATGCAAATCCAGTCAAGCAGTGGCCCTACAGGTTGAATCCAAGGTACAATGAGTGGGTGCAAGCTGACCATGAGAGAATGATGGACGGAGGAAGTCTAGAACCAATGATGGATGAGTTCGAGAAGTACACAACAACGACCAAAATAAATCAGAAGGGATCAGCGACAGAATACCACTATAAGAAGTGTGAAGACAAAAACATAAGGTGAAGCATCGACGCAGCGGAACTGGCCACGTCGCTAATCAAATAGAGCGAAAAAAAAGAAAAAGAGAGAGAAGAAGAAAAATCCCAGAATACAACAGATACGAGGAAGCTCAAAATCTATCGAAAATAAAGCATCGATCGAAAAAGAAATTGTAGAATGGCTGGACTTGGAAGAATGAGTCAAATCCGGTCATAAATGCAGCAGTTAAGCCACAACGGAAAGCGGAAAAAACAAAAATTTAGCATTTAATACCCGATGCATGCAGCGAATTTGGAAAATCGCCACTGGATTTTGTAATCATGGTCCAAAATCGGTCGGATGTGGCCAACCAACGCTATAAAAACAAGGAAAAGGGGCAGTTGAATGCATCATGTGTTAAGCAAGCGCTTACAGAGTCGCATGGAAGTTTATATTTTGAGCACCAGCACCGAACGTCCACAACCCACACTAGTTTTGGGGATAAACCAGAATTTATGTCGGGATACCTCGAAAGAAATGGGGTGCCAATCGACCAAAAGACACCGACCGCACACCGAAGAAAGGGACTAGGAACTCAGCATGCCTGGCGAAGGAAGGAGTGGACACTTTAGGGGCTTCCCAAAGACACTAGCACCATGAACCAGGAACCAGGGACTGATGATACCTGGGTATGTGCCACCGAGCAAGGAAGGAACATCAACAATTCACATTGAGAAGAACCAAAAATATAATATTACAATGGCATTGATACCGAGAGGGGTTGCGCAAGCTGACATAATCGTTGAAAACCTCACGAAATTGACGTATAGTGATCATAACCTGATGAACTACCCTCAGTACATGGCAGCTTATGTTGATGTTATACATGGAGCAGGAGCCCGAATCACGAAGGAACCATCAAAGTGGGATCTAGGGTTAGAGCATTCGGGCATACTGAGCCTCACCCACATGTCGCATTTTGGAAGGTTGGCGGAGGTAAATGCATACATCAAACAATTGATCGCTTGTTTCCATGGAGGATACCTATGGTTGCATGAGAATATTATAGTCACGGTGGACCTGATTTCAAGAATCCTTGGACTTCCACAGGATGGCAATGACCCCTCCTAGTTTTCCCAGGGAAAATATAACGACAAGAAGCACACGCAAGCTCTGAAAACAAAGTATGGGGTGGACTGTAATGTCCCTAAAACTGTAAAAATTAAAATTTTTCCTTGCATGATAACAACGTTACTCAGAACCTAATGTTTATACAAAATTAACTTCATCATTGTACTTTTATAATTGTGAGTGATACATGTATCTGGATTTAGGAGATTTCTCCGATGTAATAGATGGTATTTAATAATTTGTACTCTTACGGATATGATCCTGTTGTTTAAAGATGTATGATAGAGTTTATAATACCTATATTATTTAAACTGTTTCATCTTTATGTTTTGGATGAATGTTTGAGATTACAGCTAGCTCTCTCGTTGGTAAATTTTATGATACTTGTTTTACTTTATGAATTTAATGCAAATGCCATTTACTTGGAATGTATGCTTTTCTAGTGATGTAACTAAAGGGAATCCAAGAGGTATGAGGAAGGTGATGTTGGTCCTGGGCTTACTTAGCTATTTCTCTAAAGCATGCCTCTACTTTTGTTTGTAGGTGTCTTATCTTTAAGAGATCCTAAACTAGTCTTTAGGGTTGCAACTTAAAAACACTCTAAACAAAGGTAAAGTCACAAGGGATAAAAAACTAGACCATGGTCATGGTCCTCAAATCAAAATGGTAAAAGAAATGCATCCTCCACTATAGACAGTGGGAAAAATAATTTAGAAGCTAGTGGTGGTTGTTGGTAATTGAATGCGACACACGTGAAGGCCAAATGGTCGAATGCCAACTTGGATCATGGGTAAAAGGTCCTTGGCTCAAGCGACCAATTCATTTTTCATGTGTTGTGAAAGGAGAGTAGAGCTCTCACTATTTCCTTCCCATGGGCTCTACGCATGACCTGAGCTTCGTTCATGGTCTGCATATTCGCCTCGAATCTTTGCGATCATGGAGGTCACCCAGTGTGGTCAAACTAAGCTTTGAGACTCGAAAACTTGGATTCATTATTGTTTTTCTTTAGTTGTTTTAAAATCTGTGAACACTTCACTCTTGCACTTGTTGACAGGGTTTTCGAAGTAGGAAGCAAATCTCTTTATTGGATGGTTTCTAGGACAGAGGATTGAATGAAAACAACTATCCTGGTAAGCCCAGGATTTCCATGACCTAACTCTTCCTATCGAAGCAAGGGATAAATATGTTGGGTGTGACTGTTGAGAGTTGCTCTTTTGTATTGTTTGTCTTTTGGGATTTTAGTTGGGAGAGTATGATCAAGCTCTTTTTGGGTTAGAGGGCTTGCTCAAACTTAGGATCCGAAAATGGATGGGCTTAGAGTATGAGGGCGAGGTTGCGCGATCCCAGATGTATATGTTTCATTTTTATCTCTGAGTCTGCGTTGGTATTTGAGAGTAGGGTTTTCGATTTGGAAAACAGTTTAGCCTACGGGTAGGCTTTTCTTTTGTCCTTTTGATGTAATTGTTTATATGATCAAAAAGTGAGACATATATGGTTTTATGGGATGGACCCATGTTCTAAAGAACGATGTCGTGGTATTTCAACGCTCTGTATGCACTTTCTAGGTTTGTAAAGAATTTTAATATTAAAACACTGGAATGTTTATGTAATCGGGATCTTGGTTAGCGATGGTAATTTTAAAGTTTTAAACTGAATAAATGAAAAGGGTTAATCCCTGTAACTGTCGGGATGTTTTATTTAGTTTTATGCATCGTTGTTTCCGTTTTTCTTTACTTCGGTGTGATTCTGGAATTTATACAGTAAATGTATCGTTTTGAGTTGAGGGAAATACCTCTATCTAGAATGTTCTTCATTTTATAATTTATGTGTTGTTTAGTCTTTGGAGAGAAAAGGCTCTATATAATTTACTTTATGTGTTTTTGTTTTGAACTCTTGGTTCGGTGTAAATTTATATTACTGTGTTTTAGTTGAGAGAAATCTCCTCTATAAGATTATTCGTTTAAGTTTTGTAGCATTGTTGTTGTAGGTGAAATATAGGGTTATTTATTTGGAAGAAAAGTTCTTAAATAAATTTATGGGCAAAGCCCTATCCCTGTTTCATCTTACTTGTCTTTTATAATTTTAATGGTTTGTAAAATATGGGGTAGAAGAAAATGATCCATGTTGTAGCATGTTGAGCCTTCCCAAATGTTTGACTGGGTTGCTGTGTAGGAATTTTGATTTCCTCAGCCTGAATATTAAAGGGTTTTAAGAAGTTCTTAATCGTATGCCTAACTTAGATAATTACTGGTTTTAAGATCTGTCCTGGGTGATAGGGTTTAAACGCTGGTATGAGATTTTGATTCGATTGTAATTAATACTTTGTGCTGCGTTTTGATGTGTATAGCGAATTCTAAATAAAATTTACATACCTCTATGAGATCTCTATCAGCAAACAATTCTTGATAATTCTTTCTGCAATTTATTTCTTAAAATTTAATTAACTAAGTCTTGACTCTACCTGTATGATTCTATTGTTTAAATAAATGTTGATATGAGCGTGGCTCCATTTTGTAGATATTAATTTGATTTCTTTACCTAGTAGATTAAACCAGTTGTGGCTCTTCATGTGCATTCCTTTCTTGTTTTTAAATGTGGTATGGACAACAACATGGCTTTTTGGCCAGCGGTGGGTTATGTAAGTGTAGATCTGAAGTTGATTTGCATAGTAGGATATTCTAGGGTTTGAGAGAACACAAGGAATAATTCGATTTTAAAATTTAATGTAAGTAAGATTCCTGTTTTAGTTTACTGAATTAGAAATTATAATTATGAGCTCTTCTAGAAAGGTTTGAAGGCTACACTATTATAGTTCTGAACTTTAAATAAATCAAATCCTAGGATATAGGTTTAAGAGAAAAGATTTAAAATAGTAAATTAAACCTAAGCTGAGATCTAGCACAAGCTAGCGTAGCTAGGTCTGCTAGATCGTAAGTCTGAACGATATAAGGGCAGGGATGATGTTTACAAAAGTATAAGAAATAAAGTTTTGTAGAAATTAAATAATTTCCCTATGGATCCAATGCCTTAGCCCTTGCTCCCAAATACACAGTAATAGCCAGCATTCTAATAAAAATACTTTTACAGTTTTAACAGAATTAAATCCTAACTATCATTCTATAATATTCCAAGAACTTTGAAATGTGATCATAAGATCTTACCTGAACACTTTGTAGCTTGGATCTCTTGTTTAATAATCTGCACAACTCAGACACTAGTTATTGGAAACAAATAATCTTTGGCTAACCTATATGATGAAAACCGAATAACCTACGAACTACCTCGTTCCTCCCAACCATGAACCAGAACTGTTCCTGGTTCTAATCTGATCCCCCCTGAGCTGGTTCCAACATGCAAAGAGGTCTAGAGACCCTAGGGCAGGTAGCTAATTGAAATCAATCTTGGAATAGTACTTTATTTCCATAATTATGGGACAAATTCTCTCTTGATACCATACATAATGATAATAAGATAGATGATCCTCTCATTGGAGTTTTTCCTTGTAATTATAGATAATATTTGGAATGGGTAGTTTTAAGTAAATAATAATAATTTTAATATTTAACTTCAGTTTGATTTTCAGTTTGAATTATAATATATAATAAAAGCTTTATCCAATTATAAACTTCAGTTTGATTTAAAATCCTTACTTTGTTCTTTTGAATAAATTATTGTAACTTTATATATTTGTTTATTTACTTTATGAGAATATTAGGTAGGTGGGTAGAATCTAACCGTGTGGGTTTATAGACTCTCACTTTGTAATTATTTTATTATTCTCATACTATTTTTATATATAATTATATAAGTAGGTATATCTATATGTAATACTTATTCATGAGTGAGGCTCTTTCCATTAATCACTCTTGATTAATACACGTGTAGTACTATAAATTTTTAGATATATTAATTAAACAAGGTAGACTCTTTTAACAAGGCCTTCGGTGGGTTTAGAAGGTCTACTAGGTTAGGTAACTCTAGATCCCCTTTTGCATGTTGGATTACCTCGTGTTTCATGGTAGTTTCCTCAGTCCTTGATGAGATAAGTGGTGATTCAATTTAGTCAAAATAAAATAGGTATGATGACTGGTGCTATTTAGATCCTTCCTCAACTCAACACCTTTTAGTGAAGTAACCTCGGGTGCTATTCAGAGCTTATGCTCAACACTCTTCAACGGGCGTTACACTAGTGCAATTCCATAGCTCCTTGCTCAACACTAGTGGGTGATTCCATGAAGGTGGTTCACCATTTTTGACGTGCGGGAGCGAAAAAACTTATTTTTTGAACCCTCGATCGAGGTCTTTTCAAGCCCTCGATCTGGGTTTTAAAAGCTCGATCGAGGGTTTTAAAACATCTCGATCGAAGGCTTGAAAATACCTCGATCGAGGGTTCTTAAAACCCTCGATCGAGGTCTTGTTTACACCTTAGATCGAGCTATAGCTCGATCGAGAGCTTGAGACAAAAAAAAAAAAAAACAGGGCCCGACTAGCCGGCCAACCCTGTTTGAAAACGACAGTTCAGCGACAACGAGAAGGACGGGAGAATGCCCTCGACCGAGCATCCGCAACCACCTCACCATGCCATGCCCCACGCCCAACTCCACCTCGTAGCCATGGCTTCTAATCCACCAGATAAGTGGAATTCAACTTGTCATTTGTTTTTAAAAACAACTTAAATTTTAAATTTTTTTTGTTTTGGTATTTTTTTTTTTTAAACCTAAATTTTATTTGTTTTGTATAAAATTGTGTTTTTAACAAAATGTAAATTTTAGTTATTTTCTACCAATTTGTGTGAATGTAACCATTGAAAATGAAAAACCACCATCGAAACCAAAAACCATTGAAACTAAAAACCACCATTGAACCAAAAACCATTGAAACCAAATATTATTTGAAAAAAAAAAAACCATTTGAAATATGTAAATAGGGTTTTAAATTTATGTTGTATTTATTTTTTTAAATTATTAATATTTTTGTTTATGTCAACCGATAGCATTTCACTGCATAAATGCTACGAGTTTTATTTTAAAATGTGTTTTGACAAGCAAAAATGCTGCCGGTTTTTTTTCAATCCTCTGAGAACGCCAAGATGATTGAAAAAAAAATTATCATATTAGATTGCAGGTATAACAAAAACCATTATCATTAAAAAAAACTCAACAACACCACAGTGACATGTAGAAAACTCATTTGGTCTCCATCTATAACCTTAGATTCAATGTTACTTTGGAAAACGACCTACAATTTCTCTAATGGAAAATCCATAATTAAGTATGTAGCATCATTATTATTATTAATTTATTTAATGAGATGAAGTGTCATTTTATTTTTTATCACATTATCATGTATATTTTTATAGTTATACATAATATCATATAAATGCTTATATATAATAAACATATATTTTTATATTTATACATAATACCATATAAATACTTAAATATAATAAATATTATTGTAGTGTTACTCTCACTTTTTAATAATATATGCACATTTTCATTTTAAAAAACATGCTTAAATGTATAAAAATAAAATACACACTAAGTTGCCTTCCATTTCATTACACTAAATATTCAAAATATATATATATTTCTAATTTTTTAATAATATATATTATATAACATTTTAAAAATAAATTTAAATATTACAATTAAATTTAAATATGTTTATTAAATGCAATATTTATTAATATAATTATATGTTAATATAAACTAATAATTTTATATTATTATAAATTATAAATATATTGAAGTTAAACAAAATTATTTTCTTAAAATGAAAGCTTAGGTCTAATACCTCAATAATCATCACATTAAAAGCTATACAAACACATTGAGGTGCATACAACATGTCCATATCAAGATGACAAAAGCAAGCACAACAACATCTTATATTATTAAGATTTGGATGACTCCCTTTGCCATGGTCTAAATGTCATAATATAATATGTCAAGTTTTAGGTATTTCTTTAGTTGATCTCTTGTTGTTGTTTGTGTTGGTGGTGGGGGATGATACTATGCCACTTCTCTTAGCCAATGAGAGTGACCCATAACATCAATCTGATGCATTAGCATGCACCATCCCAATCCCAACCATGATGGAATTTATATTGGACCATACACCAATCATCTGAGTCAATGAACCCACGCTCATCGACTCCATCCTTTAGGATAGACACGTGTCAATCTAAATCCACCAAGGAAGTGGCAAGGTCCCCACTTTCTAGGCCATCCCTACCAACCTAGACTGCCCTATATATTAACCCCACACCTATGGTCGATGTCACCAATGGCGTTTCAATGTAGGAGGTAAATTTGATCCCATAGGTATCCCAGCAAGCATCATAGGTCCAATAGTTGCACCAAACAAAACACATACAAAAAATTGTGTGTCTCATCTATACATGACCATCTAAAACATACATATGTGTAAATGGAAACAAGAAATGTATATATAAGCATGATAAAGATAAAATCACCTCAAGCATCCCACTCCTCGTGACCTAGTGGAGGAAAATTTAGATCATGGAAATAATCTATCCCACACCATGGATATTGCTTAGTGGCCCTAATCCATAGTCACGATTCTAGCAGATAGTGCAAGGTGAACACATGACCAACCTACCAACCATTAGACCCGAGCATCACCATACCCCCAAAAAACCATATATGCCTCCATAAACCCCCTCATCGCCACAACCACACAAGAGAAAACGGATGGAATCCACTCAAACAAACAAAAACACCTAACGCTCCCATAGGTGAATGTCCCATGTACCTCCATAGTGAGATTGGTCATATGGGCACACATATTGACCAATAACATGTGTTCCTAGGCAACTCGAGTCCCTCCCATCACCCACTCGAAAAAATGGAGTTGACTCCCAAATATCCAATGGGTCCATGAAAAACCAAACACCCTAAGCACGATGCTCACAACCACCCTCATAGCATGATCCACCAGGAAACTAACAACCATGCCTCGATCCTTATTTTCTCTTGAAAAAATACCACAATACTACACAATCGACTAATCAATATTATACTTGCAACCAAGAGAAAGATGGGTCTCCTCACAAATCGCACAAATTGAGAAATCCTATCAGAAAATCGACATCTTTGCACTCAAGGGTCAACCTCTCATTGCCAACAACAAATCATCCCTGCTTGTGATCCCACATCCCAAGCATCTCCTTCATGAGGTGCTCACGTGATCTCTTCATCGACAGAAAAAGAACTACAACAACCCTACATATCGTAGTTGTTGCTAAACCACTAGGTTATTTTTCATGTGCCTCAACATCTCGGTGTATTCGTGCACACGCTACACAATATCCATGATTGATATCAAGCAATCTACAATCATAATCCATATAAGAAAATCATGTTAGTTCTCAACAGTTAACAAAATAAAAAACCAAAAGACATACAAAAACCATGTGACCTTTCCCTAAATAGATGTGTGCAACCATGCGAATCCAAAGCCATAACTCACATGGTTTAATCATGTGGGACACACATGTCTACCTTTACGCGAGTGTGTTGAAATTGAAAATGAAAATGATATTGATATTGAAATTGAATTTGAATTTTGAAATGAAATTCGAATTGAAAATCGAAAATTGAAATTGAAATGAGAATTGGAAATGTAATTAGAATTCAAATCGAAATTGAAACTTGGAATTTGAAATTGAAAATTGAAGATGAAATTGAATTTGAAATTTGAAATAGAATTTAAAATTTGAATTTGAATTTTAAATGTGAAATTTGAAAGAGAATCAGAATTAGAAATTGAAATGTGATGCAGAGAGTTATGAAGAGAGAACTTCATTGCTTCGTGCTCCATGATGCACGAGAGGATTTGACGTCACCCAAGAGGGCGGCCATCGACAGTGCTCCTGTTCACCGAGGAGTGAGGCCACACTGGGGTCGGCTGCCACTGGTGGCAGCAGCAGGAGAGCTAGTGTGTCGATTCATCTCGACGACATACATGTTGATCTCCAGGTGGGGGATGCGCGGCAAGACACGAGTGTATCAGGTGCATATTTTTTGTTAGATACATTTTCAGTAAATTTTTGGTATATAATGCATTGAATTTCAGTTGCAAGTTATAATATATAATTTTAGTAACATTTGTGTTTTGGTTTGAATCGCAGGTGACCCATCAGGGGGATCGTACGACGATGAGGTCGTACGCATCACTCTCGCTGATATCACTACCCAGCAAGAGTGGGTGCACTCATGTGTGTGCACATTGAGGGAGGATTCTCCCACACATCGATTTTTATTCGTGATGTTATCAGTAGTGGATGAGATGTTGACCCTCTACAAGAGGGTGGGACCTCTTAATAACATTTGGCGTTATTCATGCCAGAGGAGGAGATGGGATGTCATTGGGATCCACAAATGGGAGGATGTCAAAGTATCCATAAAAGGGCAAGGAATCAAGGGTACTTTGTTCGACATCTCTCTTGACCTCCCTTCTGGTCAACCACTTACACTCAAGGAGTTTAAGTTGGAGGCCGCTGCACCATATTTATATGATAGATTCGTCGGAGCATGGGGCATGTTCCCCCACCATGACCAAGTCCCATTGTACTTTGCAAAACATATTTATCCAGAGTTTGTTTTGGATATGCACCTAGATTACACTAGCATAGGGTCTGAGTTCTTTAGGGCTGGTAGGGGACGCTCCTACCAGCATCCAGGAGCTCGTAGAGACCCTGCCTTCGTTCCACCCCCTTCGAGGTTGGTACCAATTCCAGACAAGATGGTTATCAGGTCGGCGGATATGGCACAGTCATCCCAGCTTGTTGCAAGAGGCTAGACATGACTTTGCAGAGTCGTTGTTCACTGCCATGGGAAGTGTTGTTGTTGATGTGAATGGAGAGGCATCTAGACCACCCCCTGCACTTGCAAAGCCAGAGATAGAGTATGTCGATAGTGACCTGCTCAGGAGTTTGGATGGTGAGGCCATACTGGGGTATGCTGAGTCAGACCCAGATGCATACTTTTGGCTGTATCGTAGATACGTCTCTCCAGGACAGGTATACGTTTGTACAATTATGTATAATATATGTTCTTCATGTTACATCATATTATATGTTGTAAATTGAATGGTTAATAATACTTAAGGGAGTTGTATTCTATTGCTCCATGCAGGGGACCACATTCATGGATCAACTCTTTGCTAGTGAGCCATCGGTTGGTCCATATGCTCGTCCCAACCCGTAGACAATAGTTGTCAATGTAAGTTATAATTTATGTTCTAATTTAATTTGAGTTTATTATTTCCCAGTTTAAATAATTTATGTTTTATTTCTTAGTTTTCAAGATTTTATGTTTTAGATCTTAACTTCAAACGAATTCCAAATTGTACAAAGAAAAGGAAAGGGCATTTCTCTTGATGATAGACATGAGGACTGCGAAGGTCCTGACCAGCCGAATCTAAACACAAAGGTGAGTTTTAATTTATGTTCCAATTCATGTTATTTAATCACATTTAGTAATTTATTTTTGTACTTTATATTTCGATTTTTGAATTATAACTTAAATTATGTTTTAGTTTTAATTTTTAATAAATCTAACCTATTACATCTAATGGCATATTACACAGGCATCACTATTGAGCAATGATGCCATTATTGATACAATTCAATTTCTTGAGGTGCTTTGTGCCACAACAATCATTGTAATTTCCCTACGAGCAGCTTAGATATCATTATTTCTTGATTTTCCAAACGAAGATAATGCAGTTCTTAGATTTTCTATTGCATTCTTGCATGTCTTTTTTGTTTTAACATCTTGAAAACCCAACAACTTTGTGACACGTTTCAATTTTTTGTGTTTTATCAACCCATGTAGGATTTGAGCTTGTGCCATCGTTGAATCTTATTCAAAATATGACTCGATTATGTTACTGACATTCTCTCTAACTCTCCGACTAGGGATCGAGTTCCCAATCTCTTCTTGTGCAGAAACAACTGCACAATCCTCTAGACAATTTCCATCCCTTCCAACCCCACTGCAACTCCCAATTATACTTTCAATGTGAGAGGGAAAGATGTCATGTGATGGTTGATCAAGATCATGAGGGGGCACAGGGTCATATGATTCTTGATCACCATGATGTGATGTCAGACCATAATCTCTACCTACATAATCAAATTTCACGTGAAGGGAATTTCAATCAGAAATGCATTATATACAAGGAGGTTAATTTTAAAGTTCCAAATTGAAGTGTTTTGAAATGCACTGGTACATGAATTGAAAATACTTAAAAAAAAAGAAAATTATTTGTAACTTGAATTCAAAATAACTAAATATGTACACATTTAACTTGAAGTTGTACATTTAGCTTGATAATTGTTCTAAGTAAAGTTTGAAATTGCTATTAAGGTTTGAAATTGCTTGTAACTTAGAATTCCTTGTAACTTGAAATTGCTAGTAATTACTTGAGAATTGTTCTAAGTAAAGTTTGAAATTGCCAGTAACTTGTACATTTAACTTTAAAATTGATAGTAACTTGAAATTGATTACATGTAAATTAACAAATTGAAAATTGGTTACTTGATAGTTGTGCATTGAACTTTAAAATTGCTAGTAACTTGAAATAGATTACATGTAAATTAACAAATTGAAAATTGTTTACTTGATAGTTGTGCATTTAACTTTAAAATTGCTAGTAACTTGAAATTTGATGTGGAAATTGAAAAAAAATTGTGTATGAAATGAATTTTCCAACTAATGCATTTAGCTTGAGAATTGTTATAAGTAAAATTTGAAATTGCTAGTAACTTGAAATTGCTAGTAATTACTTGAGAATTGTTCTAGAAGTAAAGTTTGAAATTGCTAGTAAAATTTGAAATTGCTTGTAATTTGAAATTGGTAGTAACTTGAAATTGGTAGTAACTTGTACATTTAACTTTAAAATTGCTAGTTATTTGAAATTTGTTACATGTAAATTAACAAATTGAAAATTGCTAGTGACTTGAGAAAAATTCGGTACAAGTATTGTAAATACATTAAAACAAGAAAATTGTTTGTAACTTAATTTCCAAATAACTAAATATGTACATGTAACTTGAAATTGTACATTTAGTTTGAGAATTGCTAGTAAAGTTTGAAAATCAAGTATATATATTTAGCTCAAGATAATTATTAATAACTTGATAGTTGTGCATTGAACTTTAAAATTGCTAGTAACTTGAAATTTGATGTAGAAATTGACAAACTGAAAATTGAGTGTGAATTGAATTTTCCAACTAATTATACATAACTATCAATTTAACTTGAAAATTATCCATTTAACTTGAAAATTGTTAAAAATTTTGAAATATAAATTATATACCTACTATAGGAAAAAAAAGTTAACTTATCCCTACATTAATGCATAGAAAAAAATGGTACATGATGTTGATGTATATGTAACTTCGGAATGTATTTCATCTGTGTATTTTATATATATTTATTGTACCCTTATAAGAGATGTGTCCTTCCTCTATAAGGAAGTGTCGTCATGTGGATTGACAAGTGTCGCAAGTGTGTGTACTTGCCGATGGGTTATTAGACCACCATGTGTGGGGTTGGCCCTGAAATATATATTATAATGTGGATGTACCTAGCTAGACAAGTCGGCTCCATAAGGTCACTGGGCAAACAGATTAGTATAAATAGAGATCAGGTGATCTCTATTTAGATCACTTGGAAAAGTAACTCACTCTCACTCAGAAAGTGGCGCACTAGTGAGGAGGAGGATCATCTGCTACTAGGAGACTATCTCAGTGTATTTTGGTTGTACTTTGGTTGAGCCATTGCTCTCTCTATCTCTGAGGAAGTTGTGGGGTTTTTCACCTTAGGGTTTTCCCCACGAAAACTCTGTGTCTCTTGTCTCTCGTGCTTTTGATTCTTGTGATGCTTGTCATGCTTATTGTGATTTTCATGCATTGATATACTGTATATGTTATTCTCTCAGCAAAGATCATAGAGTATTGTGAATTAATGCACAAAATTCAACATGGTATCAGAGCTAACCTGAGAAGAAGACATTTTGCAGTGACGGAAACTTGAGTTTCTTGTTTATTGGGTTTCTCTACACAAATTTTAGAAAAGAAGTATAGTAGATTGACTCTACTCATCAAGGCACATCTATCTGTCCAATCAGAATTCAATTCCGAGCATTTTCAGATTTGGCCCTAAAAGTTAGGGTTTCCACAAAAATAGGAATTTTTGAAATCTGAAGACATATCTGGAAGCTCCTTGCAAAAATCGAAGTTTAGAGATTTGGATCGAGATTTTTGGCTGGGTAGATCTCCGGGAAACTCAAACCCTAATTCAGGGCTCTCCCTAGTGAACCCAGGAGGACAAAAAGGAAAATCTGAAGGGTAAAGCTTTGCTAATCTCAAATTTTGAATACACCAGGATGATCAGATCATCAAAGTGCATCTTTCTATCCTTTCAGAAAATTGAAATTCACATTTTGAATTTTTAGGGTTTTTTCGACAAACCCTAATCCAGGACCAGATCGAGTTTTCAGCATTCCAAGTGGTAAGATCTAAATCTTTTCTATTTCCATTTGAAGTACTCTTTAATATGTCTCACCACACCAAGCTTGAGGATAAGCTTGAAGGAGCTGATAACTTCCGAGCTTGGAAGTATAGGATTGGGTTAATCGTGGAAGAGAATGAGTTGGACTCATATGTGAAAGAAGACATCCCTATCCCAGAGGATGAAGAGGCCAAGGTATTGCATAAGAAGAACTTGGTCAAGGCAAAGAGAATCATTGTTGATTCCATTAAAGATCATCTCATACC
This sequence comes from Larix kaempferi, assembly GCA_027924585.1. NCBI lineage: Eukaryota > Viridiplantae > Streptophyta > Pinopsida > Pinales > Pinaceae > Larix > Larix kaempferi. The sequence goes on from BSBM01000464.1 coordinate 11,369,863, forward strand.
CCATGTGTCCTCTCTAAGGCCACCCAAGGAGATGTTTGACTCTTTGACCAAGCTATTTGAAGGGAAGAACATAAATCGGAAGATGACCCTGTGGAACCAATTGAAAGGAGTAAAGTTTCAGAATGGAGAAACCATTCAATATTATTTTTCAAGGGTCTCCCACATCAAGGAACAACTAGAAGCAGTGGATGAAATGGTGGAGAATGGTGAAGTGGTGATGACCACTCTAAATGACCTACCCAGGTCATGGGATTCCTTCATTCAAGGAATTTGTGCAAGGAAGAAGTTGATCTCCTTCAACAGATTGCGGGAAGAATGCTCTCAAGAAGAAGCTAGGATTGTGTCTCAAGAAGAAAAGATGGGAAATGAATATCAAGCTCTCACAGCACATGCCAGGAAAGGAAAGTCCAAGAAGGAGTCATCTCATAACAGAAGATCCTCTCACCACCATTATCATAAAGATAAGAAAGATCTCAGATGCTTCAATTGCAATGAGAAGGGACACTTTGCTTCAGATTGTCCCAAGAAGAAGAAAGACAACAACAACAACTTTAATAAGAAGAAGAAGAATAACAAAAGAAGATATCATGCTCATGCTGCCGAAGATGATGAACCCCCAAAGAAGAAGGCTAGGGCAGAAAGTAATAGTGATGATGACTCATCAAGTGAAGAAGAATATGTTCTAATTTCTTCTCTTAGAGGTACTATCTCCCATGGTTGTAATGATTGGTTGATTGACAGTGGGGCTTCCAAACACATGACTGGGTTTAAGGAATCTTTTGTGAATCTATCTGAACATGAATCACCCCATAAGGTGAAACTTGGGGATGATTATCAATACCCAATTAAAGGAAGTGGTGAAGCCTCCTACAACCTAGATTCTAGAAAATCTTTGAAGATGAAAGAAGTCCTTTATGTACCTGGGCTCAAGAAGAACTTACTCTCCATCTCTGCATTGGATGCAAAAGGTATGAGGGTTTCATTTGTGGATGGCCAAGTCCTAATGTGGCCAAAGGGAAAGAACATAGATGATGCAGAAGTGATTGGAGAGCAAGAGGGAGGTTTGTATAAATTAAAGGGACAACCTGAACATGCCATGGTACATGAATCCATCGATCCAAGTGAACTTTGGCATAGAAGACTTTCTCATATGCACTATAGAGCACTTCCAATTGCAAGAAAGGCTGTAGAGGTTCTTCCTGAAATCAAGACCAAACATGAAGGTCTTTGCAAAGGATGTGCAAAAGGTAAGAACATTAAGAAGGATTTCCCAAGCAGTGAAAGCAAGGCAAAAGACATCCTGGAAATCATCCACTCAGATGCATGTGGTCCTATGTCATCCAGTTCTCTGAGTCGGTATGTTTACTATGTCTCATTTATTGATGACTTCTCCAGGAAGACTTGGGTATACTTCTTGAAGAACAAAGATGAGGTGTTTGATAAGTTCAAGGAATTCAAAACCTTGATGGAGAATCAAACTAACAAGAAGATCAAAACATTCAGATCCAACAATGGTGGAGAATCACCTCAGGTGACTTCAAGAATCTTTGTAGTGATTCAGGGATTAAGAGGGAGTTGACTGATCCTTATAATCCTCAACAAAATGGAGTTACAGAAAGGAAGAATAGAACTATCATGGAAGCAGCAAGGGAAATACTGCATGACCAGGATCTACCTATGCATCTATGGGCAAAAGCAGCTAGAACAGCTGTATATGTGCAGAACAGAACACCCCACAAGATATTGGACAACAAGACACCAGAAGAAATCTTTTCTGGTAAGAAACCTGAAGTCAACCATCTCAGAATATTTGGTTGTCCAGTATACAATCATGTCCCAAAGGAAAAGAGGACTAAACTAGATCCTTCAGGAAAGAAGGGTATCTTTGTGGGTTACATTGAAAGCTCGAAGGATTACAGAATATACTTTCCAGGGTTCAAGAAGATTGATGTCAGCAGGGATGTAACATTTGATGAAAACTCAACATTCATCAAATCAAGGAAGGCACCTATCGAAGTTTATGAAGAACCTAAGGAAACTAGATTTCAAGACACTACCATGACTGAAGCAGTTCCAGAAGTTGTTCGTGAGTTTGAAGGTCCACAAGAACCTGTAAATGCACCCCGTGAGGATAACTCTCACAAGAGGAAAGCTGCATGGGCTAGAGAGCTCATTCAATATGCAGAAAGATTTGGCATTCCAGAAGAAGAACACAGAGAAGAGAACAGAACCAGATCACATACCGGCTATGTTGCTTTTCTCTATGACATTATGAACAAAGAGCCTTCCATTTATGAAGAAGCAGCGGAAAAGAAAGAATGGAAGGATGCCATGGTTGAGGAATACCAAACAATAATGAAGAATGATGTACGGGATGTTGTCCCAAGACCTAAAGAGAAGTCTGTTGTGACTTCCAAATGGATTTACAAAATCAAGCATGCTGCAGATGGCAGTTTAGAGAAATACAAGGCAAGATTCGTAGCTCGTGGATTCTCTCAAAAAGAGGGAATAGATTATGAAGAAACTTTTGCACCTGTAGCCAGGTATACTTCCATCAGAATAGTACTTGCCCTGGCTGTAGCCATGAAATGGAAAATACACCAGATGGATGTCAAGACTGCTTTCTTGAATGGTGCAGTTGAAGAGGAAGTATATGTGGAGCAGCCACTCGGTTTTGAAATACATGACAGGGAGTCATATGTGTGCAGATTGAAGAAAGCCTTATATGGCTTGAAACAAGCTCCCAGAACTTGGTATGGTAGGATGGACAGTTTCCTATCTAGTTTGGGCTTTACCAAGAGTAAAGCGGATTCCAACCTTTATTACAAGGTTGAGGAAGGGAATCCTGTGATTCTACTCCTGTATGTGGATGACTTATTTGTAACATGAGATGACAGATTGATTGCAGATACGAAGAGGAAGCTTGCTGCTGAGTTCGATATGAAAGATTTGGGAATGATGCATTATTTCCTAGGTATGGAGGTGTGGCAGAGTGCAGGTGGGATTTTCCTTGGTTAAGGGAAATACACAGTAGATATCCTGAAGAGATTAGGGATGATGGATTGCAAGGCCATGGCCACACCTATGGCATCGAATCTGAATCTTCTATGTGATGCTTCATCTAAGCCGGTTGATGTCTCTATGTATCATCAAATGATTGGGTCCTTGATGTACTTGACGAACATGAGACTAGATATTTGCTTTGCAGTGAACACATTGAGTCAGTTCCTGACAGATCCGAGGAGTGTTCATCTGGTTGTTGTAAAGCATGTTCTGAGGTACCTGAAGGGTACAATGGACTATGGGCTCAAGTATGAGGTGAATCAAAAGTTTAACCTGCAGGGTTATGTTGATTCAGATTGGGCTGGCAGTGCTACAGATAGGAAGAGCACATTTGGGTGCTGCTTCAGTATGGGATCAGGTGTGATCTCTTGGTTTAGAAGGAAGCAGTCCTTCGTAGCACTGAGTACAGCTGAGGCAGAGTATGGTGTAGCCTGTTCAGCTAGTTGTGAGGCAGTATGGCTGCGGAAGCTACTGTCTGAGTTATTTGATCTCCCATTGGATGCTACTGGTATCTTCTGTGATAACCAGAGTTGTGTGAAGCTGTCTGAGAACCCAGTCTTTCATTACAGGTCAAAACACATAGAGATCAAATATCACTATATCAGGGATATGGTGCAGAGAGGAGCTGTGAAGCTCCTGTATGTTGCGACGGATGAGCAGATTGTAGATGTGCTGACGAAACCACTATCCAGGGTGAAGTTCGAGTACTTCAGAGAGAGGCTTGGCATTCTTCAGATCGAGGACACTTCGAGCAAGAAGTGATGGACACATTTTCTAAAGCCATTCCAAGCATGTTGGAAGGAGGATCCTTCACATGGCTGTGGATGTAAGCACTGGATGACGAGCATCAGGATGATGTTTTGGTTTCTGCTTGGATATGATCAGTTGGATCATTTTTATGTATGTATGTATGCATCATGTTAGACGCTAGATATGATCAATTGGATAATTTTTGTATATGTATGTACGCATCATGTTGGATGTTGGATATGATCAGTTGGATCATTTTTATGTATGTATGCATCATGTTGGATGCTCGATATGATCGGTTGGATCATGTGTATGTATTTTGTATAAGCATAATGTTGGATGCTTGGACCATGTATCTGTATATGTATCAGGTGGATACATTGTATGATCAGGTGGATCATGTATGGTGATATGTATCATGTATTTGTATTTGTATCAGGTGGATACACTGTATGATCAGGTGAATCATGTATGATGATATGTATCAGGTAGATATTTGGTATGCATCAGGTAGATGCATTGTATGATCAGGATGATCATGGATGACGAGCTTCAGGATGTTGCTCCAGATGACATGCAGCAGGATGTTGCAATGATGATGATCAGGATGATCATGTGTACATCAGGATGATGTATGGTGAGTATCAGGTTGATACTCTGTGGCTGTGGAACAGGTTGTGCAGATAAGCATGTAATTTGTGCCCTGGGAGATTTGCAGATGGTCTTTCGAGGTTTTTCCTATGGCATGTAATTCGTACCCTGGGACATCTGGCAAATGCTCTTTCGAGGTTTTGCTTGGGAGGACATATAATTTGGGCCCTGGGAGATCTGCAGATAGTCTTTCTAGGTTTTGCCTATGGCATGTAATTTGTGCCCTGGGATATCTGGCAGATGCTCTTTCGAGGTTTTGTCCTATGGCATGTAATTTGTGCCCTGGGAGATCCGATAGGTTGAGCCGTGTGCTCGTAATCAGTCCTGGGATGCTCTTCTGAGGTTTTGCCATGACCACATGTAATTTGTGCCCTGGAAGATCTGATAGGTTGAGCCTTGTGCTCGTAATCAGTCCTGGGATGCTCTTTTGAGGTTTTGTGGTGACCACACGTAATTTGTGCCCTGGGAGATCCGATAGGTTGAGCCTTGTGCTCGTAATCAATCCTGGGATTCTCTTTCGAGGTTTTGTGATGGGGTCACATGTAATAAGTCCTGGAGATCTGGACAGGATGAAAAAGGCCTCAGATTCTCTTTAGGGTTCTTGCTAGTCAAGAGACTCTTTTAAGGTTTTGTGACGCACGTAATAAGTCCTGAGATTTCCACAGTATGGCCAATGATGAAGAAGACCTCCAGGTGGCGGGCCTACATCCAATATGAAAAAGGACTGGCTCTATATAACTTCCTATGACGAGTAGAGTTAGAGATTGGTTGAGATAGCAGCAGCAATGACGATGATGACGACGATGCATCGATGACGATGATCCCGAGAAGAAGACTTGTCTAGAAGATCTGTGTCGAGAAATACCTTCCTGGTTAAGAGGGAGTTTTGATGTATATGTAACTTCGAAATGTATTTCATCTATGTATTTTATATATATTTATTGTACCCTTATAAGAGATGTGTCATTCCTTTATAAGGAAGTGTCGTCATGTGGATTGACAAGTGTCGCAAGTGTGTGTACTTGCCGATGGGTTATTAGACCACCATGTGTGGGGTCGGCCCTGAAATATATATTATACTGTGGATGTACCTAGCTAGACAAGTCGGCCCCATAAGGTCATTGGGAAAATAGATTAGTATAAATAGAGATTAGGTGATCTCTATTTAGATCACTCGGAAAAGTAACTCACTCTCACTCACAAAGTGGTGCACTAGTGAGGAGGAGGATCATCTGCTACTAGGAGACTATCTCAGTGTATTTTGGTTGTACTTTGGTTGAACCATTGCTCTCTCTATCTCTGAGGAAGTTGTGGGGTTTTTCACCTTAGGGTTTTCCCCACAGAAACTCTGTGTCTTTTGTCTCTCATGCTTTTGATTCTTGTGATGATTGTCAGGCTTATTGTGATTGTCATGCATTGATATACTGTATATGTTATTCTCCCAGCAAAGATCCTAGAGTATTGTGAATTAATGCTCAAAATTTAACACATGAATTGGAATTACATTAACTATGAACATATTTCATTCATTTGTTTTCAAATATTCATAACTATGAAAATATTGCCAACCACCATAACTATGAAAATATTCATTCATTTGTTTTCAAATTGAATTTTCTAACTAATACATAACTATCATAATGTTCATTTCAAATAAAATGAGGGTAAGTTAAAATTAGACATTAATAGTTATTTCAATAAACAAATGTTGAGACTTGGAGCTCACATTGACGCTATACATTTATATTTTTTTAACAAATAACAAAACAAGAATTGAAATTACATTTAACTTGAAATTGTTAGTAACTTAGAAAATTGCAATTACTTAAATATGTACATTTTAACTTGAAAATAGTGTCCAAGTGTACATTTAATTTGAAAATTATTCTAATAACATTGAAAATTGTTAGTAACGTAGAATTTTGAAAATAGTTAATATGTACATACATTTTAACTTGAAAATAGAATCCAAGTGTGCATTTCATTTGAAAATTGTTGGAAAATAACATTGAAAATTGTTAGCAACTTTGAAATAATTTGAAAATAGTTAGGAAGATTAACATATCCTTGGAGAACATCATAGTAGTTGTGGAAGATAATCGTTCGAAGGTTACACAACATTCGACCGAACACTTTCAGTAGATAGGCCAACTAGTATATACACTAGCAAATGCAATAATAAACTCAAGCGTACTGGACAGGGATATTCGATAGAATTTGTCGACACCAAGGGTCGAAGTAGAAGTCAGTACACAGCCACGGATAGTACAAATAGATTCACATGCCATCAAAACAGGTGATGAGGTCATGGATTTCGAGTTACGGAAGTCCGACTTAATCATGGTAAATTTCAATTTACTACCAATATTGACATTACATCGGATTCAAGTCGCATCAAGTACAGAAATCGACGACCGCGAGGCCGCGATGCATAACAAGATGGTCGAGTATAAGAAGAAACTACACGTTAGCGAGATGGAGGCACAACATCTCCAATAAGAGAAAGCCGCAACACTAGCCGAGATAGAGAAGGCTATAGAGGATTGAGGCCGCATAGAAACAACACTTGTGAAGGCATGTGAAAAGGTGGAGCTAGATCAAGATGTACCCCCAGAAGCGAAATTTGTTATGTTAGGAGTGGCTCTCACCGAGCTAAGGAAATAAAATGTAGAGTTCCAAGCTAGAACAGATTCAAAGCAACAAATTCTGATCGAGGAAGCTGTGACAAAGATCCTGGAGATTGGAAAACACAATCCAGACAATTACTTAGGGATTCATAGATTTTTGGGGAAGTGTAGTCTAGGACGACCGGCTGACTGAACTGAAGGCGCAATGCAGTGAAGTATAATTGTAGCTGGAATGATTGAAGGGATCGATCAAAGAAATGTCCCCAATAATACAAATGAGGAAGGATGTGGAATTAAAAGGCATGAAGCAACACGTAACCAAGGCACACGAAAGGCAGTAGCGAAGGGCCACACATTTGGACGAGCTTCAGACAAAAGTAGAAGTTCTTGCAGTACGAGTAATGGTAGTAATGGAACAGGTCAAATAGCAACTGGAGGAGGCACAACAGAAAAATTGTTAGTTCCCAATAGACCAGTAGGTGGAAGAATGTACACAACTGCGAGCATCAGTGAAGGAAGCGGTCGACCAGATCAAAACTGCATATGGCGATCTCAAATAGTAGGTAAATGCACCAAAGGTGTCCAGCTGAGGTGGCTCTAGGGTGAGCCACAAGTTTGTGTTGGGGGCCTGTTGGCATGGAATCAGACTGCATAAAGTGCGGAAGCTGACAACTGTGAAAAAGTAAAATCCGTGGAAGAAGGACCATTCATGGAAAACAAGGAACCGATGAAAGTGCAATATTAGTTAAAGTTAGTTAGAATGGGTCATGTGGATTGTTTTTTAACCATTTAGTTTCATATAAATAGGAGTATGATTGTAATCCTAAGGGCATCTTGATATAGCTAAATCGAAAAATGACATGTTCTGAATTGTTTGTGTATCCGCGATAATATGTTTTGACTGATCTGCGAAGGTTATACCGCAGGTTTTGATGAATGCATGAAGATGTTCGATTATGGTTATATCTTTTGTCTCTGTTTCTGTTATATGGTGAATGCAAGTATCTGTGAAATGTTTAAGACTCTGTGGTTTGGTAATTGTTGTTCATATGAATGATTAGTTTAACCATGTTGATGCACTAAATATGCGAAGAGAATGAATGAATGTATGAACTGTTAGCATGATGCGAGGACCTAATATATGGTTTTTGTAGTTGTAAAGTGAGATTTGATGCATGTCCTTTCCCCACTGTGAAAACTTGGTTCCTACATCCCCCTTATTCATCTCGGGTGAGACTTCACTCGCTCTGTGAGTGTCACTAGAAACTTTAATACCTTTATGGGTCGTTGTTTAAGGGATTTTCGTTGATGTTTGTTAATAGCAGTGTGAAGTGAACCACTGTCGATAGTCGTTGTGTCAACAGGACATGAGTGTTTAAATGCCAAAAGTAAAATAGTAGTTGCATTCCAAAATTCACACATATCTATCCCTAAACGAAATAAAATTTTATTTTTTTACTAAGAAATCGATTACTAAGTCTAGTGAAGAATGAACAAATATATGTGACAGTGCATTAGGGAATCCTCACGACAAGTCATCCAGAACAAAACGCACTTGACGTCATGGAAGTATGAATCTTATGTTTTGTAAACAACATTATCAAATCATACCTCTGCAATTTATATTATGTTCATTATAATTTTGCTTGGAAGTATTGTATTAAGAGTGAATTATTCTTATACGTTGACTTTGTTGTTTCCTCAGGACTCATAGATGCAAAGAAAAGCTTCCTCACGTATAGAGCTTCTTCCGTGATCAAAATTTATTGGTTCTATTTTACCTCATGTGGATGTCGGAACAAGGATTATAGTTGGGTTATGATGAAAAATGACTAGATAAAGAGAGTCAACATGGATCACTTTGAGTATGCTAAGAAAATGATGATTCCTGGAAAGTTGTTGAGGCAAAGGGAAAGTGGGGAGCATGATACTCAGAATAAGAAAACACCATTCATAGTCATATCTCTAATGTTGAGTTGTGTATTCGTCCCATGGAATATGGGAATATCTATAAGCTCAGTTGGGTTCCCCTCATGTGTTATATCGCATCCCAGCATATATAAATGCTTATTTCTTGGAAGAGAGCTATAAAGCATCTACTGAAGGGGTGATGAGTGTGGAAAAAGAATTATTTGTTTCATGAAGTATATTTAAAGTTGTTAGAACCTTCACAATGTGATACAATATTTCAGGAAAAAGACTTGTGGGACAAATATATTTCCATCTTGGAGGTCCCACGGGAAAGTTAATTTAATTTGTAATTAATTGTCTACTTTTTATGTGCAAACACAAAAGAAAATTTTTGGCAATCCAAAGGTCAGGGGTAGGTGAAGTGATTAGTCATGTAAGGACAAACTCTCCTGTAGTATAAATAGAGAGGGGAGAATATTAGAAGGGTACTTTTGCTAATGAAATAGAGGCTGGAGACATTTTGTAAGAGAACTATTTTTCTGCTAATGAGAAAGACCTATTTGTTGGGAAAAGCTTGGATGGATTTTTGCGTGGAATGTGTTGGATAACAAATCATAACTATTTCTTCTTGTGTTCATACTCATGATGTGATATATTTCTAACTTTGTTGAATTATTTCAATGATGATGAATGATTTTACTTATTTATGCAAATGTCTATGTGATAACAGAGTAATAAATGGATTTAAATGCCATCAAATCTATCTTGGTATGTTTCTACTATGAATGTGAATACTCTATCTGAACAACTATCTGTCAGATTAGTAATAAGCATTCTCAGATTATTACTCGTATTAAAACTTGCTCCTTGCAAGGATATATTAGTTAGTTTAGAGTAGGGTTAGTTAATTGATAAGGTATAAGTGATAAGACTTGAGGTAAGAACCTACACATCACTTGTGAGGCTTCTACCTGTCAATTATAGGATAAATGCATTAGTTATATTAGAACCACTTGCATACTCATACCTTAAACATAAAATATAAACGGTGGGTCAGGTCGCAACTGGTACATAAATTAAACAAACATACTTACAGTAGTCATACTGTTAACTGGACGGATTCCCCATAACAAACAATGAATGATATAATTGGGATTATTTATTGGGGAGAATATGTACTGTCGATGCTGGTATTTTTCGGGCATCAACAGTTTTTGGAGTTAGAAGGAGGGTTGGATGAAAAGCAATCCTATGTGAATTCATTTTTTCTTAATTTGACAGGTTATTAATGGATTCTTCCGATATCCTTATATTGTAACGTTCTTTCGGCTTAGTGAGACCATCCAGAAGTATTTTCAAGAAGACGGTTGGTCTCTTGTCGCAATATAAATTTGATGGTGAAGGAAACACCTCTACATTTAGGCATATTGTTCATTTTGATGTCACTTGTTGAAATCTCAAAATTGAGAAAGATGTTGAAATATGCAGGTTGTTTACCCTCAATTTCAAAGGACGAATTAGGTCTTGGTTCAAATTGTTACTACCTAAGTCTATTCACAGTTGGAAACAGTTCATGGAATTTTTTATCGATTCCCATGAATACTATGACTATGAGAAATTATGTGTTGAGATTGAAGGGTTTTGAAGAAAGAAAGGTGAGTCAGAAGACGATTTTATTTTAAGGATGGCTCAAATTTATCATAGGTTTCGTGAAGAAGACAATCCCAATGAGAAAGAATTAATTGACTGGGTTTTGCACCTCCTTGATTTGACTAAATATGATGAATTTTCACTCGATGATGAAGGAAATGGTAGTTGCTTGAATCATACTAACCTGGGACCTTTGTACCAAGGGATGTTGAATTATAGTGAGAAGAAAAATATATAAGAGATTGATTTCCCAAACAACCTTCTTAAAAGGTCTGATATTCAGAATGAGTGTCCATTTTTTGTTGTAGGTGCAGATGAAGAAATTTCTACTCCATCAGAAAGTGAGTTGAATGGAAAATTTTGTGAGGAATCTTTGGGACATGTGGATAAAGTAGAAAAAAATGTTGAAGGTGAACCACCATCTAGAGGGATGGATGTCTCATATTTTCAAATAAAAACTATGTATGAAATTGTAAAAGAAGATAAATCAGTGTTTGCTGAGAAAATGGATGATCAAATTATTGCAAATATGCTTGATGGTAATGACCATTTTGTTGCTAAAACATGACGGAATCATGTTGATTTGATTGATAATTTGTTAACTTATGATTAGCTTGAACATGCAAGTGTTGAAGGAAATTTGTTTAATCATGATGAAACAATGATGGATTCACATTCTGAAATTTTTTACTCTATGTATTGTTTGCTAATATTGTAAAAGAAGATGAATCAATATTTGATCAGAGAATGTCTTATCCAATTGTGGAAAATATGATTATTGATGATTGTTCTATTGTTGAAACACATCTTGAACAAAATCATAATGATTTGACTGATAAATTATTGGAGCAGCAAGTGATTGATGATTTCTTTGAATATGCAAAAGTTAAAAGAAGCTTTTTCAACCTGGACATATTTACAGACTGTACAACTAAAACAAAAGCCAAAATATGCTTGGATTGAATAACCTTGAGTCTAAATTTTGCATGTAAAGGAATATTGACAAGGGTGAATATGTAGAGATTTCTAATGCTCAATTTGAAGGTTGTAATGAAGTAGAATTTTTTTCACAAATGTCTTCAATGAAACTCAAGCTAATAGTGATTGTATTGATGATGTGGAACAATAGGAGGTTATCTACAATACTCCATTGTATCCTAATGAAGATGACATTTTTTATATTGAAGAGTTTCATGGTAAGGAATAATACATTGATGATAATGATAAGGAACTTAATCATCTGGTGATGGTTATGTCGGGTTCTCACATCATTAATCCACACTCTGAATCCAATAATGAGACGGTATCTATGAAAACTGAATTTGGATTTTCATCACATGGTCTTATGGATATACTTTATTCATATTCAACTTTTTCACGTGAATCACATAACTTATATTATGATTTTCATGATTATGTTGATATATGGCTAGAATTGTCATTTTCTGAAAAATTCCCACAATGCAACATGTACCTAATTTTTTCTGTTGTGAATGGATTTAGGACTTATGTTAATTTTCTGACCTTGAATAGAACAATGTATCAATCCTACAGACCTATGCATGGAATTTATTTCTCTATGGGACTGAAATTCCTTCGATGGCTGCACTAGCTCTATGATTTTACTTAACTCTATTGAACCAGTAAAGTTAGGTTAGGAGTAGCGTAGCTTTTCTTTTTCTAAGCTTGTAGAATAAGAGTTTCACTCACATAGTTTTCTTTATATAGGCTATTTGCTAGTTAGTCATTAGGTTTTGTTTGATAGCTTAGATTTCCCCCTCTACTATCATTTTGTCCCTTTGGAGATTTGGAAATGAATATGATATCTTGTTGTGATGTGTATTATCGACTTAACTGAGAATTCATGAGGCATGTGTAGGAAATATATCAACTGGACACATTCAATGTTTTATGAGAATGCGTATGAACACCACATTCAAAATTTGTCGAAGTTGAACAAAGTTTGGATATGCAAAACTATTGGTTTGAGAAAAACATTCTATGATTTTAACTAAGTGGCATATCATCGGAAGTACATTTAGTGTTGATACCATTGATGATATAAGTGACGGTGGAAGAAGAAAAACAAAATTCTATTAAAGGTTAAATCATCAATGAGCAATCACTGAGGCACCGATTGAAGAATCAAAACATTTTCATGAATAATTTTGAAAATTTGTTGACACAAGGATGTTTTTATTAGAATTTATATTCATCACAACATGGTGACATAACATCGTCAATACAAATGGTTTAAAATGGTTATGAGATCTTATACCCCATAGATCACTAGCTGGAAAGTTTGATCGTACACAAAGTCATGAAGCAAAGTTGAGTTGTGGAGAAGGAAGATAGTTTTTCATTAACGGAACAATAACACATTAGATGATATTCGGGGTAAAGGAATTTAATATTTTGAAGCCTCGGAGTTACTAATTGGTAAAGGGTACTCGGTTAGCGTTGAAGCATTCCTATTAGTACAATTGTTTTGTCAACTCAACCATACGATATGGGTAATATTACATTATACAGACTCTAGCAAACTTTATCATAATTTTAGGTGATTAGGGAGCAGGGTCTCCTCTCTATGTTGTTGATATCTCTTACTTCCCTATAAATGTGAATGGCACCTCCAAAATTTTACCATTTGAAATGCATTATGATATTGAACTAAGAAATATGGTTTGGAATGTTTCATTAGCTGACATGGTAATTTTGGATTATAATTAATTATCAAATATCATTAGTAAAAGGTAAGAATGACAGGATTTGATTACATTTTTCCTCCCATGACTTCATTATTCTTCTTCAATTCTACTATTTTGACAGGTATTTTCTAGAAGGGAGTGAACCAATTATTTGAAAGTGAAGAAATACATTGACCAGATTCATAGGGAATTACTCTATCACTTAGCAAATGATCCCTAACAATATCTTCTCAGTTACATTACTTTATGAGTGATCTTGAAACTACGTGACTGTTGTTTTGGCGAATTAAATCAATTTGATTGTGTAATGGAATTAGTGGCATTATAATTAAATTTTTAGACACACTTGACCTCATGTGCTCAATCTTAAAAGATGCTCGAAAACCATAGGTATTGAAATGTCTTCTAACCCCATGACAACACTTTGGCTTGTCTTGTCATTCTTTCACCTCAGCGAACAATCTAATCTTGACCCCACCAATTGAGCTTAGTTTTCTTCCTGTTGAAACAACCCTCATTGTGAAGTTATCATAATTTTGCTTGGAAAGTAAGTAATGGCACACTTGGGAGTCTTGGAAAGTCAATTGTATGCGAGTTGACTTTAAGAAGCAGCAAGGGTATTGGTGGCAAGTGACTTTGGAAACAACATTGAAATTATGGACCAACTTGGGAAAGGACATGTTGGAGGGAGTGAGGCTTGTGATCCGGCTTGGATTGTTTTATGTTCTTGGGTCCTGACACCATGCACTTACCTCTTCACCATTTTATGTTGGATTTGATGACCTGATATTTGTCCCTACTCTCATCCTTTTGCTTGTGTCTCATGTTTTGAAAGTAAATCTGGAAAATAATCAGTTGCGTTAAGATTCAATCATAAGTGTTGGTCTATTTTTTATCCTGCTAAATCACAACCAGTAACTTATGTTGGTTTCTAATTGTCTACCTTTCTATTTGATCAGTCATGCTAGATTGTTTTGACTATACATTTTTCTATTCCATGCCTCATGTTTTGTTCTTCCTTTGTTGCTGCAACTCATAAGTCAAATCTTTGGTTTCAGTTAACTTGAAGAGTCATTCAAACTCATGAATTTATTTGTATGGGTTTCAAGGGTAAAGGTATGCACAATGGTATTAACCGAATGACATATATCATATTTTATTGGAACTAGAGTATTTCGTATGGGCATTCTTACAAGTTAATCATAAGTGTATAGAAAAATCCTTATCATGGTGGAACACTGGTAGATTTGAAAGAGCTTACATGAGAACAAAGTTAGTAAGACACTAGGTGTCTTTCGGTTATTCTCTAGTGAGCTTCGTCCACTACACACACTTAATTGGTTGAATCCTATGATGTTTTCAAGTGGCCAACCCATGAGTGGGATCAAAGGAATGGCAGTGCACAACAAATCAAAATGACTCATATACCTCATATAATGCCTTGAAAGTCCTATTAGAACCAACTTTTCTCACTCAAGCATTCCAAAAGAAGGAAAGAAGGAATCTCAAATAAATCTAATGAAGGTGCGGTTCACTGCACATTACGACAAGTGGGATGAAATAATTCAGATAAAGATTGTCAAGAGATAATTTCGCTTCAGCACAAGAATGGCACTTCTCCGTCCATGAGCATGATTTCATAACGACACTTTAAAATGTCAGTCATCGCTCACACAAAAGGACACTATGGATGGAAGAGCCTGAATTCGAACCTCTTATGGACATTGGTGAGCATCAAAGACGTGTTTAAGAATCAAAGAAATGCTTATGGTATAGGAGATGAGGACCAAAATTTAAGCACTTGTCTGGCTTATGATTTACACTGTGTGTTGTTATTCCCGACATAAATATTTTGGCTAATCTTGGTAAATTAACCCCATACTTTGGTTCCTAGAGAATAGTCGTAAGATTATCTTAAGTTTGCTTTCTTGATTCATATCTTATTAAAAAAAATTGTCAAAGTGGGGCCCATGAATACAGGAAATATTATAACCTTTTGAAGAGATTATCTTTAACACTCAGAGGAATGTAAGTCTTGAGTGATCTAAGTAGAGATAAATGGTTCTTCCAGTGGTTCACCAATTGTTGTGGCCACAACATCCTCCTTGCTTTTCTATTTCAATAAATAGAAAAGCAACGCCCCCCTAAACTAAATATTTGGCATCATGAGTAAGTCGAATTAAATCTACTTGTTGGATTGTTTGTTGTTTCCTTTTCAACTATTTATCAATTTTCGTCATCTTTCTTCAACAAGCCACCCGAACTATCCATGTAATTGTTTTACCCTCTACCCGCAACATGCTTGATGTGACTGGTCAAAAATTTAGTTTCATGATTCTATATTATGCACATGATCCTCTCATTTGATTCTGACATAAAAACATTTGACTGAAAACCATTGTTTTTTTTTCGCAAATTTTGTTTACATTTCCTTTATAAAAAATTGTGGAATCGTCGATTTTAATGTTTGAATTTTTGCTTCCGCATTTCCGCATTCCACAATGCAGATTGCGGAAATCGGAAAGCATTTAAATGATATTATTAGAACGTTTCTATTTTCAATTCCATAATTTTTTCATGGAATGTGGGTTGTGGAGACTTTAATATTTCCAAAAATTATTCACACAATCCCGAATTGACGTATTTCCGAGATTTCAACTTTTTGATTGCAGATTGCGGAAACGATAAAGGTTTTAAAACTCTTCCCACATTTTCACGTTTTCGGCCTTCCAATTGTAGATTGCGGATTGCAGAGACTTTACATGATCCAAAAATATTTCCTGTAGTCCCACAATAACGTTTTTCCACATATCTGGCATCGCATTGCGGATTGCAGATTGCTGATTGCATTTCTGCATTTCTGCATTTCTGACTTTCTAAAATTGTTTCTGCATTTCCGCATCACATTGCGGATTGCGGGAGGGTGAAATTGGTTATTTTTTAAAATAATTTTTTGAATTTCCGCTTCCACATTAGTTGTGGGAAGAAAACTGTTTCAGACGCAAATAGAATGTTCCGTCGAAATGGTTGGAAAGGAAAACAAGCCTTATCGGAGGACGTTTCATTTTCATGCTCAAACGAGATCGGTGACAACTGATAAGAGTTTTGAAACACATCAGCGCCGAAGGAGAATTGCTCTAAAACACACTCAAACGTTGTTCGGTGCAAAATGAAAAAAAAACAATGCCGAAAAGGGTCGGTAAAAAGTTGGAGACTCTTCCATTTATTACTTATGCATGCCACGCAGTAAATCTTCCCATAATCATGTGACTTGTTCCAAAACCTATACACATTGATTATTTATGTTTAGTCTTCCAACATGGCCACAACATACTCGATTACCTCAGATAATTAATGGGCAGAAGATGCTTAAAATGATGAATAGGATAATGCAGATTAATAAGTTACACCGCTTTGGGTGATGCTCTGATACTTGAACTCAAATAACTTCATGAGCAAATATGGATATAAGCCCTGAAGAGTAGATGTTTTTGGTTCTTCTTAAATAATGGACATGACTATTTAAATACCAAAAGTAAAATAGTAGTTGCATTCCAAAATTCACACATATCTATCCCTAAATGAAATGAAATTTTAAGTTTTGACTAAGAAATCGATTACTAAGGCTAGTGAAGAATGAAGAAATCTATGTGACAGTGCATTAGGGAATCCTCACGACAATTCATTTAGAATCAAACGCACTTGACATCATGGAAGTATGAATCTTCTGTTTTGTAAACAACATTGACAAATCATACCTCTGCAATTTATATTATGTTCATTATCATTTTACTTGGAAGTATTGTATTAACAATGAATTATTCTTATACGTTGACTTTGTTGTTTCCTCAAGACTCAGAGATGCAAAGAAAAGTTTCCTCGCGTCGATATCTTCTTCCATGCTCAGAAGATATTGGTTAGATTTTACCTCATGTGGATGTCGGCACAAGGATTATAGTTGGATTATGATGACATATGACTGGATAAAGGGAGTCAACATGGATCACTTTGAGTATGCTAAGAAAATGATGGTTCCTGGAAAGCAGTTGAGGCAAAGGGAAAGTGGGGAGCACGATACTCAGAATCTGAACACACCATTCAGATTCATAGCTCTAATGTTTAGCCGAATATTCAGCAGGGAATATGGGAATATATATAAGCTCAGTTGGGCACCCCTCATGTATCATATCTCCTCCCGGCATCTATAAATGTTTATTTCCTGGAAGAGATCTATAAAGCAGCAACTGAAGGGGTGATGAGTGTGGAAAAATAATTATCTGTTTCAGGAAGTATCTTTAAAGTTATTAGAACCTTCACAATGTAATATAATATTTCAGGAAACAGAATTGTGGGACAATTATATTACCATCCTAGAGGTACCACCGAAAAGTTAATTTAATTTGTAATTAATTGTCTCTTTTTGATGTGCAAACACAAAATAAATTTTTTGACAATCCAAAGGTCAGGTGTAGGTGAAGTGATTAGTCATGTAAGGACAAACTAACTTGTAATATAAATAGAGGGGGAAGAATATTAGAAGGGGACTTTTGCTAATGAAATAGAGTCTAGAGACATTTTGTAAGAGAACTATTTTTCTGCTAATGAGAAAGACCTATTTGCTGGGAAAAGCTTGCATGCATTTTTTCATGGAATGTCTTGGATAACAAATAAAAACTATTTCTTCTTGTGTTCATACTCATGCTGTGAGATATTTCTAACTTTTTTGAATTATTTCAATGATGATGAATGATTTTACTTATCTATACAAATTTCTATGTGATAATAGAGTAATAAATGTATTTAAATGCCATCAAAGTTATCTTTGTATGTTTCTACTGTGAATGCGAATACTCTGTATGAACAGTTATCTGCTAGATTAGTAATAAGCATTCTCATATTATTACTCTTATTAAAACTTTCTCCTTGAAAGGATAGATAAGTTAGTTTAGAGTAGGGTAAGATAATTGATAAGGTATAAGTGATAAGACGAGAGGTAAGAACCTACACATCACTTGTGAGGATTCTTCCTATCAATTATAGGTTAAGTGCATTAGTTAGATTAGAAACACTTGCAAACTCATACCTTAAACATAAAATATAAACAATGGGTTGGGCGGAAATTGATACATAAATTAAACAAACAAACTTAAGGTAGCCATACCATTAACTGGACAGATTCCCCATACCAAACAATGAAGATATAACTAGGATTATTTATTGGGGAGAATCCTTATTGTCGATGCTAGGATTTTCCGGCCATAAACACAAGGATGGAATGATGTGTTAAATTTTCTGAATTTACTTCAATCTGATCTAGGATCTTAACTGAGAGAACAACATGTACAGCATATCTACAGCATATCAATCATGGAGACAATAATGCAAGCACACAAGAGACACAAAGATTTACTTGGGGAAAACCATAAAGGTGAAAAACCCCAATAACTTCCTCAGAGATAGATAGAGCAATGATACAACCAACCATAAGAGATAGACACAACCTAGAAGCAGATCGTCCTCCTCCATAAGTGCGCCACTCCTCCTTGAGTGCATGTGTGAGAAGTGAGTGAGCAAATAGAGTGCCTCCGCACTCTATTTATACTTGACTTGACTTGCCTTTTTACCTAACTCATGTAGGCTCGAACTTAACCACATAATATAATGCTGACTGGGCCGACCCCCAATAGGGTGGTCTAATAAACCTTTGACCCACATGGCCGACCCCCAATAGGGTGGTCTAATAACCCTTTGACCCACATGACTTATACAGGGCCGACCCCAAACAAGGTGGTCTAATAACCCATCAAGTATAAGTTACGACACTTACAATATAAATGACGACACTTCCGTATAGAGGAATAATAACATCTCTATAGGAATACAATATACATATATGTGAAATACATTCCGAAGTTACATATACATCAACACTCCCTCTTAACTAGGAAGGTATTTCTCAGCACAGTTCTTCTAGCACAAGTCATCTTCTCTGGATCATTGTCACTGGATAATCATCATCGAGTCATCATCATCGTTACTGCTGTTGCTATCTCAATCAATCTCTGAATCTACTCGTCATAGGAAGTTCTACAGAGCTAGTCCTTTTTCATACTGGATATAGGCCCGCCATCTGCAGGTCTTCATCATCAGTGGCCATACTGTGGAATCCTCAGGACTCATTACGTGCGTCACAAAACCTGGCTACAGCATCCCAGGCTATTACGAGCACACAGCTCTACCTGTAGGATCTCCCAGGACCACATTACATGTGACCCATCACAAAACCTGGCTGAAGCATCCCAGGCAATTACGAGCACTTAGCTCTACCTGTCGGATCTCCCAGAAGCACATTACATGTGATCTCACCACAAAACCTGGCTGAAGCATCTGAGGCCTTTTTCATCCTGTCCAGATCTCCCAGGAGCAAATTACATGCCATAGGACAAAACCTCGCAAGAGCATCTGCCAGATATCCCAGGGCACCGAATTACATGCCATAGGCAAAACCTCGAAATACTATCTGCAGATCTCCCAGGGCACAAATTACATGTCCTCCCAAGAAAAACCTCGCAAGAGCATTTTCCAGATGTCCCAGGGCACCGAATTACATGCCATAGGCAAAACCTCGAAAGACCATCTACAAATCTCCCAGGGCACAAATTACATGCTTTCCTGCACAACCTGATCCACGGCCATAAAGTATCATCTGATACTCATCAAACATCATCCTGATGTACACATGATCAACCTGATCATCATCACTGCAACATCCTACTGCATGTCATCTGGAGAAGCTCGTCATCCACGATCATCCAAGTATCCACCTGATCATACAAAGATACATGATCCACACAATGTATCCATCAGCATCCAACATGATGCGTTCATACAAAATACATACACATGATCCATCCGATCATATCCAGCATCCAACATGATGCATATACAAAATACATACACATGATCCAACCGATCATATCCAGCATCCAACATGATGCATTCATACATACATATAATGATCCAACTGATCATATCCAGCATCCAACATGATGCATACATAAAATACATATAATGATCCAACTGATCATATCCAAGCAGAAACCAGAACATCCTCCTGATGTTCATCATTCAGCGCTTACATCCACAGCCATGTGAACGATCCCCCTTCCAACATGCTTGGAATGGCTTCAGCAAATGTGTTCATCACTTCTTCCTCGAAGTGTCCTCGATCTGAAGCATGCCAAGCCTCTCTCTGAAGTACTCGAACTTCACCCTGGCTAGTGGCTTCATCAGCACATCTGCAATCTGCTCGTCCGTCGCAACATACAGGAGCTTCACAGCTCCTCTCTGCACCATATCCCTGATATAGTGATATTTGATCTCTATGTGTTTCGACCTGTCATGAAACACTGGGTTCTCGGATAGCTTCACACAACTCTGGTTATCACAGAAGATACCAGTAGCATCCAGCGGGAGATCAGATAGCTCAGACAGTAGCTTCCGTAGCCATACTGCCTCACAACTAGCTGAACAGGATGCAACATACTCAGCCTCTGCTGTACTCAGTGCTACGCAGGACTGCTTCCTGCTAAACCAAGAGATCACACCTGATCCCATATTGAAGCAACACCCAGATGTGCTCTTCCTATCTGCAGCACTGCCAGCCCAATCTAAATCAACATAACCCTGCAGGTTAAACTTTTGATTCGCCTCATACTTGAGCCCATAATCCACTGTACCCTTCAGGTACCTCAGAACATGCTTTACAGCAACCAGGTGAACACTCCTCGGATTCGTCAGGAACTGGCTCAATGTGTTCACAGCAAAGCAAATATTCAGTCTCGTGTTCGTCAGGTACATCAAGGACCCAATCATCTGACGATACATAGATACATCAACCAGCTCAGATGAAGCATCACCAAGAAGCTTCAGATTCGATGCCATAGGTGTAGCTATGGCCTTGCAATCCATCATCCCGAACCTCTTCAGGATATCTACTGCAGACTTCCCTTGTCCAAGGAAGATTCCATCTGCACTCTGCCACACCTCCACGCCAAAAACAAATAGTGCATCATCCCCAAGTTCTTCATCTCGAACTCGGTAGAGAGATTCCACTGCGTGTCGGCAATCAATCTATCTTCACTTGTAACAAACAGGTTATCCGCATACAAAAGTAGTATCACTGGATTGCCTTCCTCAACCAGTAAAGGTTGGAATCCGCTTTACTCTTGGTAAAGCCCAAACTGGATAGAAAGCTGTCTATCCTACCATACCAAGTTCTGCTCATATATATGACTACACCATGCTGTCTTGAAATCCATCTGGTGCATCTTCTATTTCATCACTTTTGTATTTCTCAATGCTGCCATCTGCAACATGCTTGATATGATAGTTCTATTTGGAGGTCACAACATACTTCCCTTTAGCTCTTGGGATCGCATCCCAAACATCATTCTTTGTGATCGACGGATCATGGCATTCCATTTCTTCATCCCAGATCCTGGGAACTTCAATATCTTCAATAGATATCTTTGTTGCTGGAACAAATGTTGTAGTCCTTTTGTAGGTGAAGACATACGGTCTTTCCTACACAACAAGTTAAATTGCATGATTAGAAAACATCTCATAGTTTTCAAAACAAATTCTTACACATAAAGAAATATGTCATACAGTCATGCAATTATCTTAGCCAATGCTTCAATACAACATTTATCCATATCCCGTAACTTTCTAGATGCCTTCCAATCTCTACCAGAACATTGTTAAGAGTGTGCACAACTCCCAACATGTCAGCAAAGAAGTTTCATTCTAGATAAGTAGCAATGGAATGTTGTACAGTGCCATAGGCCACTTACCCATGTGTATTAGTAGTATACTGTTCATTAATGTAATTATTCTAATATGCACAATACATATCCTAAGTCTAGGAACATGAGCATATACATCATTGAGCAATTTTACTTAAACAAACAAATATGCAAGAAATGATAATTAAAATACTTATCTTTGTTTGTTCGTTGGGTGGACTCCCTCTGAGTCTTCGCTTCCTTGCAGGAGATGCTGGAGTCCTAATCTGAAGTAGCTTCTTCTACACCTTTCTGTTGTGGAATGTAGAAAGATGGTCAACTCCCTCTGAATATCTGCATCCTTGCAGAAACTACTGAAGTGTGCTCCTTTGCTTTCTTGCAGGAACAACTGGAGTGTGCTCCTTTGCTTTCTTGCAGGAGCAACTGGAGTGTGCTCCCTCTTGATCTTTGCTTCCTGAAATTACCTGTTCTTGAACTCATATTCATCCTTGGTCCCTATGCATGCTTATTAGTATCATGATTGTGTTATCCTTGTGATCTCATATAAAATCATACATTCATTAGTATACTATTAAAACACAATAATCTCAAGCATGTATAGTCATGATTATTTCAAACAGAAATAATAAGCATTAGCATTCAAGGTTTATGTAGGATTCTTATGGTTAGTCAAGTCATAAGAAGCATAACATGTCTAAACCTACAATTACTCAAACCTATGACTCTTCGGGTTAGTTGAATCATCAATCAAGATAAGAGATATAATATGCATAAAACCTGTGATTATTCAAACCTATACCTTCATGATTCTTCTGGTTAGTCATATCATCAATTATGGTAAGAAATATAATATGCATACAGCCATGACTTATTCAAACCTACGACTTCATGAATAATCATTATCAAACAACACAACAATATAAGATCCTAACACAAGGTAGGATCCTATCTTGATATAGGAAAAACATACCTGGATTAGCATGCTAGCTATTTATGTCTAACATACTCACATGATGTCTTCTTGTTCTTCTTCAATGACTTGTGCTAGTAACCTGTATATCTCATAGGTTAACTATTACAAAATCAAGTTATACATACCACGTAAATGGATCTTCTATGAGATCCATGACAATGGATGAATCTTTGTCCTCATGTTATCACGATCATATGTTCTTGGACAAGAACATGATTTGTCTTCCTTGGTGTACCTTTCATGTTAGTAGACAACATAAACTTCATACAACACCATAATGCATTAGTACAATCATAAGTGTCAACACCTTAACCAATGAATATCTTCTATCATGCATTCATAATTTTGTTAAGGTGATACGACAAATCTAAAATCAAAATTGTACTAACCGTAATAACATGAAGACAAACATACCATAAACTTAATCATGGACAAATATCGAAACATACCTCGATGAGTCATACCTGTCGAGATCGCTTGTAATCTTCTTATATAAGGCCTTAGCCTCATCTCCCTCTGAAACAGGAACTTCTTCACTCATGCGGATGATCAATCCATCTTCTTCTAGGATTTACCCAATCCACTTGATTTGCAAGAACTGGACCTTGAGCTGGATATGGGTTTGTCAGAGAAACCCCAAAAATTCAAACTTTGAATTTCAAACTTTGAATTTCAAACTTCTGACAGGATAGAAATATGTGCCTTGATGAGCTGATCAAGTTGGTATATTCAGAATTTGAAAACTGCAAAGTTTCACTCCTCAATTTTGCTTTTGAAACTTCTGGATTCACTGGACGAGATCCTGAACTGGGGTTTGATGAAGCCCACTCTTCTTCCCAATCAAAATGTTTGATCCGAAGTTCTAAGCTTCTATTTTTCTGAGGAGTTTCCAGCCATGGTCATAGATTTCAAAAAATTCCCATTTTTATAGAAGCCCTAATTTTCCACTTTTCTAATCAAAGTCCCGAACTAGGGTTTGATCAAGCCCGGCCTTCTGCCCAACCAAAAATTCTGATCTTGGTCTCTAAATTTCTATTTTGATGAGTAGCATCCAGCCGTGGTCTCCGATTACAAAAATTCCAACTTTCTCCAAAGCCCTAAATTCCGGAAGCCATGAATGAAGGTACTAAAAAATAATTCTATTTTGATAGAAATATGTACCTGATTGTTTCTGGTGTACCTCCAAACTTTTCGATCCACAGGGTCTGAAAAAGTTTCCTGAGATAGCCTAACCTGTTATCTTTCCATCCTGATAGGTTTGACCTCAATTGGATTCTCTGAAAGAGAGTTATGCCAAATGTTGCAACATGACCTGTTTTGGGATAAAACAGGAGAGCGAACTTGTACGGCATGCCACATGTCACTGTTTTAACTTCGGCCTCTAAAAAATTTTCCTGAGATATCTCGGCCTGTTACCTTTCCATATTGACAGGTCTGAACTCAATTGGACTCTCTGAGAGAGAGTTATGCCAAATGTCACAACGTGACCTGTTTATAGGATAATACAGGAGAGCGCACTTGTACGGCATGCCACGTGTCACTGGTTCAACTTCTGCCTCTAAAAACATTTTCTGACATAGTACAGTCTGTGTACTACCTGTCACTTTTCACGAAATCTCATTTGGAGCTTCCAATCCCAAGTTATGACATTTTTCCCAATGTCACCTGATTTTGACTCAGATCTGGAAGAGGCAGAAACCCTATATTGTACAGATAATAAATCACAAAGTACAACGAATTAGAGGTTTTCCTTTGGACACAAGGTACTTGGAGATTTAATCTTCGTCCTGTAACAATTTCAGATCCGAAAACTTTGCCAAAACGGATTTATAGTGAAAGTTCTACAATGACTGGTTTTTGCTATATCAAGCCCTAGCATCGTAAGTGCAACAAGTGTCATACATGCCATATCATGCCTTCTTTCAGGCTAGCTCTGATACCATGTTAAATTTTCTGAATTTACTTCAATATGATCTAGGATCTTAACTGAGAGAACAACATGTACAGCATATCTACAGCATATCAATCATGGAGACAATAATGCAAGCACACAAGAGACACAAAGATTTACTTGGGGAAAACCATAAAGGTGAAAAACCCCAATAACTTCCTCAGAGATAGATAGAGCAATGATACAACCAACCATAAGAGATAGACACAACCTAGAAGCAGATCGTCCTCCTCCATAAGTGCGCCACTCCTCCTTGAGTGCATGTGTGAGAAGTGAGTGAGCAAATAGAGTGCCTCCCGCACTCTATTTATACTTGACTTGACTTGCCTTTTTACCTAACTCATGTAGGCTCGAACTTAACCACATAATATAATGCTGACTGGGCCGACCCCCAATAGGGTGGTCTAATAAACCTTTGACCCACATGGCCGACCCCCAATAGGGTGGTCTAATAACCCTTTGACCCACATGACTTATACAGGGCCGACCCCAAACAAGGTGGTCTAATAACCCATCAAGTATAAGTTACGACACTTACAATATAAATGACGACACTTCCGTATAGAGGAATAATAACATCTCTATAGGAATACAATATACATATATGTGAAATACATTCCAAAGTTACATATACATCAACATGATGTGCATCCAACCAATCCATTCCAATCAACACATCATATGAGCCTAAAGGTATGATGTTTAGGTTTTCAAATGTTTTCAAGCCATTCATTTCCAATAAACACTTTCTTATAGTTTATGTGACCTTCCTCTTTGTGCATGTATCCAAGTGCACTAGACTTGCTATCTCAAGCTTGATTTTCTTCAAATAATATCTCTCAACAATGCTAGGTGGAATGTAACTATGGCTATCTCTAAAATCAATCAAAATAGAAATTGGTACATTAGCAATCTTGCATGCTATCTCAATCATCCTGCACCGATGATCGGCCTGTCTACCATCCAGGGATGCATAGATTCTCGGAATACTTCTTCCAATATCACCAATAGTTGAAGCTTCTTGAATGTTGTTAAGAATACTTCCTTTAAGTCGGAACTGCTTGGCATAGTGATTCCCCTTACATGTCCAACATTCAATGAGTGGTCTTGTATTTTTGTGAGAATTTTATTCCCCTCTAGTTTTGCTTTGCTCTTGCTGATAGGAATTATCATTTTTTTTAATGATGGAGGCTTGAATCCCTTCCTTATTTCTTCTTGTTTTTCTCTTTTATTATCCTTTCAATCTTTCTGATATGGAGCTTTGTTCTTATTCTAATCATATAGGTCCTTTCCTTTCCAACTGGCATATTTAAGAATCTTTGGTATGTCATACAGAATATTATCTTTATATGAATCTGGTAGACCACTGAGGAACCTATGAATATTCACTTTCTCCTCCTTTATGAAATTTGCATAGTGCAAGAGTTCTAGGAACCTTTTCTCATAAGATTCCATAGTCATGTAGCCTTGCTTGAGTTCAAAGAACTCCTCCATCTTATTGTCATAGTAGTGCTCTAAGAGATATGCTTTCTGGAATTATTTGTTGAACTTTCTCCAATACATTCTATCTTCATCGATATCTTTCAATTTGACTAGTTGATCCCACCAAATGGATGCTTTACCTTGCAAATGGTAGAGGGTACTCTTGCTTCCATGTTCAATGTGTATTGATGCAACTAGAAAAACTATCTGAGTCCCAACAATCAAACTTCAACATCTTCTCCTTACTTCGCTTCTCCATCAAAGGTTGGGGCTTTGATTCTTCAAAGTTATCCCACTAGTTCATTATGTGCAAATCTTCTCTTCTTATATCTTACTAGGGATATTTCAGGGTTGTTTTCTGAGCTACTTGATGAATACTTTTTCTTATTTTCTGTAGAGGGTTTGTGATGAGGTCTTCTTGAGGATGATCTAGATCTTTCATAATATCTTCTTAGTTCATGTATTATGGATTCTTGGTGGCTTCTTGGAGCTGATCTTTGGGTTCTTTGAAATTGTTTTAGTTCATGCATGAATTTTTCTTGAATGTGAACTATCCTTTCATTATCCTCTCTGCATTTTCTTACTGAATCTTGTGTTCATTGTGTGGATGGCATTATTTGCTAATTTATTTAATTTTAGTTTCATTTTATTTCAATATTTTTTGCACTACACTAGAAGTATTAAATATGAGATCTAAAGCGATACATTACATAATAAGAGTTTTCTAGAATTTTGTAAGATTTATTGTGGAAAATAGTCTTGAAGTATAATATCCATGGTTATAAATCAATCATTATATCCAAAATTTGGTCATAATACTTTTCAATGTTTCAATCTCTTGTTTATCACAACCTTCTTCAATTAAATAAAAGGAAGGCATATAATACTTTTCAATGTTTCAATCTCTTGTTTATCACAAACTTCTTCAAATAAATAAAAGGAAGGCATTATCCAATGGTTTATTTAAATTGATTAAATAGAGAGGTAATGTGTGACAAAATTCTAACAATTTAATGTTTTTGTATTCTAGCTTGATGGAGCTTTGGATAGAAACTTGCACTTGCTTGTGACTCTGTTTGAGAGGTTTTAACATATGAGACATCATCCCCTATTTGGAATCACTTGAGTTGTAGGGTACTAAATGGAATATGAATAAATCCAAGAGATTTAAAAATGAATGATCCCATCAGTGAGTTCATTGCAAATGTAAGTGAAGATGAAAAGAAATAAGAGAAATTATTTCCTTGTCTGTAATATTTTCCCTTGTTTAGATAATTGGGTTGCTTTTATAAGTGATGATGAACAAAAATGGACATACGGGCATACCTCATGGCCTCTCCTTCAATTTCATTCATGTTTAGGTGGAGCATTCAAGTATCTAGGTTACATCAAGAGAGCGCACACACACAAATTAACATACCAAGTGGAAGGTGGTGGTAGTGGAAATAGGAATAGGAGGGAAGAGATCGGGCATTATATTGACTATAGGGAATGAGGGAAAAGACTAGGCATTGCATTGATTGAAGGAAAAGGAGGAGCACAGAGATTAAACATTGCATTAATTGTAGTGATTTGCATGTCGAAATTGACCATTTATAATTTTGTTTTTCAATTTTTTTAACTTTAATAACTAAATAAAAAAGAACACTTACATTAAAACTATTTAAAACACATCATAATGTTTAAACCGATAAAAAATTTAATACCTAAAATTCGAAAATAAATTTGCTTTTATAAAAAATACAAATTAATATATTTATTTTTCAAATTTAACTTTTAATCAAATAATAAAATCCCTCCTCTCTAACCATCCCTCCTTTGGTGGGGACTAATAAAAAATGTATTGGAACTCCAATGTGAGAGCTAAAGAGGATCCATGGATCCATGTTGGTGATATGCATTGTCTTGTGGTCTTGAGGCTTTTGTGGTTATGTGGATTTTATCTCTTGGGCATTATGGAGGATAAGGAGTTCGTATGTTGTATATTATGAATCTTTTAAGTATATGAATTAAGGTTATTTTAAAGGGGTTAATGAATAATAATGGATATTAAGAATTAAGTTATTGAGGAAGAATAATGCATATTAAGGAGTGTCTTTGGGATGTAGATCAATTGATAATAAGTGTATTGTGAAAGTATTTTTTTGCTGTTTGATAAAGAAAAATACATTAAGAGGGTCGGCTCATCTTGATTTAAATTAAAAAAATCAAATATACATAAAAAAAAATTCTTTTAGTTCATTATCTTAGTGGCCGACAACTAGAAAAGTTATTGGAAGACAAACAAGTAATCTAAAAGGTTTGGTATTTATAACAAGAAGAAGCACAAGAAGTTCAGATTACACATTATACATTCAAGATGGTCTTCATCTTCGTACAAATCTGATAATAACATCTTCCCGTTCTTCCATTCAACATTGGAACTCATCTTACCTAAATTATAGTCCTATCATTTAAGAGTGTGGAGATTCCTATATAGATCGTTCAACAGTAGCGGAGCTCGTCTTACCTAAATTATAGTCGTACCATTTGAGGGTGTGGGGATTCCTATCGTTTGAGGGTGTGGGGATAAAGCCGCAGCATTAATGCGTCATCACGCACTACCTTCGTCGCCAGACTCGCCACTGAGTCCCAGGATCAGCGAAAAGGATAAGACGCATGGCCGAGACAGTAAGCAGGCGTACACGCAAGGCATTGGAAGCGACAGCGAGGCATTAGATGGGAGCCAGTCAGGCATTGGAAGCGACAGCGAGGCATTAGATGGGAGCCAGTCAGGCATTGGAAGTGACAGTGAGGCATTAGATGGGAGCCAGTCAGGCATTGGAAGCGACAGTGGAAGGTGGTGGTAGTGACAATAGGAATAGGAGGGAAGAGATCGGGCATTATATTGACTATAGGGAAATGAGGGAAAAGACTAGGCATTGCATTGATTGAAGAAAAAGGAGGAGCACAAAGATTAAACATTGCATTAATTGTGGTGATTTGCATGTCGATTTGTTTTTCAAATTTTTAAACTTTAATAACTAAATAAAAAAGAACACTTACATTAAAACTATTTAAAACACATCGTAATGTTTAAACCAATAAAAAAATTAATACCTAAAATTCGAAAATAAATTTGTTTTTATAAAAAATATAAATTAATATATTTATTTTTCAAATTTAACTTTTAATCAAATAATAAAATCCCTCCTCTCTAACCATCCCTCCTTTGGTGGGGACTAATAAAAAATGTATTGGAACTCCAATGTGAGAGCTAAAGAGGATCCATGGATCCATGTTGGTGATATGCATTGTCTTATGGTCTTGAGGCTTTTGTGGTTATGTGGAGTTTATCTCTTGGGCATTATGGAGGATAAGGAGTTCGTATGTTGTATATTATGAATCTTTTAAGTATATCAATTAAGGTTATTTTAAAGGGGTTAATGAATAATAATGGATATTAAGAATTAAGTTGTTGAGGAAGAATAATGTATATTGAGGTGTGCCTTTGGGATGTAGATCAATTGATAATAAGTGTATTGTGAAAGTTTTGTTTTTGCAATTTGATAAAGAAAAATACATTAAGAGTGTCCGCCCATCTTGATTTAAATTAAAAAAATATATTAAGAGGGTCGGCCTATCTTGATTTAAATTAAAAAAATCAAATATACATTAAAAAAATCTTTTAGTTTATTATCTTAATGGCCGACAACTAGAAAAGTTATTGAAAGACAAACAAGTAACCTATAAAAGGTTTGGTATTTATAACAAGAAGAAGCACAAGAAGTTCAGATTACACATTATACATTCAACATTGGAACTCATCTAAGAGTGTGGAGATTCCTATATAGATCGTTCAACAGCAGCGGAGCTCGTCTTGAACTAAATTATAGTCCTATCATTTGAGGGTGTAGGGATTCCTATATAGAGATGGATAAAGCCGCAGCATTAATGCGTCCTCACGCACCGCCTTCGTTGCCAGACTCGCCACTGAGTCCCAGGATCAGCGAAAAGGATAAGACGCATGGCCGAGACAGTAAACAGGCGTACAAGCAAGGCATTGGAAGCGACAGTGAGGCATTATATGGGAGCCAGTCAGGCATTGGAAGCGACAGCGAGGCATTATATGGGAGCCAGTCAGGCATTGGAAGTGACAGTGAGGCATTATATTGGAGCCAGTCAGGCATTGGAAGCGACAGTGAGGCATTATATGGGAGCCAGTCAGGCATTATATGGGAGCCAGACCGTAAAACTGTGTTCAGCACCAATGCTCGGCTGGAGTGGGGAGATGAGGTTTATAACCTTTGCGTAGAGTGCGATACTCGGCGCTGGGAAATGGTGATCAAGGTTGGTAGTCGAGTGGCTGTGCGAGCCAAACATTTGCAATGGAATTTTAGGGGAAATGAGAAGTTTCATGTGGGTTACTGTCCCAATAGAGTTTATTTCCACGTACTGTGGGATGTGCATGACTGGCTTTACACCACCGGGCAGACTGCAACTTTTGTGTTCAAGAAGGTTGAAGAGAGCTCGTCTCCTTCTGGGGAATTGTGGCCTTTCAAGCCCACCATTTATTCGCCTTCGGATATTCTACTCCATGCGTGGAAGTGGAAACCTTCGACAATCGAGCTACTTGTAAATTTGTTATTCGCCAGTTAGCTATTTGAACTCATAAGTTCTATATAAACCATAACCTTTATTTCACTTCATTTACGAACAAAACTACACCACTTTAAACAGTGAGAAAGAAAACAAAGTTAAAATATATTATAAATATTTCATATTATTATACTTTCTAATGAATGATTTTCTTATAAAGAATACATTTAGTTTAAATGATGCACTTAAGCATAAGCAAATATTATTCAGAGCCAATGTTAGAAATACAAATTTAGTTATGTATTCAAGGAGAACCATAAAATGAATGGAATTAATATTTGTATAGATTCAAACATAGTGGAATTTAACTAAAATAGGAAGAAGATGAGATTATATGGTCAAATAATAATGCATCAATATTACTACCATGTTTGTTTATGAGGTTAGGATGAAAATTGAATACGAGGGTGCAATGTTGCTATCTCAAAGTTGGGTTATCCTCTTCAAAATGTTTTTTTCTTCTAATTCTCTATCTCCAATAAAGTACTTACATGGGATAACTATAAAAAAATATTATAGGAAAGTAAGCTCTGAAACTAGTAATTGAAGATGGAAAGTGGGGAGGTGCTTTTACCTTAGATGGGTTTAAAAGTTGGTGTGAGAACATAAAAGTTATTGAGCACAAATCCTTGCCTTGCTTTGTATAGGGTTGAAAGAAATTTGGCTAACTAGGAATGATATGCCTTTTCATGGTAAAGAAATTCTACCCATTCATGTTTATAAAATATAAGGTATGCATATGTGTGTATGTAGACTCCTTTGAAAGTAAAGATTAGGAGAGTTATTTATGGACTTAACTTCGACATATCCAAGGCTACATATTATTTAATGGAGCTAGCCAAGAATCCTAGCACACGCATGGTTTAGGAGGTATCTTCTTTTTATCCACATAATATTTTGTTTCTTTTAAAGTATCTTTTGAGCAAGGTACTAACAATATATCGGAGTTGTGTGTTGTATGGATCTTCCTCGAAAATGTCAATTGCAAAATTGCGAGGGAATTTAAAAGCATTCATTTTTGGGGAACAACAAACTTGTCTTTGAATGGGAAAATGTGAAGATAAATTTGGGAAATTTATGATCCCAGAAATAATGGAAAAAACAATGAATTAAAATGATGGAAACAAATTAAAGTGGATAGATCACCTCTATTCACTCATAAAGATGAAGTTTAAAAATGACAAATTAGATCATTGAAATTGATTTATTAAGGTTGTAAATAGAAACATGTTTTTTTGCAAAAAAGACATTTTTTTGGATGATTGTATTTGAACATTTTCAATATATAGAATAAAAACATGTATAGTTGAGCTATGTTTTTTAATAGTAACAAAGTGGCTTAGTCCAATGGTATCATGATTAGACAATGTAATATATAGTTTGATTTAATCTATGAATAACAAATATGTCATTTTTCTTTCTTGGAAATAATCTCTCTCTCTCTCTAAATTCATAAACTTGTGCTCATATGTTTTCTCTCTATCTTGGGAGGATTGTTTAGATTATTCCAATTAGTGTAGTACTTTTTCTCATATGATTTTTCATTTCTCTTAGTGGCATCATTCTATAGCTTTCATTTTTTATTGTTTAGGGTTTAAGTAGGAAAATAAAGATTTTTTAGGATGTTTTTTTTCTTTTGTTGGTATTGTATGTTCTTGTAAATATTTTTACTTGCATATCTAAGGATTCTTGCATAGTTTAAATTAAGAGAAAAATGAGATTTTTGGTTAGATTTGAAGAAAAAATTTCTTTCACCGTTTACTTTAAAGTGTGTTTCCATGTATTTTTGTAACATCATGCATCGAGAGCACATATTGCATATCTTTTTAACAAATAGCTCCTAAAATTAACCCGCATATGTTAGGATATTCCTATACTCCATCCTAGTCCCACCAGTATTTTGATCATTTACATTTTCAGTCATGCATGCACCTTTTTAGGGTTTGCATGCATTCTAGGGTTTGCATGCATTTTGCATGCATCCCAGTCATCAGTCCAGCACCTATCCCTCAGTTAGCCAGCCCCCAGGAGCTTCTCACTATTCAGTTTTAGCCCTCCAGTTGCTTAGTGCGCCCTTCTTCCTTGATTTTAGGGAGCAACTCGCCCTTCTTCACCTACCAATCCAGTTGTCACTCAGTTACACTCAGTTACAGTTAGTTACACTCAATTACACTTAGTTACACTCAGTTACACTCAGTTACAGTCAGTTACACTCAGTTACAGTCAGTTACACTCAGTTACATTGAGTTACACTCAGTTACACTCAGTTACATTGAGTTACAGTCAGTTACACTCAGTTACATTGAGTTACACTCAGTTACACCTACCAGAGTTAGTTTGACTGATGGTTGACAGTTACTTGAGCATTGATGACTCCACTGATGATGATGAAGACTTCCAGTTGCACTCCGATGATCATGAGGACACCTAGTTGTGCTCCGATGACACTCCAGTGATCCTTTGATCACTCCATGAAGGCTAATTCGAATTGCCACCTTAGGCATTCGAATTCCTCATGCATTGTATTATTTATATGTCCATTTGTGATTAATAATTCAGTATGACCGAAGTATTATTGCTTCTATTTGAGTTCTACTGTACCATATTATTCTGTTGCTCATTATACTGCATGTATCACTCTTCTTCTATTTTCTTGCTTAATCATAATTATTCTCTTGTGAGATACATCATCTCTTAGATCTGCTGTGAGGATTTTCACATGGTATCAGAGCATGTTGAGAGTATTGTTTATCTCCATTCTTGAGAGTTTTTTGCAGGTTATTACCAAGATTTCGAGTGCAGCAGTTGCAGCAGAATCTGCATTTTTGCAGCAGTAGCAGTTGCAGTTATTCTATATTGTTTTTGCAGGTCTTCTACATCTTCAATGTATCCTGAATTAGAAGAAATCACTCCTCTTTCTCTATTCAACTATGATGAATGGAAACCAAAAATAATAGCATATTTAAAGAGCCATGATCTCTTTGATTGCTATTTTGAAAGAGAGTTCGAATCCTCTACAAAGAAGATTAAATGGTTGAATAAAGGTGACATGCACATTGGAAGAATGAAGCTTACTATGACTGATTACATATTGTACCCGACCATCTTTGAAATTGAAACTCCAAAAGAGTTATGGGCTCATCTGGATGAAAGATTCGGCAAAAAGAATGATGGTTTTGGTCCAAATCCCTTCAAAAGCAAGCAAGTTGATGCATTCGCTCCACTTGATGGTCTCTCATATCATGATGCATTCGCTCCTCCTGATGGTCTCTCAGATCATGTTGCATTCGCTCCCCTTGATGATCTCTCAGATCATGAACCAGTATCATCTCATATTGAAGTTGTTGACAAAGAACTTGCAGATTCTCCGCTCATGCTCAAACTTTCTTCTCTTTCTGTGCCAGTTCACACTCTAGATATTGCAGAAGGTCCTAAATCCTCTCTTGCACCAGAGTTTGTTGGTTTGCATCATGATCACATGATTATTTCGGAGGTAACATCAGCTATTGGAGGTAATGCATTCGCTCCTCTTCAGCAAACATCTCTTATTTACTACTATATGATCATTAGCACATGCTTTCAGAAGGTTATTGAAGAATATGGCCATTGCCACCCGCTTGAGATAATTTCTCATGCATCATATGATAGTTTTGATCTCACCCCTACTGGTTCAAAGGAGATCTCAAGAAACTGTTTTGAAAGTCTTAAATCTGATTTTGATTTCAAGCAAACATGTAATAGTTCTTTTTGGCATAATCTCACCCATGGTGGTTCGAAGGAGAAGACAAAGGACTATATGCACATTCAAAAATTTGATCCTACCTCAGCTGATTCGAATCACAGGTTCAAGGATCATTCTAATACTGTTGGATTTGTTCTCATCACATTCGATCTGAAGAGCAAGTACAAGCACATGCTTTTTGAGCATGATCCACTTCTTCCCAAGAAGAAGATACCTCCAGACATATGACCAAGCATCACACATGCTTGAGTTTGGAGCTTTTACTTTTTATGTGTGCCTTACAGTCTATTTTTTGAGGAGGGGGTATGTTTCCCATGAAATTTTCCCACTTCCTTGGTTTATTGATTGTTATTATTCATTGTATTGGGTGACCTTTGGTCTTAGTTACCAGGGCCCAGGATGGATTAAGGGGGGGTGTTAGGATATTCCTATACTCCATCCTAGTCCCACCAGTATTTTGATCATTTACATTTTCAGTCATGCATGCACCTTTTTAGGGTTTGCATGCATTCTAGGGTTTGCATGCATTTTGCATGCATCCCAGTCATCAGTCCAGCACCTATCCCTCAGTTAGCCAGCCCCCAGGAGCTTCTCACTATTCAGTTTTAGCCCTCCAGTTGCTTAGTGCGCCCTTCTTCCTTGATTTTAGGGAGCAACTCGCCCTTCTTCACCTACCAGTCCAGTTGTCACTCAGTTACACTCAGTTACAGTTAGTTACACTCAATTACACTTAGTTACACTCAGTTACACTCAGTTACAGTCAGTTACACTCAGTTACAGTCAGTTACACTCAGTTACATTGAGTTACACTCAGTTACACTCAGTTACATTGAGTTACAGTCAGTTACACTCAGTTACATTGAGTTACACTCAGTTACACCTACCAGAGTTAGTTTGACTGATGGTTGACAGTTACTTGAGCATTGATGACTCCACTGATGATGATGAAGACTTCCAGTTGCACTCCGATGATCATGAGGACACCTAGTTGTGCTCCGATGACACTCCAGTGATCCTTTGATCACTCCATGAAGGCTAATTCGAATTGCCACCTTAGGCATTCGAATTCCTCATGCATTGTATTATTTATATGTCCATTTGTGATTAATAATTCAGTATGACCGAAGTATTATTGCTTCTATTTGAGTTCTACTGTACCATATTATTCTGTTGCTCATTATACTGCATGTATCACTCTTCTTCTATTTTCTTGCTTAATCATAATTATTCTCTTGTGAGATACATCATCTCTTAGATCTGCTGTGAGGATTTTCACAGCATAATGGAAGCATAGTAGATTATTTTTATTTTGATTTAGAAGACCAATACTAGATTAAACAAGGGCCTTGGATTTTAGGTGGAGTGGTCATTTTAAGTTCCTTGGTTCTTATAAAAAAATGGAGATTTAAAGTTTATTAATTGGGAAAATACCTTTCATGCATCATGTAATCAAAATGTACACATCTCTTTCTTGAAAAAAGAGTGCATAATTGGAGGTAAAATCATGTGTTATATGTTTCCATTTCACTTGATCATATAGTGCACTTAAAAAATGTTCATTGACACTTAATTTTTAAGAAGGTTTATGTTAAGTTCCTTACATTCAAACAAATGACTCTCATATTTAACCATTTAGTGTGAATAGGTAAATATCCTAACTTAACTTTTGACAGAACATCTTAAATTTCAAATTCTTCGTCTCCATCATTTTTTTAATCTCTTGTTCTTCCTCTTAAATATTTTGTTGAATATCCTAATTTTGTTGGGAAACACCCAAACTTTTTCTCTTCGTCTAAGAAAATCATTTATGCAAGTGTGAATATAATGAACATTTAATTTTTGTATCTCAATGTATAATATCACAATGGAAGACATTGCCAAGTTATCAATATTGAAAAGATGCAACAAAGTAATTTAAAACACGTTATTATGACAATCTTTTCATTGTATTCTTGCACTTGTTTGAAGCAACGTAAGTAAATCTACAAAAGGTTTCCATATTAATAGTAAAACAATTACCTATACAAAAAAAGATGAAGTTAATGAGCCATTGCATTTGAGCAACTTCCTTGCCTTAATTATAGACATTATAACTTGTGATGTTATGGAACAGTTATGAACACAAAACCCACATCCCAAACAATGATAAAAGAGATAAATTGATCTTCAATAGTTATTAATTAAAATCGTTGAACCCACATCTCAAACAAAGACAAAAGAGATAAATTGATCTTCAATAGTTATTAATTAAAATCACTGAACCCACACCTCAAACAAAGACAAAAGAGAGAAATTGATCTTCAATAGTTTTACTTGAATCAATAGTTATTAATTAAAATCATTGAACCCGCCATATAAAATTCAAATCAAAAGATACACTAAATGAAAATTTCAAAGATGTAGGTTATAATATTATTATTGTATGTGCATGCATAATATCACTGTCACACCCATTGTTAAGAATATCAAAATTAAAAATATCTAACACTGCAACAAAACCTTCTTATTAGCATCCCTATTTGCTTCCTTTTTTACTTCCATTTACTTTTTTATTATTTCTTTGTTGTTTTTATGAAAATCCTATGCTATTTTACAGAATACCATTGAAGACGGTGTTATTTCTTGCACTAGATTTAGCACTAGGTTTATCACCATATTTAGAGCCATATTTACCACCAGGTTTAGCTTAGTGCCATATTTAGAGCTAGATTTAGCACCAGGTTTAGCGGTAGGTTTCCTAAGTGACTAAATAAAAAAGAGGGAAACTTTTTAAAAATATTAAAGTTAAGCTACTTGTCTCAGTATTCATGATTTGGAAGTAATTTCAATTATTTTAATTAAATTCCCTAAATTTCCCTCATAAATTCCCTAAAAACCTACTCTTTCATTATTTTCTCATTTCCTCTCTTTCTCTCTTCTCTTCTCCACCCTTCTCCTTTTCCCCTTAAAGTTTCTTCTCTTAGGAATTCATCCTTATGAAGGATAGGGTTTTGATTTCATGGAAAAACCTCCAAGAGAAAAATAATGAATTCCCCTTCCCTTTTCCTCCTTCGTTCCTCTTTTACTTTTCTTTTACTTTATTGATTTACTAATTCTTATTTTTGTTTTGTTGTTGTAGGTTTAGGGTTTTATGTATGGGGGAGAATTTTTCTTCAAAGAACCTCCATAAGGAAGGTAATGGCTTCTTCTTTCCCTTCTCATTTTTCCTTCCTCTTTTTCTTTCCTTTTTCTTTATTTATTTTCTAATGTTTATTGTTGTTTTGTTGTCGCAACTTTAATAGAGAAAGTATAAAAACTAACATTTGGGGGGTTTTGTTTAATGCGTGGATCTTTTTTATTGGTATCAGTTAAGGAATACCCTTGCATTAATGTAAGGATATATGGGTTCAGATCATAGGATATGGATACAAATCATAGCACCCATCTATTTCTTATTACTTTTCCATTTGTATTCACTTGTTTGTATGCATAGGTTAGGTTATTTTAAATTTAGATCTATACTTTTAAAGGTATATTTTTTGTGGCAATGTATCTCAACTAGAGTTCTTTCCTTTTGGAAAGTGATATAGGTTCTAATTCCAATATTTCCTTTAACATTTTCCATTTCTATTTTCATTTTTACCATTTTCCATTTATGTTTTCATAAGTTCTAATTTGCATTGGGTTATTTTAGTGTTGGTTCATATTTTCACTTTTAATTGTAGTTTTTTGTGGGAATGTAGCCCAAGTAGAGGTATTTCCTCTTGACAAGTGATCTAGATTCAAATCCTACTAAGTTCATCAGCGACTTTATTATCCTTGCCTTTAATTTTCTTGATATAAAAGTCATATTCGCATAGCAATTCCATCCACATTCTCTATCTTGCATTCAAAATAGGTTGCTCAAACAAATACTCAAACCATGATGATCAGTTCTTAATTCAAACTTCTTACCCATGAAGTAGTGACTACACATCTTCAAGGCATGAATGATAGCTGCAATCTCTATATCATGAGTGTCATAGTTCTATTCATTTTCTTTCATATTTATGGATTCATAACTAATTACTTGGCCATGTTTAGTGAATAATCCACCAATGCCTTTCCTACATGCATCGTTGCATACTACAATGATTTCGTGAAGATCTAAAATATTCAAAATCGGTGCACTGGTAAGCAAATCCTTTAATCTCTGAAAAATTTCTTCACACTTATAATTTCAATATAAATTCACACTCTTCCTCTACAAGGATGTAATAGGATGAGCTAACTTTGAGAAGCCTTCAATGAATCTTTGGTAGTATCCTGCTAACCCCATAAAATATCTCACTTCTAATACACTCCTTGGTGTCGGCCATTCCATAATAACTCTTCTATTTTCAGGATCCATTGAGATGTCTTCTTCTGATACAATGTGACCCAAGTAATGAAGTCTACTTTAATATAATGTACACTTACTAAGCTTGGCATACAACCAATACTCTCTGATTACTTGCATCACCAATATTAGATGTTCCGCATGCTCTTCTTCTGAGTTGGAATAGATGAGGATGTCATCTAGGAACACAATTATAAACTTATCCAAATACTTTCTAAAAAATCCATTCATTAAACACATGAATGTTTTCGGTGCATTTGTCAATCCAAAAGGTACCACTGTAAACTCATAATGACCGTACCTTGTCCTGACTATTGTATTACTAATTTATTCATTCTTGATTCTAACTTGGTGATATCGATCTCATATCTATCTTTGAAAATACTCTAGATCCTCTCAACTGATCAAACAAGTCATCAATTATTGGCAAGGAATACGTGTTTCTGATTGTTTCTTTGTTCAGTTGTCTATAATCTATAAAGAGTCTTAGAGTTCCATTCTTCTTCTTTACAAACAACATAGGAGCTTCCCAAGGTGACACACTGGGTCTTATGTAACCTTTCTTCAAAATATCTTCTAACCGATATATGCAACTCTTTCAATTATGGAGTACTCATTCTGTAAGGTGCTTTAGATGAAGGAACTACACCTGGTACGAAATCTATGGTGAAACCGATCTCTCTCTTAGGGTGGATTCCTGTAAATTCTTGAAATACATCTACAATCTCTTGTAACAATAGGTAATCTAAAGAAGTTTTGGTTATTTTCCTTCCCTTGGTTCTTCCATGTGAGCTACATACAACTGATAACCTTTCCTAAAAAACTTCTTCAACTACACAGTTGTGATCTATCTTAGATATATGGGTCTAGGTATGTCTCTCACTGTCACTTGAATTCCCTCTTCATCCAAACAAGTATAGGTTTTGTTATGATAGTCAAGGTGTTGTGGCCACAACATCCTCCCTACTTTTCTATTTCAATAAATGGAAAAGCAAGGCCCCCCTAAACTAAATATTTGGCATCATGAGTAATTCAAATGAAATCTGCTTGTTGGATTGTTTGTTGTTTTGTTCTCAATTCTTTATCAATTGTCATCATCTTTCTTGAACAAGCCACCCGAACTATCCATCTAATTGCTTTACCCTCTACCCGCAACATGCTTGATGCGACTGGTCGAAAAGTTAGCTTCATGATTCTATATTATGCACATGAGCCTCTCATTTGATTTCGATATTAAAACATTTGACTGAAAACCATTGTTTTTGTTTTCACAAAATTTTGTTTCTATTTCCTTTATAAAACATTGTGGAAATGCCAATTTCAATGTTTGAATTTTTGCTTTTGCATTTCCGCATTCTGCAATGGGGATTGCGAAAGTCGGAAATAATTTAAATAATATTATTAGAACGTCGATATTTCCGATTCCGCAAATGTTTTGTGGAATGCAGATTGCAAAGAACCTAATTTTTACAAAAATTATTCCCGCGGTCCCCCATTAACGTATTTCTGATATTTCAACTTTTCGATTGTGGATTGTGGAAACAATAAAGGTTCTAAAACTCTTCCCGCATTTCCAGCCTCCCTATTGCGGATTGTGGATTGAAGATACTTTAAATTATCCAAAAATATTTCCCACATTAATGTTTTCCGTATCTCCGGCATCGCATTGCGTATTGCGGATTGCATTTCTGCATTTCCGAATTTCTAAAATTGTTTTTGCATTTCTGCATCGCATTGCGGATTGCAGGAGGGTCAAATTGGTTATTTTCAAAAATCATTTTTTGACTTTCTACTTCCTCATTAGTTGTGGGAAGAAAACTGCTTCAGAGCCAAATAGAATGTTCCACCTAAATGGTGGAAGAACAAAGGAAAACATGCCTTATCGTCGGATGTTTCTTTTCACGCCAAAACAAGATCGGTGACAACTAATTAAAGTTCCGAAACACATCGGTGCTGAAGGAGAATTGATCTGAAACACACTCAAACGTTGTTTGATGCAAAATGAAAAAAAACAAATCCGAAAAGGGTTGGTAAAAAGTTGGAAACTCTTCCATTTATTACTTGTGCATGCCATGTGGCAAATCTTCCGACAATCATGTGACTTGTTCCAAAATATGTATACATTGATGATTTCTATTTAGTCTTCCAACATGGCCACAGCTTACTCGATTACCTCAGATAATTAATGGGAAGAATATGCTTAAAATGATGAACATGATAATGCAGATTAATAAGTTACACCACTTTGGGTGATGCTCTGATACTTGACCTCAAATAACTTAATGAGAAAATATGTATATAAGCCCTGAAGAGTAGATTTTTTTGGTTATGCTTAAATAATGGACATGTTGGCATGGGATCAGACTGCATAAAGTGCAGAATCCGACAGCTGTGAAGAAGGACAATCCATGGAAGAAGGAGAATTCACGGAAAACAAGGAGATGATGCACTGAATAACCATGGTTTTGTAATTGTTGTTCATACGAATGATTAGTTTAACCATGTTGATGCATTGAATATGCGAAGAGAATGAATAAATGTGTGAACTTTTAGCATGATGCGAGGACCTAATCTCTAGTTTTTGTAGTTGTAAAGTGATATTTGATGCATGTCCTTTCCCCACTGCGAAAACTTGGTTCTTGCAGCCCCCTTATTCATCTCGAGTGACACTTCACTCACTCTGCAAGTATAGCTGGAAAGGGTAACAGCTTTCTGGGCCGGTGTTTAAGGGATTTTCGTTGATGTTTGTTGACAACAGTTTCAAGTAAACCCCTATCGATAGTCGCTATTTCAACAAATGGTTCCATTGCCGGGACACTGAAGAGGAAAAGAAGAGGAAATGTTGTGGTACCCGATGAAACCGGAGATTCAAGGGTGGTTTGACAAAAAGACAGAAGAATTCACAGATGGAGAAAATCGGAACCCTGGACAGATAGTAAGTAGTTGGTTACAGAAGCACATTTATTCAAATATCCAAGAAGTGTTCTTCTGTGAATTCCTAGTGTTGTTGCACGAGTGGTGTGTTCAGTTGACGTTTCAGAAGAACCATTGCCAAAAGACTAAGCCTGAACATTGGACTCCAAGACTGATTCAACAGCTAAAGTGATTCGACAATAAGGTATCAAGGGATGTCGATTTCTAGGTGGATAGTATCCTAAAGGGATACATTACTGAGTTCACATTTGACATGATCAAATCATACAGTGACGCAGAAAGGAACTTTTTCAAAGGAATTAGGGGAAGGTTCCTACTATTGCTAAAATTGTGGATTAAGATGCTTGTCTGCGAAAAGCGCATATTGAGGATGACTTCCGACGAGTAGATGATCAGTGTGCGGAGTTTGTGGGTATCGCGTGAACGCAAATATGATAGAAAGATGCAGGGTAGATGGACATGAGCGACAACGAATTTCTAAGGAAGGCTGAGGAAGATTGTGGTACCTTGAGGAGTGGGGCGATATTCTGACAACCAAAGAAGAGGAGGAAGACTGAGAGAGAGTCTCCTGAGGGGACCGGAACAGAATATTGCGAAACAAGACCACAAGGGACAAAGAAATATTATTATGATTAAGGAGACGGTGACCAGGCTACCAAAGAACCAGAAGAGGGATGGATCGTAAGTTACAACATACCTTCAACCCCATGCACTACTCAGAATTTCATAGGAAGAAACACAAGCTATTTGTAGAGATGTCCTACGTGCAGCAGTAGAGGTAGCACATCAGTAAACAATAATAGTAGGAACGTAAGAATGGCAGATGACACAAAAATGCCCACTTTTTAAGGGAACGGGACTGAAGATCCCGAGCAGTATTGGTTCCTATGCGAAGCAGTATGGACTGTGAAGCAGGTCCAGGATGAAGATATTAAAAAGGGACAACTAGCGACAACCCTCAAGGGTCGTGCACTAGATTGCTTCATGAAGTTTACTAAGGTTCCGACGGGAACTCCAGGAAATACATTGGCAAAGATCAAAGCAGGAATGATTGATGAGTTTAGAAAACCAAAGTCGGAGTCGCAGTATGTCACCGAGCTCAAAGAAATCAAGCAATACCCGAATGAGTTGGTATAGGAATTTGATCAATGGTATAAAACATTAATAACAAAGGTGAGTTTCGGGATAAATGATATACAACAAAAGTAGTGATTTATCACAGGATTGGTGCCACACATCTGCAGACCACTAATGCAACAGAAGGTAGCAACCCAAGCCGAAGCGCTAGATATTGCGATGAAGCAGGAGGCTTCACCAATCAGAAAAGATGGCATAGGAATGGATAGGATACAAGCACAATTGGCCAATTTGACACTCCAACTGCAAGATTATGAATAAGGGGAAATAAACCTGCGAAGATATATGGTGCAGTAGATGCAAGACTGAAGGACACCATAAGGATAATTGCCCAGAATTTTGAGAATATTTGCAGTCTGGTGCACTGAATCCCCTCAGTCAGGGAGGGATTCCTTGGTGTCACATTGATCATACTAGAGGACATCGACTAGAAGAGTGTGTGTACTTACATAATATGGTCTCAAAGCTAGTAAATATATATTGCAAATTTTCTCTCGGTTGGCCACGACGAAAAATATTTTAGGGCTTATGACCTACTCCAAGACCGGACCGCAGATACATATTTTATGAAAAGGGATGAGCAACCGACAGTACAGCAGCAACCATAGAATACCCAACAGCAGCCTCATTATAACCAGCCACCGCAGTATGATCAAGGGAAGTATGGGAAACCGCAATATGGCCAGCTGTAGTATCAACTGCCGTCGTATGGGAAACCACCATATCAACAGTCGCAGTATGGACAACCACAGTACCCACCATATGGTCCACCACAGGGAGGTTTTAGAGGAGGATTCCACGGAGTTTGAGGTTCCAGCACAGGATGGGGAGGAGCTGCTGGATGAGGACGATGACCAATTATATGTTACAATTGTGGGAAGCAGGGGCATTATCAGAGGGATTTCCTAAATCCAACACCAGAATGCACTTATTGCAGTGCTATAGATCACGGTGTCGAAGATTGTCCATAGCTCATCGCAAAATGGAAAACTAAGAACCTGCCCCCACCTCCACAGAATCAGAATCAGAATATTCCACCGGCAATAAAGAAGATATCAGCGGAGGTCATAAGTCACACTGCAACTGTTGGAGTAGTGACATGAGGAGGAGATGTGATAGGAGTCGATAGGTCACAGGATACCATCCGACCAACACAACGGAAGCACATCACATTTGATGCGGAGGTCGAAAGAGATGTTTTCTTGAAAGCTCAGGAAGCGATGAGATAGAGGAGGCAGGTACCTCTTCAGGAAGAAGTTACCTATGATATGCCACCAATGTCTGACACAACAAAGTTGTGGAGAAAGGATAACACCTTAAGATCCTTCTTGGAGAGTTGTCTGGAGTTGGCGAAAGATCAAGATGCATTGGAAGAAATATCCAACTTGTTGCATCAATGAGAGGGGGAACGCTAGGAACGTACAGTCAATTGCATACACAAGAGGAACACGAGAAGAGAGATGCTTATGTCTGCACCAATCAGAGCATTTGATGTCGAATCAATCATCTTAGACCTGGGGTCATATG
Organism: Larix kaempferi; assembly: GCA_027924585.1. Classification (NCBI taxonomy): domain Eukaryota; kingdom Viridiplantae; phylum Streptophyta; class Pinopsida; order Pinales; family Pinaceae; genus Larix; species Larix kaempferi. The sequence goes on from BSBM01000464.1 coordinate 11,414,771, forward strand.
TGAACATTCTGACTAAGCAGACCTGGGAAACAATGGGAAAACCACAGTTGGCCTGGTCACCGGTACAACTGCAATTAGAAAATCATAGTAAGGTTACTCCACTTGGTTGGGTGTGCCAGCTTCTAGTTGAGATTGAGGGACTCAAAACATACGCAAAATTTGATGTAATAGAGATTGTTGATAACAAAAGCCCCTATCCAGTGCTACTAGGGATAGACAAGGCGATGGAGAACCAAGCCATCATCAACTTCAAGAATAGGACTATGTCGTTCGAAAACCACGAGATGAGGGTCGTCGCACCTCTTGATCCTGTAGAAGGACAGTGATATGTTGAATCGACAAGAGATGAATTCACTAAGGGATGGGACAGTGTATACAACATATCCGACGATTACATTAATCCTACCATAGACGGAGAGTTGGTATGGTGCAGTGTCAATTCAGCTTCATCATATTTGGATGAGGCACTGGAAAATTGGCAGAATTGGCTACATGAAGTATTGTTCAGGAGGTGTGCACAGATCACACAGTCGCTGCGATGGGTAGCCATAGAGGAGTGCGCACTGCCAACATATGAGGGATTTGCTATTTTGACTATGTTTCTGACCAAATTTGAGGAAAAAGTGGGTGAACCACAACATCTACTGGACTTGGAAGAAGCCTTGAAGGCTACTCTAGGACGATGGTGGGCGACACACAAGTCTAGTATCAAAAACTGGACAATATGTCAACACCTAATGGCGGTTAGGTTCGGCAATACTGCAGGATACAGCAAAAAGAAGTATGATGGCAGAGGATATCCTAAGGAACATGTGAATGCATGTCAAATCCAATGGGGCTCACAGGAGAAACAAGAATGGGTCCATGCATTTGTTCATACACTGGATGAAGCACCACGGAGTTGGTATGCCGCAGCAGAACTGCGATGGAGAACGACCTCTTGGGAACAACTAACAGTTGGATTTAGGCAAACATTCATCTTCTCAGATGAGAACCCCTTCATCCACAGTGCATTAAAGGAGATCCGTAAGAAGGTATTCGAAGCAGTTCCAACAGAGTAACCAATGGAACTTCGATGGACAGTGAGACCAGAAATGCTGATGGAATGTTGCAATATCACAGGAGAACCGAATAATGAGGATGACATGAGGGATACATATGTGACGGATTCAGAAGGAAGTCGTAGTGTTGAGGCACCAGAAATTCCTTCTGACAAGTTTCAACAACCACTGAAAATCAAGAAAGTAAACATTGGGTTGGAGGAGAATCCAAAATTTGAAAATATTGGAGATTATTGGGATGACTCCACCATTGCCAAGATGATTGATCTGTCACATGAGTTTCAGGATTTGTTCCCAATGAAATTCTCGGAGATGAAAGGAATTTCTGGGGACTTAGGAGAAACAAAAATCCCACTGAAACCTGATGCAAATACATTCAAGCAGTGGCCCTACAGGTTGAATCCAAGGTACAATGAGTGGGTGCAAGCTGACCTTGAGAGAATGATGGACGCAGGAAGTCTAGAACCAATGATGGATGAGTTCAAGAAGTACACAACAGCGACCAAAAGAAATCAGAAGGAATCAGCGACAGAATACCACTAGCAACAGAATACCACTATAAGAAGTGTGAAGACAAAAACATAAGGTGAAGCATCGACGCAGCGGAACTGGCCGCGTCGCTAATGAAATAGTGCAAAAAAAAAAAAAAAAGAGAGAGAAGTAGAAAAATCCCAGAATACAACAGATACGAGGAAGCTCAACATCTATCGAAAAGAAAGCATCGATCGAAAAAGGAATTGTAGAATGGCTGGACTTGGCAGAATGAGTCAAATCTGGTCATAAATGCAACAGTTAAGATACAACGGACAGCGAAAAAAACAAAAATTTAGCATTTAATACCCGATGCATGTAGCGTATTTGGAAAATCGCCACTGGATTTTGTAATCATGGTCCAAAATCGGTCGAATGTGGCCAACCAATGCTATAAAAACAAGGAAAAGGGGTAGTTGAATGCATCGTGTGTTATGCAAGCGCTTGCAGAGTTGCATGGAAGTTTATATTTTGAGCACCAACACCGAACGTCCACAACCCACACCAGTTTTGGGTATAAACCAGAATTTATGTCGGGGATACCTCGGAAGAAATGGGGTGCCAATCGACCAAAAGACACCGATCGCACACCGAAGAAAGGGACCAGGAATTCCGCATGCCTGGCGAAGGAAGGAGTGGACACTTTAGGGGCTTCCCAAAAGACACCAGCACCGCGAACCAGGAACTAGGGACCGATGATACCTGGGTATGTGCCACCGAGCAAGGAAGGAACATCAACAATTCACATTGAGAAGAACCAAAAATATAATATTACAATGGCGCTGATACCAAGAGGGGTTGCGCAAGCTGACATAATCGTTGAAAACCTCACGAAATTGACGTATAGTGATCATAACCTGATGAACTACCCTGAGTGCATGGCAGCTTATGTTGATGTTACACATGGAGCAGGAGCCTGATTCACGAAGGAACTATCAAAGTGGGAGCTAGGGTTAGAGCATTCGGGCATACTGGGCCTCACCCACATGCCGCATTTTGGAAGGTTGGAGGAGGTAAATGCATACATCAAACAACTGATCGCTTGTTTCCAGGGAGGATACCTATGGTTGCATGAGAATATTCTAGTCACGGTCGACCTGATTTCAAGAATCCCTGGACTTACACAGGATGGCAACGACCCCTCCCAGTTTTTCCAGGGAAAATATAACGACAAGAAGCACACGCAAGCTCTGAAAAAAAAGTATGGGGTTGACTATAATGTCCCTAAAACTGTAAAAATTAAAATTTTTCCTTGTGTGATAACAACGTTATTCAAAACCTAATGTTTATACAAAATTAACTTCAGCATTGTACTTTTATAATTGTGAGTGATACATGTATTTGGTTTTAGGAGATTTCTCCGATGTAATAGATGGTATTTAATAATTTGTACTCTTACGGATATGATCTTGTTGTTTAAAGTTGTATGATAGAGTTTATAATACCTATATTGTTTAAACTGTTTCATCTTTATGTTTTGGATGAATGTTTGAGATTACAGCTAGCTCTCTCGTTGGTATATTTTATGATACTTGTTTTACTTTATGAATTTAATGCAAATGCCATTTACTTGTAATGTATGCTTTGCTAGTGATGTAACTGAAGGGAATTTGAGAGGTATGAGGAAGGTGATGTTGGTCCTAGGCTTACTTAGCTATTTCTCTAAAGCATGCCTCTACTTTTGTTTGTAGGTGTCTTATCTTTAAGAGATCCTAAACTAGTTTTTAGGGTTGCAACTTAAAAACAATATAAACAAAGGTAAAGTCACAAGGGATAAAAAACTAGACCATGGTCATGGTCCTGAAATCGAAATGGTAAAAGAAATGAATCCTCCACTATAGAAAGTGGGAAAAATAATTTAGAATCTAGTGGTGGTTGTTGGTAATTGAATGCGACCCACGTGAAGGCCAAATGGTCGAATTCCAACTTGGATCATGGGTAAAAGGTCCTTGGCTCAAGCGACCAATTCATTTTTCATGTGTTGTGAAAGGAGAGCAGAGCTCTCACTATTTCCTTCCCATGGGCTCTACGCATGACCTGAGCTTCGTTCATGGTCTGCATATTCACCTCGAATCTTTGCGATCGTGGAGGTCACCCAGTGTGGTCAAAGTAAGCTTTGAGACTAGAAAACTTGGATTCATTATTGTTTTTCTTTAGTTGTTTTAAAATCTGTGAACACTTCGCTCTTGCACTTGTTGACAGGGTTTTCGAAGTAGGAAGCAAATATCTGCATTGGATGGTTTCCAGGACAGAGGATTTAATGAAAATGACTATCCTGGTAAGCCCAGGAATTCCATGACCTAACTCTTCTTTTCGAAGCAATGGATAAATATGTTGGGTGTGACTGTTGAGAGTTGCTCTTCTGTATTGTTTGTCTTTTGGGATTTTAGTTGGGAGAGTATGATCAAGGTCTGTTTGGGTTGGAGGGCTTGCTCAAACTTAGGATCCGAAAATGCATGGGCTTAGAGTATGAGGGCGAGGTTGCGCGATCCCAGATGCATATCTTTCATTTTTATCTCTGAGTCTGCGTAGGTATTTGACAATAGGGTTTTCAATTTGGAAAACAATTTAGCCTACGAGTAGGCTTTGCTTCTTTCCTTTTGATGTAATTGTTTATATGATCAAAAAGTGAGACATATCTGGTTTTATGGGATGGACCCATGTTCTAAAGAACGATGTCGTGGTATTTCAATGCTCCGTATGCGCTTTTTGGGTTTGTAAAGAATTTTAATATTAAAACACTGGAATGTTTATGTAATCGGGATCTTGGTTAGTGATGGTAATTTTAAAGTTTTAAACTGAATAAATGAAAAGGGTTAATCCCTGTAACTGTCGGGATGTTTTATTTTTAGTTTTATGCATCTTTGTTTCCGTTTTTCTTTACTTCGGTGTGATTCTGGAAATTATACAGTAAATGTATCATTTTGAGTTGAGGGAAATACCTCTGTCTAGAATGTTCTTCATTTTATAATTTATGTGTTGTTTAGTCTTTGGAGAGAAAAGGCTCTGTATAATTTAGTTTATGCGTTTTTGTTTTGAACTCTCGCTTCGGTGTAAATTTATATTATTGTGTTTTAGTTGAGAGAAAACGCCTCTGGAAGATTATTCGTTTAAGTTTTGTAGCATTGTTGTTGTAGGTGAAATATAGGGTTATTTATTTGGAAGAAAAGTGCTTAAATAAATTTACGGGAAAAGCCCTATCCCTGTTTCATCTTACTTGTCTTTTATAATTTTAATGGTTTGTAAAATATGGGGTAGAAGAAAATGATCCATGTTGTAGCATGTTGAGCCTTCCCAAATGTTTGACTGGGTTGCTGTGTAGGAATTTTGATTTCCTGAGACTGAATATTAAAGGGTTGTAAGAAGTTCTGAATCATATGCCTAACTTAGATAATTATTGGTTTTAAGATCTGTCCTGGGTGATAGGGTTTAAACACTGGTATGAGATTTTGATTCGGTTGTAATTAATACTTTGTGCTGTGTTTTGATGTGTATAGCGAATTCTAAATAAAATTTACATACCTCTATGAGATCTCTATCAGCAAACGATTCTTGATAATTCTTTCTACAATTTATTTCTTTAAATTTAATTAACTAAGTCTTGACTCTACCTGTATGATTCTATTGTTTAAATAAATGTTGATATGAGTGTGGCTCCATTTTGTAGATATTAATTTGATTTCTTTACCTATTGGATTAAACCAGTTGTGGCTCTTCATGTGCATTCCTTTCTTGTTTTTAAATGTGGTATGGACAACAACATGTCTTTTTGGCCAGCGCTGGGTTCTGTAAGTGTAGATCGGAAGTTGATTTGCGTAGTAGGATATTCTAGGGTTTGAGAGAACACAAGGAATAATTCGATTTTAAAATTTAATGTACGTAAGATTCATGTTTTAGTTTACTGAATTAGAAATTATAATTATGAGCTCTTCTAGAAAGGTTTGAAGGCTACACTATTATAGTTCTAAACTTTAAATAAATCAAATCCTAGGATATAGGTTTAAGAGAAAAGATTTAAAACAGTAAATTAAACCTAAGCTGAGATCTAGCACAAGCTAGCGTAGCTAGCTCTGCTAGATCGTAATTCTGAACGATATAAGGGCAGGGATGATGTTTACAAAAGTATAAGAAATAAAGTTTTGTAGAAAGTAAATAATTTCCCTAGGGAGCCAATGCCTTAGCCCTTGCTCCCAAATACACAGTAATAGCCAGCATTCTAATAAAAATACTTTTACAGTTTTAACAGAATTAAATCCTAACTATCATTCTATAATATTCCAAGAACTTTGAAATGTGATCATAAGATCTTACCTGAACACTTTGTAGCTTGGATCTCCTATTTAATAATCTGCACAACTCAGACACTAGTTATTGGAAACAAATAATCTTTGGCTAACCTGTAGGATGAAAACCGAATAACCTAGGAACTACCTCGTTCCTCCCAACCATGAACCAGAATTGTTCCTGGTTCTAATTTGATCCCCCCTGAGCTAGTTCCAATATGCAAAGAGGTCTAGAGACCCTAGGGGAGGTAGCTGATTGAAATCTATCTTGGAATAATACTTTTTTTCTAGAATTATGGGACAAATTCTCTCTTGATACCATACATAATGATAATAAGATAGATGATCCTCTCATTGGATTTTTTCCTTGTATTTATAGATAATATTTGGAATGGGTAGTTTTAAGTAAATAATAATATTTTTAATATTTAACTTCAGTTTGATTTAAAATCCTTACTTTGTTCTTTTGAACAAATTATTGTAACTCTATATATTTGTTTATTTACTTTATGAGAATATTAGGTAGGTGGGTAGAATCCAACCATGTGGGTTTATAGACTCTCACTTTGTAATTCTTTTATTATTCTCATACTATCTTTATATATAATTATATAAGCACGTATATCTATATGTAATACTTATTCATGAGTGAGGCTCTTTCCATTAATCACTCTTGATTAATACACGTGTAGTACTATAAATTTTTAGATATATTAATTAAACAAGGTAGACTCTTTTAACAAGGCCTTCGATGGGTTTAGAAGGTCTACTAGGTTAGGTAACTCTATATCCCCTTTTGCATGTTGGATTAGCTCGTGTTTCATGGTAGTTTCCTCAGTCCTTGATGAGATAAGTGGTGATTCAATTTAGTCAAAATAAAATAGGTATGATGACTGGTGCTATTCAGATCCTTCCTCAACTCAACACCTTTTAGTGAAGTAACCTCGGGTGCTATTCAGAGCTTATGCTCATCACTCTTCAACGGGCGTTACAGTAATGCAATTCCATAGCTCCTTGCTCAACACTAGTGGGTGATTCCATGAAGGTGGTTCACCATTTTTGGTGCGCGGGAGCCAAAAAACTTATTTTTTGAACTCTCGATCGAGGTTTTAAAAGCTCGATCAAGGGTTTTAAAAAATCTCGATAGAAGGCTTGAAAATAACTCGATCGAGGTCTTGTTTACACCCTCGGTTGAGCTATAGCTCAATCGAGGGCTTGAGACAGAAAAAAACAAAAACAGGGCCCGACCATCCGGCCAACCCTGTTCGAAAATGACAGTTCAACGACAGCGAGAAGGATGGGAGAATGCCCTCGACTGAGCATCCGCAACCACCTCACCACGCCATGCCCCACGCCCAACTCCACCTCGTAGCCATGGCTTCTAATCCACCAGGTAAGTGGAATTCAACCTGTCATTTTTTTTTAAAAACAACTTAAATTTTAACTTTTATTTGTTTTGGTATTTTTTTTTTTAAACCTAAATTTTATTTGTTTTGTATAAAATTGGGTGTGTTTTTAACAAAATGTAAATTTTAGTTAGTTTTTACCAATTTTTGTGAATGTAACCATTGAAAACGAAAAACCACCATCGAAACCAAAAACCATTGAAACTAAAAACCACCATTGAACCAAAAACCATTGAAACCAAATACTATTTCAAAAAAAAACCATTCCAAAAAAAAAAAAAAAAACCATTTGAAATATGTAAATAGGGTTTTAAATTTATGTTGTATTTATTTTTTTAAATTATTAATATTTTTGTTTATGTCAACCGATAGCATTTCACTGCATAAATGCTACCAGTTTTATTTTAAAATGTGTTTTGACAAGCAAAAATGCTGCCCGTTTTTTTTCAATCCTCTGAGAACGCCAAGATGATTGAAAAAAAAAAATCATATTAGGTTGCAGGTATAACAAAAACCATTATCATTAAAAAAAACTCAACAACATCACAATGACATGTAGAAAACTCATTTGGTCTCCATCTATAACCTTAGATTCAATGTTACTTTGGAAAACGACCTACAATTTCTCTAATAGAAAATCCATAATTAAGTATGTAGCATCATTATTATTATTAATTTATTTAATGAGATGAAGTGTCATTTTTATTTTTTATCACATTATCATGTATATTTTTATAGTTATACATAATATCATATAAACGCTTATATATAATAAACATATATTTTTATATTTATACATAATACCATATAAATACTTATATATAATAAATATTATTGCAGTGTTACTCTCACTTTTTAATAATATATGCACATTTTCATTTTAAAAAACATGCTTAAATGTATAAAAATAGAATACACACTAAGTTGCCTTCCATTTCACTACACTAAATATTCAAAATATATATATATTTTTAATTTTTTAATAATATATATTATATAACATTTTAAAAATAAATATAAATATTACAATGAAATTTAAATATGTTTATTAAATGCAATATTTATTAATATAATTCTATGTTAATATAAACTAATAATTTTATGTTAATATAAATTATAAATATATTGAAGTTAAACAAAATTATTTTCTTAAAATCAAAGCTTAGGTCTAATACCTCAATAATCATCACATTAAAAGCTACACAAACACATTGAGGTGCATACAACATGTCCATATCAAGATGACAAAAGCAAGCACAACAACATCTTATATTATTAAGATTTGGATGACTCCCTTTGCCATGGTCTAAATGTCATAATATAATATGTCAAGTTTTAGGTATTTCTTTAGTTGATCTCTTGTTGTTGTTTGTGTTGGTGGTGGGGGATGATACTATGCCACTTCTCTTAGCCAATGAGAGTGACCCATAACATCAATCTGATGCATTAGCATGCACCATCCCAATCCCAACCATGATGGAATTTATATTGGACCATACACCAATCATCTGAGCCAATGAACCCACGCTCATCGACTCCATTCTTTAGGATAGACACGTGTCAATCTAAATCCACCAAGGAAGTGGCAAGGTCCCCACTTTATAGGCCATCCCTACCAACCTAGACTACCCTATATATTAACCCCACACCTATGGTCAATGTCACCAATGGCGTTTCAATGTAGGAGGTAAATTAGATCCCATAGGTATCCCAGCAAGCATCATAGATCCAATAGCTGCACCAAACAAAACACATACAAAAAATTGTGTGTCTTATCTATACATGACCATCCAAAACATACATATGTGTAAATGGAAACAAGAAATGTATATATAAGCATGATAAAGATAAAATCACCTCAAGCATCCCACTCCTCGTGACCTAGTGGAGGAAAATTTAGATCATGGAAATAATCTATCCCACACCATGGATATTGCTTAGTGGCCCTAATCCATAGTCACGATTCTAGCAGATAGTGCAAGGTGAACACATGACCAACCTATCAACCATCAGCCTCGAGCATCACCATAACCCCAAAAAAGCATATATGGCTCCATAAACCCCCTCATCGCCACAACCACACAAGAGAAAACGGATGGAATCCACTCAAACAAACGAAAACACCTAATGCTCCCATAGGTGAATGTCCCATGTACCTCCATAGTGAGATTGGTCATATGGGCACACATATTGACCAATAACATGTGTTCCTAGGCAACTCAAGTCCCTCCCATCACCCACTCGAAAAAATGGAGTTGACTCCCAAATATCCAATGGATCCATGAAAAACCAAACACCCTAAGCACGATGCTCACAACCACCCTCATAGCATGATCCACCAGGAAACTAACACCCATGCCTCGATCCTTATTTTCTCTTGAAAAAATACCACAATACTACACAATCGACTGATCAATAGTACACTTGCAACCAAGAGAAAGATGGGTCTCCTCACAAATCGCACAAATTGAAAAATCCTATCAGAAAATCGACATCTTTGCACTCAAGAGTCAACCTCTCATTGCCAACAACAAATCATCCCTGCTTGTGATCCCACATCCCAAGCATCTCCTTCATGAGGTGCTCACGTGATCTCTTCATCGACAGAAAAAGAACTACAACAACCCTACATATCGTAGTTGTTGCTAAACCACTAAGTTATTTTTCATGTGCCTCAACATCTCCGTGTAATCATGCACAGGCTACACAATATCCATGATTGATATCAAGCAATCTACAATCATAATCCATGTATGAAAATCATGTTAGTTCTCAACAATTAACAAAATAAAAAACCAAAAGACATACAAAAACCATGTGACCTTTCCCTAAATCGACGTGTGCAACCATGCGAATCCAGAGCCATAACTCACATGGTTTAATCATGTGGGACACACATGTCTACCTTTACGCGAGTGTGTTGAAATTGAAAATGAAAATGATATTGATATTGAAATTGAATTTGAATTTTGAAATGAAATTCGAATTAAAAATTGAAAATTGAAATTGAAATGAGAATTGGAAATGTAATTAGAATTCAAATCGAAATTGAAACTTGGAATTTGAAATTGAAAATTGAAGATGAAATCGAATTTGAAATTTGAAATAGAATTTGAAATTTGAATTTGAATTTTAAATGTAAAATTTAAAAGAGAATCAGAATTAGAAATTGAAATGTGATGCAGAGAGTTATGAAGAGAGAACTTCATTGCTTTGTGCTCCGCGATGCACGAGAGGATTTGACGTCACCCAAGAGGGCGGCCATTGACACTGCTCCTGTTCGCCTAGGAGTGAGGCCACGCCGGGGTCGGCTGCCACTGGTGGCAGCAGTAGGAGAGCTAGTTTGTCGATTCATCTCGATGACATACATGTTGATCCCCAGGTGGGGGATGCGCGGCAAGACACGAGTGTATCAGGTGCATATTTTTTGTCAGATACATTTTCAGTAAAGTTTTAGTATATAATGCATTGAATTTCAGTTGCAAGTTATAATATATATTTTTAGTAACATTTGTGTTTTGGTTTGGATCGCAGGTGACCCATCAGGGGAATCGTACGACGATGAGTTCGTACGCATCACTCTCGCTGATATCACTACCCAACGAGAGTAGAGTTTGAAATTGTCAGTAACTTGTACATTTAACTTTAAAATTGCTAGTAACATGAAATTGATTACATGTAAATTAACAAATTGAAAATTGGTTACTTGATAGTTGTGCATTGAACTTTAAAATTGCTAGTTACTTGAAATAGATTACATGTAAATTAACAAATTGAAAATTGGTTACTTGATAGTTGTGCATTGAACTTTAAAATTGCTAGTAACTTGAAATTTGATGTGGAAATTGAAAAAAAACTGAATATGAAATGAATTTTCCAACTAATGCATTTAGCCTGAGAATTGTTATAAGTAAAATTTGAAATTGCTAGTAACTTGAAATTTGAAATTGCTTGTAACTTGAAATTGCTAGTAATTACTTGAGAATTGTTCTAGAAGTAAAGTTTGAAATTGCTAGTAAATTTTGAAATTGCTTGTAACTTGAAATTGGTAGTAACTTGTACATTTAACTTTAAAATTGCTAGTAATTTGAAATTTGTTACATGTAAATTAACAAATTGAAAATTGCTAGTGACTTGAGAAAAATTCGGTACAAGTATTGAAAATACATTAATACAAGAAAATTGTTTGTAACTTAATTTCCAAATAACTAAATATATACATGTAACTTGAAATTGTACATTTAGTTTGAGAATTGCTAGTAAAGTTTGAAAATCAAGTATATATATTTAGCTCAAGATAATTATTAATAACTTGATAGTTGTGCATTGAACTTTAAAATTGCTAGTAACTTGAAATTTGATGTAGAAATTGAAAAACTGAAAATTGAGTGTGAATTGAATTTTCCAACTAATTATACATAACTATCAATTTAACTTAAAAATTATCTATTTAACTTGAAAATTGTTAAAAATTTTGAAATATAAATTATATACCTACTATAGGAAAAAAAAGTTAACTTATCCCTACATTAATGCATAGAAAAAAATGGTACATGATGTTGATGTATATGTAACTTCGGAATGTATTTCATCTGTGTATTTTATATATATTTATTGTACCCTTATAACAAATGTGTCATTCCTCTATAAGGAAGTGTCGTCATGTGGATTGACAAGTGTCGCAAGTGTGTGTACTTGCCGATGGGTTATTAGACCACCATGTGTGGGGTCGACCCTGAAATATATATTATAATGTGGATGTACCTAGCTAGAAAAGTCGGCCCCAAAAGGTCACTGGGAAAACAGATTAGTATAAATAGAGATCAGGTGATCTCTATTTAGATCACTCGAAAAAGTAACTCACTCTAACTCAGAAAGTGGCGCACTAGTGAGGAGGAGGATCATTTGCTACTAGGAGACTATCTCAGTGTATTTTGGTTGTACTTTGGTTGAGCCATTGCTCTCTCTATCTCTGAGGAAGTTGTGGGGTTTTTCACCTTAGGGTTTTCCCCACGAAAACTCTATGTCTCTTGTCTCTCATGCTTTTGATTCTTGTGATGCTTGTCATGCTTATTGTGATTGTCATTCATTGATATACTGTATATGTTATTCTCTCAGCAAACATCCTAGAGTATTGTGAATTAATGCTCAAAATTCAACATGGTATCAGAGCTAACCTGAGAAGAAGACATTTTGCAGTGACAGAAAATTGAGTTTCTTGTTTATTGGGTTTCTCTCCACAGATTTTAGAAAAGCAGTATAGTAGATTGACTCTACTCATCAAGGCACATCTATCTGTCCAATCGGAATTCAATTCCGAGCATTTTCAGATTTGGCCCTAAACATTAGGGTTTCCACAAAAATAGGAATTTCTGAAATCTGAAGACATAGCTGGAAGATCCTTGCAAAAATCGAAGTTTAGAGCTTTGGATCGATATTTTTGGCTAGGTAGATCTCCTGGAAACTCAAACCCTAATTCAGGGCTCTCCCTAGTGAGCCCGGGAGGACAAAAAGGCAAATCTAAAGGGTAAAGCTTTGTTAATCTCAAATTATGAATACACCAGGCTGATCAGCTCATCAAGGCGCATCTTTCTATCCTTTCAAAAAATTGAAATTCACATTTTGAATTTTTAGGGTTTTTTCGACAAACCCTAATCCAGGACCAGATCGAGTTTTCAACATTTCAAGTGGTAAGATCTAAATCTTTTCTATTTTCATTTGAAGTACTCTTTAAGATATCTCACCACACCAAGCTTGAGGATAAACTTGAAGGAGTTGATAACTTCCGAGCTTGGAAGTATAGGATTGGGTTAATCCCGGAAGAGAATGAGTTGGACTCATATGTGAAAGAAGACATCCCTATCCCAGAGGATGAAGAGGCCAAGGTATTGCATAAGAAGAACTTGGTCAAGGAAAAGAGAATCATTGCTAATTCCATTAAAGATCATCTCATACCCCATGTGTCCTCTCTAAGGACACCCAAGGAGATGTTTGACTCTTTGACTAAGCTATTTGAAGGGAAGAACATAAATCGGAAGATGACCCTGCGGAACCAATTGAAAGGAGTAAAGTTTCAGAATGGAGAAACCATTCAATCTTATTTTTCAAGGGTCTCCCAGATCAAGGAACAACTAGAAGCAGTAGATGAAATGGTGGAGAATGGTGAAGTGGTGATGACCACTCTAAATGGCCTACCTAGGTCATGGGCCTAGGTCATGGGATTCCTTCATTCAAGGAATTTGTGTAAGGAAGAAGTTGATCTCCTTCAACGGATTGCAGGAAGAATTCTCTCAAGAAGAATCTAGGCTTGTGGCCCGAGAAGAAAAGATGGGAAATGAAGATCAAGCTCTCACAGCACATGCCAGGAAAGGAAAGTCCAAGAAGGAATCATCTCATAACAGAAGATCCTCTCACCACCATTATCATAAAGATAAGAAAGATCTCAGATGCTTCAATTGCAATGAGAAGGGACACTTTGCTTCGGATTGTCCCAAGAAGAAGAAAGACAACAACAACAACTTCAATAAGAAGAAGAAGAATAACAAAAGAAGATATCATGCTCATGCTGTCGAAGATGATGAACCCCCAAAGAAGAAGGCTAGGGCAGAAAGTAATAGTGATGATGACTCATCAAGTGAAGAAGAATATGTTCTAATTTCTACTCTCACAGGTACTATCTCCCATGGTTGTAATGATTGGTTGATTGACAGTGGGGTTTCCAAACACATGACTGGGTTTAAGGAATCTTTTGTGAATCTATCTGAACATGAATGACCCCATAAGGTGAAACTTGGGGATGATTATCAATACCCAATCAAAGGAAGTGGTGAAGCCTCCTACAACCTAGATTCTGGAAAATCTTTGAAGATGAAAGAAGTCCTTTATGTACCTGGGCTCAAGAAGAACTTACTCTCCATCTCTGCATTGGATGCAAAAGGTATGAGAGTTGCATTTGTGGATGGCCAAGTCCTAATGTGGCCAAAGGGAAAGAAAATAGATGATGCAGTAGTGATTGGAGAGCAAGAGGGAGGTTTGTATAAATTAAAGGGACAACCTGAACATGCCATGGTACATGAATCCATGGAGCCAAGTGAAATTTGGCATAGAAGACTTTCTCTTATGCACTATAGAGCACTTCCAATTGCAAGCAAGGCTGTAGAGGGTCTTCCTGAAATCAAGACCAAACATGAAGGTGTTTGCAAAGGATGTGCAAAAGGTAAGAACATTAAGAAGGCTTTCCAAAGCAGTGAAAGCAAGGCAAAAGACATCCTGGAAATCATCCACTCAGATGTATGTGGTCCTATGTCATCTAGTTCTTTGAGTGGGTATGTTTACTATGTCTCATTTATTGATGACTTCTCCAGGAAAACTTGGGTATACTTCTTGAAGAACAAAGATGAGGTGTTTGATAAGTTCAAGGAATTCAAAACCTTGATGGAGAATCAAACTGACAAGAAGATCAAAAAATTTGGATCCGACAATGGTGGAGAATTCACCTCAGGTGACTTCAAGAAGCTTTGTAGTGATTCAGGGATTAAGAGGGAGTTGACTGCTCCTTATAATCCTCAACAAAATGGAGTTGCAGAAAGGAAGAACATAACTATCATGGAAGCAACAAGGGCAATACTGCATGACCATGATCTACCTATGCATCTATGGGAAGAAGCAGCTAGAAAAGCTGTATATGTGCAGAATAGAACACCCCACAAGATATTGGACAGCAAGACACCAGAAGAGGTCTTTTCTGGTAAGAAACCTGAAGTCAACCATCTCAGAATATTTGGTTGTCCAATATACACTCATGTCCCAAAGGAAAAGACGACTAAACTAGATCCTTCAAGAAAGAAGGGTATCTTTGTGGGTTACAGTGAAAGCTCGAAGGCTTACAGAATATACTTTCCAGGGTTCAAGAAGATTGATGTCAGCAGGGATGTAACATTTGATGAAAACTAAACATTCATCAAATCAAGGAAGGCACCTATCGAAGTTTATGAAGAACCTAAGGAAAATAGATTTCAAGACACTACCATGACTGAAGCAGTTCCAGAAGTTGTTCGTGAGTTTGAACATCCACAAGAACCTGTAAATCCACCCCGTGAGGATAACTCTCACAAGAGGAAACCTGCATGGGCTAGAGAGCTCATTCAAGATGCAGAAAGATTTGGCATTCCAGAAGAAGAACACAGAGCAGAGAAGAGAACCAGATCACATACCGGCTATGTTGCTTTTCTCTATGACATTATGAACAAAGAGCCTTCCAGTTATGAAGAAGCAGCGGAAAAGAAAGAATGGAAGGATGCCATGGTTGAGGAATACCAATCAATAATGAAGAATGATGTATCAGATGTTGTCCCAAGACCTAAAGAGAAGTCTGTTGTGACTTCCAAATGGATTTACAAAATCAAGCATTCTGCAGATGGCAGTGTAGAGAAATACAAGGCAAGATTCGTAGCTTGTGGCTTCTCTCAGAAAGAGGAAATATATTATGAAGAAACTTTTGCACCTGTAGCCAGGTATACTTCCATCAGAACAGTACTTGCCCTGGATGCAGGTATGAAATGGAAAATACACCAGATGGATGTCAAGATTGCTTTCTTGAATGGTGTAGTTGAAGAGGAAGTATATGTGGAGCAGCCACTCGGTTTTGAAATACATGACAGGGAGTCATATGTGTGCAGATTGAAGAAAGCCTTGTATGGCTTGAAACAAGCTCCCAGAACTTGGTATGGTAGGATGGACAGTTTCCTATCTAGTTTGGGCTTTACCAAGAGTTAAGCGGATTCCAACCTTTGTTACAAGGTTGAGGAAGGGAATCCTATGATTCTACTCCTGTATGTAGATGACTTATTTGTAACAGGAGATGACAGATTGATTGCAGATATGAAGTGGAAGTTTGATGCTGAGTTCGATATGAAAGATTTGGGAATGATGCATTATTTCCTAGGTATGGAGGTGTGGCAGAGTGCAGGTGGGATTTTCCTTGGTCAAGGGAAATACACAGTAAATATCCTGAAGAGATTCGAGATGATGGATTGCAAGGCCATGGCCACACCTATGGCATCAAATATGAAGCTTCTATGTGATGCTTCATCTGAGCCGGTTGATGTCTCTATGTATGGTCAGATGATTGGGTCCTTGATGTACTTGACGAACACAAGACCAGATATTTTTTTTGCAGTGAACACATTGAGTCAGTTCCTGACAGATTCGAGGAGTGTTCATCTAGTTGTTGTAAAGCATGTTCTGAGGTAACTGAAGGGTACAGTGCATTATGGGCTCAAGTATGAGGCGAATCAAAAGTTTAACCTGCAGGGTTATGTTGATTCAGATTGGGCTGGCAGTGCTGTAGATAGGAAGAGCACATCTGGGTGCTTCTTCAATATGGGATTAGGTGTGATCTCTTGGTTTAGTAGGAAGTAGTCCTGCGTAGCACTGAGTCTAGCTGAGGCAGAGTATGTTGCAGCCTGTTCAGCTAGTTGTGAGATAGTATGGCTACAGAAGATATTGTCTGAGTTATTTGATCTCCCATTGGATGCTACTGGTATCTTCTATGATAACCAGAGTTGTGTGAAGTTGTCCGAGAACCCAATGTTTTATGACAGGTCGAAACAAATAGAGATCAAATATCACTATATCAGGGATATGGTGCAGAGAGGAGCTGTGAAGCTCCTGTATGTTGCGACGGACGAGTAGATTGTAGATGTGCTGATGAAACCACTAGCCAGGGTGAAGTTTAAGTACTTCAGAGAGAGGCTTGGCGTTCTTCAGATCGAGGAAACTTCGAGGAAGAAGTGATGGACACATTTGTTGAAGCCAATCCAAGCATGTTGGAAGGAGGATCCTTCACATGGCTATGGATGTAAACGTGGGATGACGAGCATCAGGATGATGTTCTGGTTTCTACTTGGATATGATCAGTTGGATCATTTTTATGTATGTATGTATGCCTCATGTTAGATGCTGGATATGATCAGTTGGATCATTTTTGTATATGTATGTACGCATCATGTTGGATGTTGGATATGAACAGTTGGATCATTTTTATGTATGTATGCATCATGTTGGATGCTTGGACCATGTATCTGTATATGTATCAGGTGGATACATTGTATGATTAGGTGGATCATGTATGGTGATATGTATCATGTATTTGTATTTGTATCAGGTGGACCATGTATGATGATATGTATCAGGTAGATACTTGGTATGCATCAAGTAGATGCATTGTATGATCAGGATGATCATGGATGACGAGCTTTGGGATGTTTCTCCAGATGACATGCAGTAGGATGTTGCAGTGATGATGATCATGTTTACATCAGGATGATGTATGGTGAGTATCAGGTTGGTACCCTGTGGCAGTGGAACAGGTTGTGTAGATAAGCATGTAATTTGTGCCCCGGGAGATTTGCAGATGGTCTTTTGAGGTTTTTCCTATGGCATGTAATTCGTACCCTGGGACATCTGGCAAATGCTCTTTCAAGGTTTTGCTTGGGAGGACATATCATTTGTGCCCTAGGAGATTTGCAGATAGTCTTTCGAGGTTTTTTCTATGGCATGTAATTTGTGCCCTGGGATATCTGACAGATGCTCTTTCGAGGTTTTGTCCTATGGCATGTAATTTGTGCCCTGGGAGATCCGATAGGTTGAGCCGTGTGCTCGTAATCAGTCCTGGGATGCTCTTTCGCGGTTTTTCCATGACCACATGTAATTTGTGCCCTGGGAGATCCGATAGGTTGAGCCTTGTGCTCGTAATCAGTCCTGGGATGCTCTTTCGAGGTTTTGTGGTGACCACATGTAATTTGTGCCCTAGGAGATCCGATAGGTTGAGCCTTGTGCTCGTAATCAGTCCTGGGATTCTCTTTCGAGGTTTTGTGGTGGGGTCACATGTAATAAGTCTTGGAGATCTGGACAGGATGAAAAAGGCCTCAGATGCTCTTTAGGGTTCTTGCTAGTCAAGAGACTCTTTTAAGGTTTTGTGACGCACATAATATGTCCTAAGATTTCCACAGTATGGCCAGTGATAATGAAGACCTGCAGGTGGCGGGCTTACATCCAGTATGAAAAAGGACTGGCTCTGTAGAACTTCCTATGACAAGTAGAGTCAGAGATTGGTTGAGATAGCAGCAGCAGTGACGATGATGATGATGATGCATCGATGACGATGATCCCGAGAAGAAGACTTGTCTAGCAGATTTGTGTCGAGAAATACCTTCCTAGTTAAGAGGGAGTGTTGATGTATATGTAACTTCGGAATGTATTGCATCTGTGTATTTTATATATATTTATTGTACCCTTATAAGAGATGTGTCATTCCTCTATAAGGAAGTGTCGTCATGTGGATTGACAAGTGTTGTAAGTGTGTGTACTTGCCGATGGGTTATTAGACCACCATGTGTGGGGTCGTCCCTGAAATATATATTATAATGTTGATGTACCTAGCTAGACAAGTCGGCCCCATAAGGTCACTGGGCAAACAGATTAGTATAAATAGAGATCAGGTGATCTCTATTTAGATCACTCGAAAAAGTAACTCACTGTCACTCAGAAAGTGGCGCACTAGTGAGGAGGAGAATCATCTGCTACTAGGAGACTATTTCAGTGTATTTTGGTTGTACTTTGGTTGAGCCATTGCTCTCTCTGTCTCTGAGAAAGTTGTGGGGTTTTTCACCTTAGGGTTTTCCCCACGGAAACTCTGTGTCTCTTGTCTCTCATGCTTTTGATTCTTGTGATGCTTGTCATGCTTATTGTGATTGTCATGCATTGATATACTGTATATGTTATTCTCTCAACAAAGATCCTAGAGTATTGTGAATTAATGCTCAAAATTTAACACATAAATTGGAATTACATTAACTATGAAAATATTTCATTCATTCGTTTTCAAATATTCATAAGTCTGAAAATATTGCCAACCACCATAACTATGAAAATATTCATTCATTTGTTTTCAAATTGAATTTTCTAACTAATACATAACTATCATAATGTTCATTTCAAATAAAATGAGGGTAAGTTAAAATTAGACATTAATAGTTATTTCAATCAACAAATGTTGAGACTTGGAGCTCACATTGAGGCTATACATTTATATTTTTTTAACAAATAACAAAACAAGAATTGAAATTACATTTAACTTGAAATTGTTAGTAACTTAGAAAATTGCAATTAGTTAAATATGTACATTTTAACTTGAAAATAGTGTCCAAGTGTACATTTAATTTGAAAATTATTCTAATAACATTGAAAATTGTTAGTAACTTAGAATTTTGAAAATAGTTAATATGTACATACATTTTAACTTGAAAATAGAATCCAAGTGTGCATTTCATTTGAAAATTGTTGGAAAATAACATTGAAAATTGTTAGCAACTTTGAAATAATTTGAAAATAGTTAAAAATATATACATTTTAACATGAAAATAAAATCCAAATGGACATGTTTCATTTGAAAATTGTTCCAATAACATTTGTTAGCCACTTGAAAATTATTTATTTAACATAAAAATTGTTGCCAACTTTGAAATTTAAATAACAGATGGATGAAATAAATAGGAATATCATTATAAATAAATATTAAACAAATTAAATTATGAAATTTAGTTAAATGTTTTGGAAAATTGTTACTAATTTTGTAAATTATGTAGCATGTAATTCAATAATTTACCTTGGTTGTCCTCCATTGGAATTTGTTGTACCAAATGTGCATCTTATTCTTCTCTCAAGCTTGCTCTTTGTTGTCTCATTCGTTCTCTATTCCTCTCATGCTCCTCATTGTCATTTTGTTGTCTAGCATGTTTTCTTTGTCTTTTTCTTTGACTCTCCATCAATCTACAATGAAAACAAACAAATATTTCTTCAAATTGTTATAACAAACAACAATATGTTAGAATGAAATTTTGAAATATGTCTACAAATAAATCTTACATGTATAATGAGCTCTAATTCAACAACATCAAAATGATAAAGCTCTAATTGAACAACATCAAAATGACAAAGCTCTAATTGAAAATAAATTAGCAATGAGTTAAATTAGTGTTGTTGATCAATTGTTTGTTGAATATATAGAGGTTGGATGATAATTTTACAAGGGAATGGTGGTTGGAAACATTAATTGTCCAACTCCTTTCCCGGGTTCGTTTTTATATTTTTTTTGACACAGACAAACCCTCGATCGAGCTTATTCTATACACCCTTGATCAAGAAAATACCTAGATCAAGGGCTTGAACATACCTCGATCAAGGTCTTGTTAAACCCTCGATCGAGGTATTTTAAATACCTCGATCGAGCAAATAGCTCGATCGAGGACCTAAAAAACAGGCCGAGAGCCCTTTTCACCACAAAATGAAAGTTTTTTCTTCCTACCAGAGGGTTAAACCATGTCATTAAATGCACATTAATGGAAGGACTTGATACCATTGGATTCGTCAATGAATTCTCTATCCAGATACATAAAATTTATGAATTTTTATCTTCATATGTCTTTTGTTTTTAAATTTCTACTAAAGCTTTCCCTAAAAAACCCTACCGACAAATTCGATTGAGCTCAAAGATAAATCCACAACATTCAAAATACACATTTTAAAATTTGAAAAAATACACAAGCACTAGATAAATGCGTCCTCTTCAAAAGGGTGTTTTTAGTTTTGCAAATTATGTAAACAATCAAAATATTTCGTGCACACACACATGTGTGTGCAAAATGCGACTGAAATATTCATTGGTTAGTTTCGAAAAATAATCAATAAATCTAATTTTTAGAGAAAAATTAAAAGAAAATTATGTAAGCACTAGTGCATTCTGTTTAGATCATGTTCACATATTTCATTTTTTTTTAATTATTATTTTAACATTAAATTATTGTGCACACACACAAACTGCTTGTTAATTGCTCTTCAAATTTTTAAGTGCACATGTTTCATTAAATGAAAATTCGACAAGATAAATGACATTGGTATATTTCAAAACAAATATCGTTGGAAAGGCAGCATAATTCTCTACATTTCGTTTTTCAACCGCATGTCAAAATTCATGTGGAAAATATGAGATTCGAGGGCTTCAATTGAATACATGGGTAAAATTTTTGTTTCTCACTGTCATATTTGGCCAAAAAGAGTTACCCATCTTCATGAAATCACCCTAGTACTAGGATGTATTTGTAAGGTACACCTAGGGATACAATGGCCAAAGATCTTATGCTCCAAAGCTTATTCTCAACATCAAGTTGGAGTGCTCTAGGGCTTATGCCCAACACTCTATGTACATTGGGGCTTACCCCCAGTACATAATAAAATTTCTCTATGTACATCGGGGCTTATGCCCAGTACATAGGTCATCCATGTGCTCCAGAGTCCACGCTCAACACATTTACAAAGTCAATCATGCATACCATAACTCTGCATAGTATATAACAAGGATTTTTTCAGTATACTAGGGTTTGTACCCAAATCTCAAAATAAACATCAATCAAGTACATCGGGGCTTTCTTCCCAGTACATAACAATAATCTGCATCTGTCAATGTCCATGTCCCAAATATGCATATCTATAATCAAGGTAAATCATGTGCATCGGGGCTTACGCCCAGCATATATAACAAAAGTAAAGCATGTGCATTGGGGCTTACGCCCAGTATAAATATATCATCAAAATAAATCATATGCGTTGGGGCTTACGCCCAATATATAACATAAACGTAATCAACAAAATTTGGGATATTACACTAGCACCGCGAACTCGTAACCAGGGACCGATGATACCTGGGTATGTGTCATTGAACAAGGAAGGAAAACGAGTGGTTCACATTGCGAAGAACCACAAATATAAGATTACAATGGCGTTGATACCGAGAGGGGTTGCACAAGCTGGCATAATCGTTGAAAACCTCACAAAATTGACGTATAGTGATCATGACCTGATGAACTACCCTGAGTGCACGACATCTTATGTTGATGTTTTGTATGGAGTAGGAGGCCCGATCATGAAGGAACCAGTAAAGTGGGCTCTAGGGTTAGAGCATTCAGGCATACTAAGCCTCACCCACATGTCACCTTTTGGAAGGCTGGCGAAGGTAAATGCATGAGTCAAACAATTGCTCGCTTGTTTCCATGGAGGCTACCTATGGTTGCATGAGAATATTCTGGTCACGGTCGACCCAATTTCAAGGATCACTGGACTTCCACAAGATGGCGATGACCCCTCCCAATTTTTTGAGGGAAAAGATAACGACAAGAAGCATGCGCAAGCTCTAAAAGGGAAGTATGGGGTGGACAAAAAATCCAAAGGATACCTCATCCACACAAGTCAAAACCAAGCAATCAGGGTCGAAGCGAAGATACTTTCCGTAAAGATGACACAGAAGAATAGGCCGAGGGAATGCACGTCAAGCATCATTGCTTCTGTGGAACTATGTGCCACAAGAACGCGAATGAACTAGTCAAAATTCATACTACATCAGTTGGTGGAGGATGCTTATGATGCGCAGGAGGGAGCAAAGCCATTAACATATTCATGGCTCCTTATGCTTGTCGCACTAGTAGGATGGAGGGATCCATCGCATTATCAGGGTATGGAGACCGTAGAGGCCAGGGCACGAGAGGGTACAAGGTACCAAAATTTGTGGGTGATGACTGATAAAGAGAGGCAAGCAGACAACATGATGCAATTTTATTTATTTTTAGACATGATGTGGCTATATGCGAAAGCAGTACCGCGAATTATAGCAGAAGCAACGGAGAAGTATCGATGGATTGCAAAAATATCCATTGAGTCGCACACTATTTTCATTCAAGCTAGAGAAGACAGACAGAAGAACTGGTTCCCAACATGGTATAAGCCCACTAAAGCAGATATGGAATCCATCATAGCAGCATGGCCGGTAGAATGGAAAGTCCTAGCTAAAGAAAAGGATTTGTCGAATCATGCGGAAGACCAATAGGCACATCAGTCAAAAGAAGATAATAATTCAGACAGTGAACAACAGGGCACAGGCGGAGATGATCCTGCGAACAGAAAATCACAGAGGTCCAATCACAATGGTTCCTCTTCAGTCACTCCGACAAATTCAGAGCTGGAGGCGTAGCACGAAGAGATGAGGACAAAGAATAGGATGGACCGTGGTGAAGGGAGCACACGGGGTAGTCTCCCTGCAGAAGGTTAACATATCCTTGGAGAACATCATAGAAGTTGTGGAAGATAATCGTTCGAAGGTTACACAACATTCGACTGAACACTTTCAGCAGATAGGCCAACTAGTATCTACACTAGCAAATGCAATAATAAACTCAAGCGTATTGCACGGGGATATTCAACAGAATTTGTCAACACCAAGGGTCGAAGTAGAAGTCAGCACACAGCCGTGGATAGTACAGATAGATTCACATGCCATCAAAACAGGTGATGAGGTCATGGATTTCGAGTTACGGAAGTCCGACTTAATCATGGTAAATTTCAATTTACTGCCAATATTGACATTACATCGGATTCAAGCCGCATCAAGTACAGAAATACATGATCGCGAGGCCGCGATGCATAACACGATGGTCGAGTATAAGAAGCAACTGCACATTAGCGAGATGGAGGCACAACATCTCCAATAAGAGAAAGCCGCAACACTAGCCGAGATAGAGAAGGCTATAGAGGATTGAGGCCGCATAGAAACAATGCTTGTGAAGGCATGTGAAAAGGTGGAGCTAGATCAAGATGTACCCCCAGAAGCGAAAGTTGTTATGTTAAGAGTGGCTCTCACCGAGCTAAGGAAATAAAATGCAGAGTTCCAAGATAGAACGATACCCATCACACCACCATAACAGATTCAGAATCAACAAATTCTGATCGAGGAAGCTGTGACAAAGATCCTGGAGATTGGAAAACACAATCCAGACAATTACTAAGGGAGTCATAGATTTTTGGGGAAGTATATGTTGATGTATATGTAACTTCGGAATGTATTTCACATATATGTATATTGTATTCCTATAGAGATGGTATTATTCCTCTATAAGGAAGTGTCGTCATTTATATTGTAAGTGTCGTAACTTATACTTGATGGGTTATTAGACCACCTTATTTGGGGTCGACCCTGTATAAGTCATGTGGGTCAAAGGGTTATTAGACCACCCTATTGGGGGTCGGCCATGTGGGTCAAAGGGTTATTAGACCACCCTATTGAGGGTCGGCCCACTCAACATTATGTTATGTGGTAAAGTTCGAGCCTACATGATTTAGGTAAAAAGGCAAGTCAAGTCAAGTATAAATAGAGTGCGGGAGGCACTCTATTTGTTCACTCACTTCTCACACATGCACTCAAGGAGGAGTGGCACACTTATGTAGGAGGAGGATCTGCTGCTAGGTTGTGTCTATCTCTCATGGTTGGTTGTATCATTTCTCTATCTATCTCTGAGGAAGTTATTGGGGTTTTTCACCTTTATGGTTTTCCCCAAGTAAATCTTTGTGTCTCTTGTGTGCTTGCATTATTGTCTCCATGATTGATATACTGTAGATATGCTGTACATGTTGTTCTCTCAGTTAAGATCCTAGATCAGATTGAAGTAAATTCTGAAAATTTAACATGGTATCAGAGCTAGCCTGAAAGAAGGCATGATATGGCATGTAAGACACTTGTTGTACTTACGATGCTAGGGCTTGATATAGCAAAAACCAGTCATCGTAGCACATTCGCTATAAATCCGTTTTGGCAAAGTTTTCGGATCTGAAATTGTTACAGGACGAAGATTAAATCTCCAGGTACCTTGTGTCCAAAGGACAACCTCTAATTTGTTGTACTTTGTGATTTATTATCTGTGCAATATAGGGTTTCTGCCTCTTCCAGATCTGAGTCAAAATCAGGTGACCTTGGGAAAAAGGTCATAACTTGGGCTAGGAAGCTCCAAATGAAATTTCGTAAAAAGTGACAGGTAGTAAACAGTATATACTATCTCAAAAAACTTTTTCAGAGGCCTAAGTTGAACCAGTGACACGTGGAACTCCGTACAAGTTCGCTCTCCTATATTATCCCATAAACAGGTCATGTTGCGACAATTGGCATAACTCTCTCTAAGAGAATCCAATTGAGCTCAGACCTATTAGGATGGAAAGATAACAGGCCAAGCTATCTCAAAAACTTTTTTCAGAGGCTGAAGTTCAAACAGTGACACGTGGAAAGCCGTACAAGTTAGCTCTTATGTTTTATCCCAAAACAGGTCACGTTGAGACATTTGACATAAATCTCTCTCAGAGAATCCAATTGAGGTCAGACCTGTCAGGATGGAAAGAAAACAGGTCAGGCTATCTCAGAAAACTTTTTCAGACCCTGTGGATCAAAAAGTTTGTAGGTACACCAGAAACAATCAGGTACATATTTCTGTCAAAACAAAATTATTTTTGAGTACCTTCATTCATGGCTTCCAGAATTTAGGGCTTTGGATAAAGTTGGAATTTTTGTAATCGGAGACCACCGCTGAATGCTACTGATCAAAATAGAAATTTAGAGACCAAGATCAGAATTTTTGGTTGGAAAAATGCCGAGCTTGATCAAACCCTAGTTTGGGACTTTGATAAGAAAAATGGAAAATTAGGGCTTCTGTAAAAATGGGAATTTTTGCAATCTGTGACCACGGCTGGAAGCTCCTCAGAAAAATAGAAGCTTAGAGCTTTGGATAAAACCTTTTGATGGGGTAAAAGAGTAGGATTCATAAAACCCCAGTTCAGGGTCACGTCCAGTGAATCCAGAAGTTTCAAAGGCAAAATTGAGGAGTGAAACTTTGCAGTTTTCAAATTCTGAATATACCAGTTTGATCAGCTCATCAAGGCGCATATTTCTATCCTTTCGAAAGTTTGAATTTTTGGGGTTTCTCTGACAAACCCATATCCAGCTCCAGGTCCAGTTCTTGCAAATCAAGTGGATTGGGTTAACCCTAGAAGAAGATGGATTGATCATTTGCATGAGTGAAGAAGTTCATGTTTCAGAGGGAGATGAGGCTAAGGCCTTACATAAGAAGATTACAAGCGATCTCGACAGGTATGACTCATCGAGGTATGTTTCGATATTTGTCCATGATTAAGTTTATGGTATGTTTGTCTTCATGTTATTACGGTTAGTACAATTTTGATTTTATATTTTCCGTATCACCTTAACAAAATTATGAATGCATGATAGAAGATATTCATTGGTTAGGGTGTTGACACTTATGATTGTACTAATGCATTATGGTGTTGTATGAGGTTTATGTTGTCTACTAACATGAAAGGTACACCAAGAAAGACAAATCATGTTCTGGTCCAAGAACATATGATCATGATAACATGAGGACAAAGATTCATCCATTGTCATGGATCTCATAGAAGATCCATTTACGAGGTATGTATAACTTGGTTTTGTAATAGTTAACCTATGACATATACAGGTTACTAGCACAAGTCATTGAAGAAGAACAAGAAGACATCATGTGAGTATGTTAGACATAAATAGCTAGCATGCTAATCCAGGTATGTTTTTCCTATATCAAGATAGAATCCTACCTTGTGTTAGGATCTTATACTGTTGTTGATAATGATTATTCATGAAGTCATAAGTTTGAATAATCATGGTTGTATGCATATTATGTTTCTTACCTTAATTGATGATATGACTAACCAGAAGAATCATGATGGTATAGGTTTGAATAATCACAGGTTTTATGCATAATATATCTCTTATCTTGATTGATGATTCAACTAACCTGAAGAGTCATAGGTTTGAGTAATTACAGGTTTAGACATGTTATGTTTCTTATGATTTGACTAACCTTAGGAATTCTACATAAACCTTGAATGCTAATGCTTATTATTTTCTGTTTGAAATGATCATGACTATACATGCTTGAGATTATTGTGTTTTAATAGTATACTAATGAATGTATGATTTTATATGAGATCACAAGGATAACACAATCATGATACTAATAAGCATGCATAGGAACCAAGGATGAATGTAAGTTCAAGGACAGGTAATCCAGGAAGCAAAGATCAAGAGGGAGTACACTCCAGTGGTTTATGCAAGGATGCAGATATTCAGAGGGAGTTGACCATCTCTCTACATCCCACAACAGAAAGGTGTAGAAGAAGCTACTTCAGATTAGGACTCCAGCAGCTCCTGCAAGGAAGCGAAGACTCAGAGGGAGTCCACCCAACGAACAAACAAAGATAAGTATTTGAATTGTCATTTCTTAAATAATACTGTTCAACAATGTATATACTAATGTTCCTAGAATTAGGTTGTGTATTATGCATATTAGAATAATTGCATTGATGAACGGTATACTCCTAATATGCATGGGTAAGTGGCCTATGGCACTGTACAACATTCCATTGTTACTTATCTAGAATGAAACCTCTTTGCTGACATGTTGGGAGTTGTGCACACTCTTAACAATGTTCTGGTAGAGATTGGAAGGCATCTAGAAAGTTACGGAATATGGATAAATGTTGTATTGAAGCATTGGCTAAGATAATTGCATGATTGTATGGCATATTTCTTTATGTGTAAGAATTTGTTCTGAAAACTATGAGATGTTTTCTAATAATGCAATTTAACTTGTTGTGTAGGAAAGATCGTATGCCATCTCCTACAAAAGAAGAACTACAACATTTGTTCCAGCAACAAAGATATCTATTGAAGATATTGAAGATATTGAAGTTCCCAGGATCTGGGATGAAGAAATGAAATGCCATGATCCGTCGATCATGAAGAATGATGTTTGGGATGTAATCCCAAGACATGAAGGGAAGTTTGCTATGACTTTCAAATGGAACTATCAGATCAAGCATGTTGCAGATGGCAGCATTGAGAAATATGAAAGTGATGAAATAGAAGATACACCAGATGGATTCAAGACAGCTTCCTTGAATGGTGTAGTTGAAGAAGAAGTGTATGTAGAGCAGCTACTTGGTTCTGAGACACATGATAGGAAATCATATATGTGCAGAACTTGGTATGGTGAAGATAGATTGATTGACGACACGCAGCGGAAGCTTACTACCGAGTTCGAGATGAAGAACTTGGGGATGATGCACTATTTGTTTTTGGCATGGAGGTGTGGCAGAGTGCAGATAGAATCTTCCTTGGACAAGGGAAGTATGCAGTAGAGTTCCCAAAGAGGTTCGGGATGATGGATTGCAAGGCCATGGACACACCTATGGCATCAAATCTGAAGCTTCTATGTGATGCTTCATCTGAGCCGATGGATGTCTCTATGTATCACCAGATGATTGGGTCCTTGATGTACCTGACGAACACAAGACCAGACATTTGCTTTGCTGTGAACACATTGAGCCAGTTCCTGACAGATCCGAGGAGTGTTCACCTGGTTGCTGTAAAGCATATTCTGAGGTACCTGAAGGGTACAGTGGATTATGGGCTTAGGTATGAGGCGAATCAAAAGTTTAACCTGCAGGGTTATGTTGATTCAGATTGGGCTTGCAGTGCTGCAGACAGGAAGAGCACATCTGGGTGCTTCTTCAGTATGGGATCAGGTGTGATCTCTTGGTTTAGCAGGAAGCAGTCCTGTGTAGCACTGAGTACAGCTGAGGCAGAGTATGTTGCAGCCTGTTCAGCTAGTTGTGAGGCAGTATGGCTACGGAAGCTACTGTCTGAGCTATTTGATCTCCCGTTGGAGGCTACTGGTATCTTCTGTGATAACCAGAGTTGTGTAAAGCTATCCGAGAACCCAGTGTTTCATGACAGGTCGAAACACATAGAGATCAAATATCACTATATCAGGGATATGGTGCAGAGAGGAGCTGTGAAGCTCCTGTATGTTGTGACGGACGAGCAGATTGCAGATGTGCTGACGAAGGCACTAGCAAGGGTGAAGTTCGAGTACTTCAGAGAGAGACTTGGCGTTCTTCAGATCGAGGATACTTCGAGGAAGAAGTGATGGACACATTTGCTGAAGCCATTCCAAGCATGTTGGAAGGAGGATCCTTCACATGGCTGTGGATGTAAGCGCTGGATGATGAGCATCAGGATGATGTTCTGGTTTCTGCTGGATATGATCAGTTGGATCATTTTATGTATGTATGTACGCATCATGTGGATGCTGGATATGATCAGTTGGATCATTTTATGTATGTATGTACGCATCATGTGGATGCTGGATATGATCAGTTGGATCATTTTATGTATGTATGTATGCATCATGTTGGATGCTTGGACCATGTATCTATATATGTATCAGGTGGATACATTGTATGATCAGGTGGATCATGTATGGTGATATGTATCATGTATTTGTATTTGTATCAGGTGGATACATTGATGATCAGGAGGATCATGTATGATGATATGTATCATGTAGATACTTGGTATGCATCAAGTAGATGCAGTAATGATCAGGATGATAATAGATGATGAGCTTCAGGATGTTGCTCTAGATGACATGCATCAGGATGTTGCAGTGATGATCAGGATGATCATAGATGATGAGCTTCAGGATGTTGCTCTAGATGACATGCAGCAGGATGTTGAAGTGATGATCAAGATGATCATAGATGACGAGCTTCAGGATGTTGCTCCAGATGACATGCAGCAGGACGTTGCAGTGATGATGATCAGGAGGATCATGGATACATCAGGATGATGTATGGTGAGTATCAGGTTGATACTCTGTGGCCGTGGATCAGGTTGTGCAGATGAGCATGTAATCCGGTGCCCTGGGAGATTTGCAGATGGTCTTTCGAGGTTTTTCCTATGGCATGTAATTCGGTGCCCTGGGACATCTGGCAAATGCTCTTTCGAGGTTCTGCTCTGGGAGGACATTTAATTCAGTGCCCTGGGAGATCTGCAGATAGTCGTTCGAGGTTTTGCCTATGGCATGTAATTCGGTTCCCTGGGATATCTGGCAGATGCTCTTTTGAGGTTTTGTCCTATGGCATGTAATTCGGTTCCCTGGGAGATCCGATAGGTTGGGCTGTGTGCCCGTAATCAGTCCTGGGATGCTCTTGTGAGGTTTTGCCATGACCACATGTAATTCGTTGCCCTGGGAGATCCTATAGGTAGAGTTGTGTGCTCGTAACAGCCTGGGATGCTCTTGCGAGGTTTTGTGGTGGACCACATGTAATTTGTGCCCTGGGAGATTTCAGGTCGGAGTTGTGTACCCGTAACATCCTAAAATGCTCTTTCGAGGTTTTGTGGTGGGGTCACATGTAATAGCGCCCTGGGAGATCCTATAGGTCGGAGTTGTGTACCCGTAACATCCTGGGATGCTCTTTCGAGGTTTTGTGACGCATGTAATAAGTCCTGAGGATTCCACAGTATGGTCAGTGATGATGAAGACCTGCAGGTGGTGGGCCTACATCCAGTATGAAAAAGGACTGGCTCTGTAGAACTTCCTATGACGAGTAGATTCAGAGATTGATTGAGATAGCAGCAGTAGTGATGATGATGATGACTCGATGACGATTATCTAGTGACGATGATCCAGAGAAGATGACTTGTGCTAGAAGAACTGTGCTGAGAAATACCTTCCTAGTTAAGAGGGAGTGTTGATGTATATGTAACTTCGGAATGTATTTCACATATATGTATATTGTATTCCTATAGAGATGGTATTATTCCTCTATAAGGAAGTGTCGTCATTTATATTGTAAGTGTCGTAACTTATACTTGATGGGTTATTAGACCACCTTATTTGGGGTCGGCCCTGTATAACTCATGTGGGTCAAAGGGTTATTATACCACCCTATTGGGGGTCGCCCATGTGGGTCAAAGGGTTATTAGACCACCCTATTGAGGGTCGGCCCACTCAACATTATGTTATGTGGTAAAGTTCGAGCCTACATGAGTTAGGTAAAAAGGCAAGTCAAGTCAAGTATAAATAGAGTGCGGGAGGCACTCTATTTGTTCACTCACTTCTCACACATGCACTCAAGGAGGAGTGGCGCACTTATGGAGGAGGAGGATCTGCTACTAGGTTGTGTCTATCTCTCATGGTTGGTTGTATCATTGCTCTATCTATCTCTGAGGAAGTTATTGGGGTTTTTCACCTTTATGGTTTTCCCCAAGTAAATATTTGTGTCTCTTGTGTGCTTGCATTATTGTCTCCATGATTGATATACTGTAGATATGCTGTACATGTTGTTCTCTCAGTTAAGATCCTAGATCAGATTGAAGTAAATTCTGAAAATTTAACAGTATAGTCTAGGACGACCAGCTGACTGAACTGAAGGCGCAATGCAGTGAGGTAGAAGCATAGCTGGAATCCTTGAAGGGATCGATCAAAGCAATGTCCCCAATAATACAAATGAGGAAGGCTGTGGAATTAAAAGGCATGAAGCAACACGTAACCAAGGTACGCGAAAGGAAGCAACGAAGGGCCACACATTTGGACGAGCTTCAGACAAAAGTAGAAGTTCTTGCAGTACGAGTAATGGCAGTAATGGAATAGGTCAAATAGCAACTGGAGGAGGCACAACAGAAAAATTGTGAGTGCCCAATAGACCAGTAGGTGGAAGAATGTACATAGATGCGAGCATCAGTGAAGGAAGCGGTCGACCAGATCAAAACTGCATACGCCGATTTCAAATAGCAGGTAAATGCACCAGAGGTGTCTAGCTGAGGTGGCTCTAGGGTGAGCCACAAGTTTGTGTTGGGGGCCTGTTGGCATGGGATCAGACTGCATAATGTGCAGAAGCCGACAACTGTGAAGAAGTAAAATCCGTGGAAGAAGGACCATTCATGGAAAACAAGGAGCCAATGAAAGCGCAATATTAGTTAAAGTTAGTTAGAATGGGTCATGTGGGCTGTTTTGTAACCATTTAGTTTCATATATTTAGGAGTATGATTGTAATCCTAAGGGCATCTTGATATAGCTAAATCGAAGAATGACATGTTCTGAATTGTTTGTGTATCTGCGATAATATGTTTTGACTAATCTGCGGAGGTTATACCGCAGGTTTTGATGAATGCATGAAGATGTTCGATTATGGTTATATATTTTGTCTCTGTTTCTGTTAAATGGTGAATGCAACTATCAATGAAATGTTTAAGACTCTGTGGTTTGGTAATTGTTGTTCATACGAATGATTAGTTTAACCATGTTGATGCACTGAATATGCGAAGAGAATGAATGAATGTATGAACTGTTAGCATGATGCGAGGACCTAATCTCTGGTTTTTGTAGTTGTAAAGTGAGATTTGATGCATGTCCTTTCCCCACTGTGAAAAATTGGTTCCTGCATCCCCCTTATTCATCTCGGATGAGACTTCACTCACTCTGTGAGTGTCACTAGAAACTTTAACACCTTTATGGGTCGTTGTTTAAGGGAGTTTCGTTGATGTTTGTTGATAGCAGTGTGAAGAGAACCCCTGTCGATAGTCATTGTTTCAACATGACATGATTGTTTAAATGCCAAAAGTAAAATAGTAGTTGCATTCCAAAATTAACACATATATATCCCTAAACGAAATAAAATTTTATTTTTTGACTAAGAAATCGATTACTAAGTCTAGTGAAGAATGAACAAATCTATGTGACAGTGCATTAGGGAATCCTCACGACAAGTCATCCAGAACAAAATGCACTTGACATCATGGAAGTATGAATCTTATGTTTTGTAAACAACATTATCAAATCATACCTCTGCAATTTATATTATGTTCATTA
The DNA here is from genome assembly GCA_027924585.1 of Larix kaempferi. Classification (NCBI taxonomy): domain Eukaryota; kingdom Viridiplantae; phylum Streptophyta; class Pinopsida; order Pinales; family Pinaceae; genus Larix; species Larix kaempferi. Next base: position 11,447,692 of record BSBM01000464.1, read on the forward strand.
TAATTTTGCTTGGAAGTATTGTATTGGGAGTGAATTATTCTTATACGTTGACTTTGTTGTTTCCTCGGGACTCATAGATGCAAAGAAAAGCTTCCTCACGTACAGAGCTTCTTCCGTGATCAGAATTTATTGGTTCTATTTTACCTCATGTGGATGTCAGAATAAGGATTATAGTTGGGTTATGATGACAAATGACTAGATAAAGAGAGTCAACATGGATCACTTTGAGTATGCTAAGAAAATGATGGTTCCTGGAAAGTTGTTGAGGCAAAGGGAAAGTGGGGAGCATGATACTCAGAATAAGAAAACACCATTCAGAGACATAGCTCTAATGTTGAGCTGTGTATTCAGCCCATGGAATATGGGAATATCTATAAGCTCAGTTGGGTTCCCCTCATGTATTATATCGCATCCCAGTATATATAAATGCTTATTTCTTGGAAGAGAGTTATAAAGAATCTACTGAAGGGGTGATGAGTGTGGAAAAAGAATTATTTGTTTCATGAAGTATATTTAAAGTTATTAGAACCTTCACAATGTGATATAATATTTCAGGAAAAAGACTTGTGGGACAAATATATTTCCATCCTGGAGGTCCCACGGGAAAGTTAATTTAATTTGTAATTAATTGTCTACTTTTTACGTGCAAACACAAAAGAAAATTTTTGGCAATCCAAAGGTCAGGTGTAGGTGAAGTGATTAGTCATGTAATGACAAACTAACTTGTAATATAAATAGATGGGGAAGAATATTAGAAGGGGACTTTTGCTAATGAAATAGAGGCTGGAGACATTTTGTAAGAGAACTATTTTTCTGCTAATGAGAAAGACCTATTTGATGGGAAAAGATTGCATGCATTTTTTCATAGAATGTCTTGGATAACAAATCAATACTATTTCTTCTTGTGTTCATACTCATGCTGTGAGATATTTCTAACTTTGTTGAATTATTTCAATGATGATGAATGATTTTACTTATCTATACAAATTTCTATGTGATAATAGAGTAATAAATGTATTTAAATGCCATCAAAGCTATCTTTGTATGTTTCTACTGTGAATGCGAATACTCTATCTGAACAGTTATCTGTTAGATTAGTAATAAGCATTCTCATATTATTACTCTTATTAAAACTTGCTCCTTGAAAGGATAGATAAGTTAGTTTAGAGTAGGGTAAGATAATTGATAAGGTATAAGTGATAAGACGAGAGGTAAGAACCTACACATCACTTGTTCTAGACAGTTGGTCTCTTGCCGCAATATAAATTTGATGGTGAAGGAAACACCTCTACATTTAGGCATATTGTTCATTTTGATGTCACTTGTTGAAATCTCAAAATTTAGCAAGATGTTGAAATATGTACGTTGTTTACCCTCAATTTCAAAGGACGAATTAGGTCTTGGTTCAAAATGCTACCACCTAAGTCTATTCACAGTTGGAAACAGTTCATGGAAATTTTTATCGATTCCCATGAATACTATGACTATGAGAAATTATGTGTTGAGATTGAAGGGTTTTGAAGAAAGAAAGGTGAGTCAGATGACGATTTTATTTTAAGAATGGCTCAAATTTATCATAGGTTTCGTGAAGAAGACAATCCCAATGAGAAAGAATTAATTGGCTGGGTTTTGCACCTCCTTGATTTGACTAAATATGATGAATTTTCACTTGATGATGAAGGAAATGGTAGTTGCTTGAATCATACTAACCTGGGACCTTTGTACCAAGGGATGTTAAATTATAGTGAGAAGAAAAATATATAAGAGATTGATTTCCCAAACAACCTTCTTAAAAGGTCTGATATTCAGAATGAGTGTCCATTTTTTGTTGTAGGTGCAGATGAAGAAATTTCTACTCCATCAGAAAGTGAGTTGAATGGAAAATTTTGTGAGGAATATTTGGGACATGTGGATAAATTAGAAGAAAATGTTTAAGGTGAACCACCATCTAGAGGGATGGATGTCTCATATTTTCAAATAACAACTATGTATGAAATTGTAAAAGAAGATAAATCAGTGTTTGCTGAGAAAATGGATGATCAAATTATTGCAAATATGCTTGATGGTAATGACCATTTTGTTGCTAAAACATGACAGAATAATGTTGATTTGATTGATAATTTGTTAACTTATGATTATCTTGAACATGCAAGTGTTGAAGGAAATTTGTTTAATCATGATGAAACAATGATGGATTCACATTCTGAAAATTTTTACTCTATGTATTCAGACTTGTTTGCTAATATTGTAAAAGAAGATGAATCAATATTTGATCAGAGAATGTATTATCCAATTGTGGAAAATATGATTATTGATGATTGTTCTATTGTTGAAACACATCTTGAACAAAATCATAATGCTTTGACTGATAAATTATTGGAGCAGCAAGTGATTGATGATTTCTTTGAATATGCAAAAGTTAAAAGAAGCTTTTTCAACCTGGACATATTTACAGACTGTACAACTAAAACAAAAGCCAAAATATGCTTGGATTGAATAACCTTGAGTCTAAATTTTGCATGTAAAGGAATATTGACAAGGGTGAATATGTAGAGATTTCTAATGCTCAATTTGAAGGTTGTAATGAAGTAGAATTTTTTTCACAAATGTCTTCAATGAAACTCAAGCTAATAGTGATCGTACTGATGATGTGGAACAATAGGAGGTTATCTACAATACTCCATTGTATCCTAATGAAGATGACATTTTTGATATTGAAGAGTTTCATGGTACGGAATAATACATTGATGATAATGATAAGGAACTTAATCATTTGGTGATGGTTATGTCGGGTTCTCACATCATTAATCCACACTCTGAATCCAATAATGAGACGGTATCTATGAAAACTGAATTTGGATTTTCATCAAATGGTCCTATGGATATACATTATTCATATTCAACTTTTTCATGTGAATCACATAACTTATATTATGATTTTCATGATTATGTTGATATATGGCTAGAATTGTCATTTTTTGAAAAATTCCCACAATGCAACATGTACCTAATTTTTTCTGTTGTGAATGGATTTAGGACTTATGTTAATTTTCTGACCTTGAATAGAACAATGTATCAGTCCTACAGACCTATGCATGGAATTTATTTCCCTATGGGATTGAAATTCCTTCGATGGATGCACTAGCTATATGATTTTACTTAACTCTATTGAACCAGTAAAGTTAGGTTAGGAGTAGCGTAGCTTTTCTTTTTCTAAGCTTGTAGAATAAGAGTTTCACTCACATAGTTTTCTTTGTATAGGATAGTTGCTAGTTAGTCATTAGGTTTTGTTTGATAGCTTAGATTTCCCCCTCTACTATTATTCTGTCCCTTTGGAGATTTGGAAATGAATATGATATCTCGTTGTGATGTGTATTATCGACTTAACTGAGAATTCATGAGGCATGTGTAGGAAATATATCAACTAGACACATTCAATGTTTTATGAGAATGCGTATGAACACCACATTCAAAATTTGTCGAAGTTGAACAAAGTTTGGATATGCAAAACTATTGGTTTGAGAAAAACATTCTATGATTTTAACTAAGTGGCATATCATCGGAAGTACATTTAGTGTTGATACCATTGATGATATAATTGACGGTGGAAGAAGAAAAACAAAATTCTATTAAAGGTTAAATCATCAATGAGCAATCACTGAGGCACGGATTGAAGAATCAAAACATTTTCATGAATAATTTCGAAAATTTGTTGACACAAGGATGTTTTTATTAGAATTTATATTCATCACAACATGGTGACATAACATCATCAATAAAAATGGTTTAAAATGGTTATGAGATCTTATACCCCATAGATCACTAGCTGGAAAGTTTGATCGTACACAAAGACATGAAGCAAAGTTGAGTTGTGGAGAAGGAAGATAGTTTTTCATTAACGGAACAATAACTCATTAGATGATATTCGGGGTAAAGGAATTTAATATTTTGAAGCCTCGGAGTTACTAATTGGTAAAGGGTACTCGGTTAGCATTGAAGCATTCCTATTAGTACAATTGTTTTGTCAACTCAACCATACGATATGGGTAATATTACATTATACAGACTCTAGCAAACTTTATCATAATTTTAGGTGATTAGGGAGCAGGGTCTCCTCTCTATGTTGTTGATATCTCTTACTTCCCTATAAATGTGAATGGCACCTCCAAAATTTTACCATTTGAAATGCATTATGATATTGAACTAAGAAATATGGTTTGGAATGTTTCATTAGCTGACATGGTAATTTTGGATTATAATTAATTATCAATGATCATCAGTAAAAGGTAAGAACAACAGGATTTGATTACATTTTTCCTCCCATGACTTCATTATTCTTATTCAATTCTACTATTTTGACAGGTATTTTCTAGAAGGGAGTGAACCAACTGATTGAAAGTGAAGAAATACATTGACCAGATTCATAGGGAATTACTCTATCACTTAGCAAATGATCCCTAACAATATCTTCTCAGTTACATTACTTTATGAGTGATCTTGAAACTACGTGACTGTTGTTTTGGCAAATTAAATCAATCTGATCATGTAATGGAATTAGTGGCATTATAATTAAATTTTTAGACACACTTGACCTCATGTGCTCAATCTTAAAAGATGCTCGAAAACCATAGGTATTGAGATGTCTTCTAACCCCATGACAACACTTTGGCTTGTATTGTCATTCTTTCACCTCAGCGAACAATCTAATCTTGACCCCACAAATTGAGCTTAGTTTTCTTCCTATTGAAACAACCCTCATTGTGAAGTTATCATAATTTTGTTTGGAAAGTAAGTAATGGCACACTTGGGAGTCTTGGAAAGTCAATTGTATGCGAGTTGACTTGAAGAAGCAGCAAGGGTATTGGTGGCAAGTGACTTTGGAAACAACATTGAAATTATGGACCAACTTGGGAAAGGACATGTTGGAGGGATTGAGGCTTGTGATCCGGCTTGGATTGTTTTATGTTCTTGGGTCCTGACACCATGCACTTACCTCTTCACCATTTTAAGTTGGATTTGATGACCTGATATTTGTCCCTACTCTCATTTTTTTGCTTGTGTCTCATGTTTTGAAAGTAAATCTGGAAAATAATCAGTTGTGTTAAGATTCAATCTGAAGTGTTGGTCTATTTTTTATCCTACTAAATCACAACCAGTAACTTATGTTGGTTTCTAATTGTCTACCTTTCTATTTGATCAGTCATGCTAGATTGTTTTGACTATACATTTTTCTATTCCCTGCCTCATGTTTTGTTCTTCCTTTGTTGCTGCAACTCATAAGTCAAATCTTTGGTTTCAGTTAACTTGAAGAGTCATTCAAACTCATGAATTTATTTGTATGGGTTTCAAGGGTAAAGGTATGTAGAATGGTATTAAGCGAGTGACATATATCATATTTTATTGGAACTAGAGCATTTCGTATGGGCATTCTTACAAGTTAATCATAAGTGTATAACAAAATCCTTATCATGGTGGAACATTGGTAGATTTGAAAGAGCTTACACGAGAACAAACTTAGTAAGACACTAGGTGTCTTTCAGTTATTCTCTAGTGAGCTTCGTCCACTACACACACTTAATTGGTTGAATCCTATTATGTTTTCAAGTGGCCAACCCATGAGTGGGATCAAAGGAATGGTAGTGCACAACAAATCAAAATGACTCCTATACCTCATATAATGCCTTGAAAGTCCTATTAGAACCAACTTTTCTCACTCAAGCATTCAAAAAGAAGGAAAGAAGGAATCTCAAATAAATCTAATGAAGGTGCGGTTCACTGCACATTACAACAAGTGGGATGAAATAATTCAGATAAAGATGGTCAAGAGATAATTTTGCTTCAGCACAAGAATGGCACTTCTCCGTCCATGAGCATGCTTTCATAACGACACTTTAAAATGTCAGTCATCGCTCACACAAAAGGACACTATGGATGGAAGAGCCTGAATTCGAACCTCTTATGGACATTGGTGAGCATCAAAGACATGTTTAAGAATCAAATAAATGCTTATGGTATAGGAGATGAGGACCAAAATTTAAGCACTTGTCTGACTTATGATTTATACTGTGTGTTGTTATTCCCGACATAAATATTTTGGCTAAGCTTGGTAAATTAAACCCATACTTTGGTTCCTAGAGAATAGTCGTAAGATTACCTTAAGTTTGTTTTCATTGATTCATATCTTATTAAAAAAAATTGTCAAAGTGGGGCCCATGAATACAGGAAATATTATAACCTTTTGAAGAGATTATATTTAACACTCAGAGGAATGTAAGTCTTGAGTGATCTAAGTAGAGATAAATGGTTCTTCCAGTGGTTCGCCAATTGTTGTGGCCACAGCATCCTCCTTGCTTTTCTATTTCAATAAATAGAAAAGCAACGCCCCCCTAAACTAAATATTTGGCATCATGAGTAAGTCGAATGAAATATACTTGTTGGATTGTTTGTTGTTTCCTTTTCAATTATTTATCAATTTTCATCATCTTTCTTCAACAAGCCACCCGAATTATCTATGTAATTGTTTTACCCTCTACACGCAACATGCTTGATGTGACTGGTCAAAAATTTAGTTTCATGATTCTATCTTATGCACATGATCCTCTCATTTGATTTTGACATAAAAACATTTGACTGAAAACCATTGTTTTTGTTTTCGCAAATTTTGTTTACATTTCCTTTATAAAAAATTGTGGAATCGTCGATTTTAATGTTTGAATTTTTGCTTCCGCATTTCCGCATTCCACAATGCAGATTGCGGAAGTCGGAAAGCATTTAAATGATATTATTAGAACTTTGCTATTTTCAATTCCATAATTTTTTCATGGAATGTGGGTTGCGGAGACCTTAATATTTCCAAAAATTATTCACACTGTCCCGAATTGACGTATTTCCGAGATTTCAACTTTCTGATTGCAGATTGCGGAAACGATAAAGGTTATAAAACTCTTCCCACATTTATGCGTTTTCGGCCTTCCAATTGTAGATTGCGGATTGCAGAGACTTTAAATGATCCAAAAATCTTTCCTGTAGTCCCACATTGACATTTTTCCGCATCTCTGGCATCACATTGCGGATTGCGAATTGTTGATTGCATTTCTGCATTTCCGACTTTCTAAAATTGTTTCTGCATTCCCGCATTTCCGCATCAGATTGCGGATTGTGGGAGGGTGAAATTGGTTATTTTCGAAAATATTTTTTTGAATTTCCGCTTCCACATTAGTTGTGGGAAGAAAACTGTTTCAGAGCCAAATAGAATGTTCCGTCGAAACGGTCGGAAAGGAAAACAAGCCTTATCGGAGGACGTTTCATTTTCATGCTGAAACGAGATCGGTGACAACTGATAAGAGTTTTGAAACACATCAGTGCCGAAGGAGAATTTCTCTAAAAAACACTCAAACGTTGTTCGGTGCAAAATGAAAAAAAAAACAACGCCGAAAAGGGTCGGTAAAAAGTTGGAAACTCTTCCATTTATTACTTATGCATGCCACGCAGTAAATCTTCCCATAATCATGTGACTTGTTCCAAAACCTATATACATTGATTATTTATGTTTAGTCTTTCAACATGGCCATAACATACTCGATTACCTCAGATAATTAATGGGCAGAAGATGCTTAAAATGATGAACAGGATAATGCATATTAATAAGTTAGACCGCTTTGGGTGATGCTCTGATACTTGACATCAAATAACTTAATGAGCAAATATGTATATAAGCCCTGAAGAGTAGATTTTTTTGGTTCTTCTTAAATAATGGACATGAGTATTTAAAGACCAAAAGTAAAATAGTAGTTGCATTCCAAAATTCACACATATCTATCCCTAAATGAAATGAAATTTTAAGTTTTGACTAAGAAATCGATTACTAAGGCTAGTGAAGAATGAAAAATTCTATGTGACAGTGCATTAGGGAATCCTCACGACAATTCATTTAGAATCAAACGCACTTGACATCATGGATGTATGAATCTTCTGTTTTGTAAACAACATTGACAAATCATACCTCTGCAATTTATATTATGTTCATTATCATTTTACTTGGAAGTATTGTATTAACAGTGAATTATTCTTATACGTTGACTTTGTTGTTTCCTCAGGACTCAGAGATGCAAAGAAAAGTTGCCTTGCGTCGATATCTTCTTCCATGCTCAGAAGATATTGGTTGGATTTTACCTCATGTGGATGTCGGCACAAGGATTATAGTTGGACTATGATGACATATGACTGGATAAAGGGAGTCAACATGGATCACTTTGAGTATGCTAAGAAAATGATGGTTCCTGGAAAGCAGTTGAGGCAAAGGGAAAGTGGGGAGCACGATACTCAAAATCTGAACACACCATTCAGATTCATAGCTCTAATGTTTAGCCGAATATTCAGCGAGGAATATGGGAATATATATAAGCTCAGTTGGGCGCCCCTCATGTATCATATCTCCTCCCGGCATCTATAAATGCTTATTTCCTGGAAGAGATCTATAAAGCAGCAACTGAAGGGGTGATGAGCGTGGAAAAATAATTATATGTTTCAGGAAGTATGTTTAAAGTTATTAGAACCTTCACAATGTAATATAATATTTCAGGAAACAGAATTGTGGAACAATTATATTGCCATCCTAGAGGTACCACCGGAAAGTTAATTTAATTTGTAATTAATTGTCTCTTTTTGATGTGCAAACACAAAATATTTTTTTTGGCAATCCAAAGGTCAGGTGTAGGTGAAGTGATTAGTCATGTAATGACAAACTAACTTGTAATATAAATAGATGGGGAAGAATATTAGAAGGGGACTTTTGCTAATGAAATAGAGGCTGGAGACATTTTGTAAGAGAACTATTTTTCTGCTAATGAGAAAGACCTATTTGATGGGAAAAGCTTGCATGCATTTTTTCATAGAATGTCTTGGATAACAAATCAATACTATTTCTTCTTGTGTTCATACTCATGCTGTGAGATATTTCTAACTTTGTTGAATTATTTCAATGATGATGAATGATTTTACTTATCTATACAAATTTCTATGTGATAATAGAGTAATAAATGTATTTAAATGCCATCAAAGCTATCTTTGTATGTTTCTACTGTGAATGCGAATACTCTATCTGAACAGTTATCTGTTAGATTAGTAATAAGCATTCTCATATTATTACTCTTATTAAAACTTGCTCCTTGAAAGGATAGATAAGTTAGTTTAGAGTAGGGTAAGATAATTGATAAGGTATAAGTGATAAGACGAGAGGTAAGAACCTACACATCACTTGTGAGGATTCTTCCTATCAATTATAGGTTAAGTGCATCAGTTAGATTAGAAGCACTTGCACACTCATATCTTAAACATAAAATATAAACAATGGGTTGGGAGGCAATTGGTACATAAATTAAACAAACAAACTTAAGGTAGTCGGACTGTTAACTGGACAGATTCCCCATACCAAACAATGAAGATATAATTGGGATTATTTATTGGGGAGAATCCTTATTGTCGATGCTAGGATTTTCCGGCCATAAACACAAGGATGGAATGATGTGCATCCAACCAATCCATGCCAATCAACACATCATATGATCCTAAAGGTATGATGTTTAGGTTTGCAAATGTTTTCAAGCCATTCATTTCCAATAAACACTTTCTTATAGTTTATGTGACCTTCCTCTTTGTGCATGTATCCAAGTGCACTAGACTTGCTATCTCAAGCTTGATTTTCTTCAAATAACATCTCTCAACAATGCTGGGTGGAATGTAACTATGGTTATCTCTAAAATCAATCAAAATATAAATTGGTACATTAGCAATCTTGCATGCTATCTCAATCATCCTGCACCGATGATCGGCCTGTCTACCATCCAGGGATGGATAGATTCTCGGAATACTTCTTCCAATATAACCAATAGTTGAAGCTTCTTGAATGTTGTTAAGAATACTTTCTTTAAGTGGGAACTGCTTGGCATAGTGATTCCCCTTACATGTCCAACATTCAATGAGTGGTCTTGTATTTTTGTCAGAATGTTCTTCCCCTCTAGTTTTTCTTTGCTCTTACTGATAGGAATTATCATTTTTTTTAATGATGGAGGCTTGAATCCCTTCCTTATTTCTTCTTGTTTTTCTCTTTTATTATCCTTTCAATCTTTCTGATATGGAGCTTTGTTCTTATTCTGATCATATAGGTGCTTTCCTTTCCAACTGGCATATTTAAGAATCTTTGGTATGTCATACAAAATGTTATCTTTATATGAATCTGGTAGACCACTGAGGAACCTATGAATATTCACCTTCTCCTCCTTTATGAAATTTGCAGAGTGCAAGAGTTCTAGGAACCTTTTCTCATAAGCTTCCATAGTCATGTAGCCCTGCTTGAGTTCAAACAACTCCTCCATCTTCTTGTCATAGTAGTGCTCTAAGAGATATGATTTCTGGAATTATCTGTTGAACTTTCTCCAATACATTCTATCTTCATCGATATCTTTCATTTGACTAGTTGATCCCACCAAATGGATGCTTTACCTTGCAAATGGTAGAGGGTACTCTTGCTTCCATGTTCAATGTGTATTGATGCAACTAGAAAAACTCTCTGAGTCCCAACAATCAAACTTCAACATCTTCTCCTTACTTCGCTTCTCCATCAAAGGTTGGGGCTTTGATTCTTCAAAGTTCTCCCACTAGTTCATTATGTGCAAACCTTCTCTTCTTATATCTTACTAGGGATATTTTAGGGTTGTTTTTTGAGCTACTTGATGAATACTTTTTCTTATTTTCTGTAGAGGGTTTGTGATGAGGTCTTCTTGAGGATGATCTAGATCTTTCATAATATCTTCTTAGTTCATGTATTATGGATTCTTGGTGGCTTCTTGGAGCTGATCTTTGGGTTATTTGAAATTGTTTTAGTTCATGCATGATTTTTTCTTGAATGTGAACGATCCTTTCATTATTCTCTTTGCATTTTCTTACTAAATCTTGTGTTCATTGTGTGGATGGCATTATTTGCTAATTTATTTCATTTTAGTTTCATTTTATTTCAATATTTTTTGCACTACACTAGAAGTATTAAATATGAGATCTAAAGCGATACATTACATAATAAGAGTTTTCTAGAATTTTGTAAGATCTATTGTGGAAAATAGTCTTGAAGTATAATATCCATGGTTATAAATCAATCATTATATCCCAAATTTGGTCATAATACTTTTCAATGTTTCAATCTCTTGTTTATCACAACCTTCTTCAATTAAATAAAAGGAAGGCATATAATACTTTTCAATGTTTCAATCTCTTGTTTATCACAACCTTCTTCAAATAAATAAAAGGAAGGCATTATGCAATGGTTTATTTAAATTGATTAAATAGAGAGGTAATGTGTGACAAAATTCTAACAATTTAATGTTTTTGTATTCTAGCTTGATTGAGCTTTGGATAGAAACTTGCACTTGCTTGTGACTCTGTTTGAGAGGTTTTAACATATGAGACATCATCCCCTATTTGGAATCACTTGAGTTGTAGGGTACTAAATGGAATATGAATAAATCCAAGAGATTTAAAAATGAATGAGCCCATCACTGAGTTCATTGCAAATGTAAGTGAAGATGAAAGGAAATAAGGGAAATTATTTCCTTGTCTGTAATATTTTCCCTTGTTTAGATAATTGGGTTGCTTTTATAAGTGATGATGAACAAAAATGGACATACGGGCATACCTCATGGCCTCTCCTTCAATTTCATTCATGTTTAGGTGGAGCATTCACATATCTAGGTTACATCAAGAGAGAGCACACACACAAATTAACATACCAAGTGGAAGGTGGTGGTAGTGGAAATAGGAATAGGAGGGAAGAGATCGGGCATTATATTGACTATAGGGAATGAGGGAAAAGACTAGGCATTGCATTGATTGAAGGAAAAGGAGGAGCACAAAGATTAAACATTGCATTAATTGTAGTGATTTGCATGTCGAAATTGACCATTTATAATTTTGTTTTTCAAAATTTTAAACTTTAATAACTAAATAAAAAAGAACACTTACATTAAAACTATTTAAAACACATCATAATGTTTAAACCGATAAAAAATTTAATACCTAAAATTCGAAAGGAAATTTGCTTTTATAAAAAATACAAATTAATATATTTATTTTTCAAATTTAACTTTTAATAGCTAAAGAGGATCCATGGATCCAATGTGATAGCTAAAGAGGATCCATGGATCCATGTTGGTGATATGCATTGTCTTATGGTCTTGAGGCTTTTGTGGTTATGTGGATTTTATCTCTTGGGCATTATGGAGGATAAGGAGTTCGTATGTTGTATATTATGAATCTTTTAAGTATATCAATTAAGTTTATTTTAAAGGGGTTAATGAATAATAATGGATATTAAGAATTAAGTTATTGAGGAAGAATAATGCATATTAAGGTGTGTTTTTGGGATGTAGATCAATTGATAATAAGTGTATTGTGAAAGTATTTTTTTTGCTGTTTGATAAACAAAAATACATTAAGAGGGTCGGCTCATCTTGATTTAAATTAAAAAAAATCAAATATACATAAAAAAAATTCTTTTAGTTCATTATCTTAGTGACCGACAACTAGAAAAGTTATTGGAAGACAAACAAGTAATCTAAAAGGTTTGGTATTTATAAAAAGAAGAAGCACAACAAGTTCAGATTACACATTATACATTCAAGATTGTCTTCTTCTTCGTACAAATCTGATAATAACATCTTCCGGTTCTTCCATTCAACATTGAAACTCATCTTACCTAAATTATAGTCCTATCATTTAAGAGTGTGGAGATTCCTATATAGATCGTTCAACAGTAGCGGAGCTCGTCTTACCTAAATTATAGTCCTATCATTTGAGGGTGTGGGGATTCCTATCATTTGAGGGTGTGGGGATGGATAAAGCCGCAGCATTAATGCGTCATCACGCACTACCTTCGTCGCCAGACTCGCCACTGAGTCCCAGGATCAGCGAAAAGGATAAGACGCATGGCCGAGACAGTAAGCAGGCGTACAAGCAAGGCATTGGAAGCGACAGCGAGGCATTATATGGGAGCCAGACCGTAAAACTGTGTTCAGCACCAATGCTCGGCTGGGAAATGGTGATCAAGGTTGGTAGTCGAGTCGCTGTGCGAGCCAAACATTTGCAATGGAATTTTAGGGGAAATGAGAAGTTTCATGTACTGGGGGATGTGCATGACTGCAACTTTTGTGTTCAAGAAGGTTCAAGAGAGCTCGTCCATGCGTGGAAGTGGAAACCTTCGACAATCGAGCTACTTGTAAATTTGTTATTCGACAGTTAGCTATTTGAACTCATAAGTTCTATATAAACCATAACCTTTATTTCACTTCATTTACGAACAAAACTACACCACTTTAAACATTGAGAAAGAAAACAAAGTTAAAATATGTTATAAATATTTCATATTATTATACTTTCTAATATGTTATAAATATTTCATATTATTATACTTTCTAATGAATGATTTTCTTATAAATAATACATTTAGTTTAAATGATGTAGTTAAGCATAAGCAAATATTATTTAGAGCCAATGCTAGAAATACAAAATTTAGTTATGTATTCAAGGAGAACCAAAAAATGAATAGAATCAATATTTGTATAGACTCAAACATAGTGGAATTTAATTAAAATAGGAAGAAGATGAGATTATATGGTCAAATAATAATGCATCAATATTACTACCATGTTTGTTTATGAGGTTAGGATCAAAATTGAATTCGAGGGTGCAATGTTGCTATCTCAAAGTTGGGTTATCCTCTTCAAAATGTTTTTTTCTTCTAATTCTCTATCTCCAATAAAGTACTTACATGGGATAACTATAAAAAAATATTATAGGAAAGTAAGCTCTCAAACTAGTAATTGAAGATGGAAAGTGGGGAGGTGTTTTTACCTTAGATGGGTTTAAAAGTTCGTGTGAGAACATAAAAGTTATTGAGCACAAATCCTTGCCTTGCTTTGTATAGGGTCGAAGGAAATTTGGCTAACTAGGAATGATATGCCTTTTCATGGTAAAGAAATTCTACCCATTCATGTTTGTAAAATATAAGGTATGCATATGTGTGTATTTAGACTCCTTTGAAAGTAAAGACTAGGAGAGTTATTTATGGACTTAACTTCGACATATCCAAGGCTACATATTATTTAATGGAGCTAGCCAAGAATCCTAGCACATGCATGGTTTAGGAGGTATCTTATTTTTATCCACATAATATTTTGTTTCTTTTAAAGTATATTTTGAGCAAGGTACTAACAATATATCGGAGTTGTGTGTTGTATGGATCTTCCTCAAAAATGTCAATTGCAAAATTGCTAGGGAATTTAAAAGCATTCATTTTTGGGGAACAACAAACTTGTCTTTGAATGGGAAAAGGTGAAGATAAATTTGGAAAATTTATGATCCTACAAATAATGGAAAAAAAATCAATTAAAACAATGGAAACAAATGAAAGTGGATAGATCACCTCTATTCACTCATAGAGATGAAGTTTAAAAATGACAAATTAGATCATTGAAATTGATTTATTAAGGTTGTAAATAGAAACATTTATTTTTGCTAAAAGGACATTATTTTGGATGATTGTATTTGAACATTTTTACTATATAGAATAAAAACATGTATAGTTGAGCTATGTTTTTGGATAGTAACAAAGTGGCTTAGTCCAATGGTATCATGATTACACAATGTAAAGTATAGTTTGATTTAATCTATTAATAACAAGTATGCCATTTTTCTTTCTTGGAAATAATCTCTCTCTCTCTAAATTCATAAATTTGTGCTCATATGTTTTCTCTCTATCTCGAGAAGATTTTTTAGATTATTCCAATTAGTGTAGTAATTTTGCTCATATGCTTTTTCATTTGTCTTAGTGGCATCATTCTATATAGCTTTCCTTTTTTTATTGTTTAGGCTTTAAGTAGGAAATTAAATATTTTTAAGGATGTTTTTTTCTTTTGTTGGTATTGTATATTCTTGTACATATTTTTACTTGCATATCTAAGGATTCTTGCATAGTTTAAATAAGAGAAAAATGGAATTTTTTGTCAAATTTGAAGAAAATATTTCTTTCATCATTTATTTTAAAGTGTGTTTCCATGTATTTTTGTAACATCATGCATCAAGAGCACATATTGCATATCTTTTTAACAAATAGGTCCTAAAATTAACCAGCATAATGGAAGCATAGTAGATTATTTTTATTTTGGTTTAGAATACCAATACGAGATTAAACAAGGGCCTTGGAATTTTGGTGGAGTGGTCATTTTAAGTTCCTTGGTTCTTATAAAAAAATGGAGATTTAAAGTTTATTAATTGGGAAAATACCTTTCATGCATCATGTAATCAAAATGTCCCCATCTCTTTCTTGAAAAGGGAGTGCATAATTGGAGGTAAAATGTCACGTCCCCATCTCGACCCCATTGCATTAAAATGTAAATGATGTAATATTGTTATAAAATCATGGTGAGGAGCTCAAGGCCAAGGCCCTACCATCGATTTATTGATGCATATGGTTTACGTGCTAGCCAAACACATTGGAATTTCAAATATCTTGTAAATATGCATTTAATAAAATACCCACAACTAGCTATGCAATGCAACAAGAGATGGGGGCATGATTTTACAAGGAATTGGGAGGGAAATATTCAAACCCTTGGAGCCAATCAGGTCAAGTCAAGTGTCAATGAGAGTACCCATCAAACCCTCAACTACCCATGTTGACTTTTGTACCCAATCATTGATTTCTCCCAAGAGTTGGGTGAAGTAGTTAATGCCTTGGGGATTGGGGAGGTATGGATGTCCAAATTCAAGTATGGGCAAGCCACCCTCATGGAAAATCGTGTTTCTCCTTCTTGGGAAAGAAAACACCCACGAATTGCCTTCCCAAGCCATTATTCATGACCAGACTTCACTCTCACGTTTTTGGAGCTTGTTGGGCATTTCTCTCATGGAGTACGCTGTAAATTCACTGGTTTTCAAGCTCAGAAGGGATTTTTGTGATGGCTGGACTATGGGGAAAGAAGAGAATCCATTGGGAAGCTCAATAGATAAGTTTCATAGCTTTCCGTTTCCATTATTATTGTAAAAACGTTTTTGAATTTCCAGATTTGGTTTCATTTGTGGAAAAATCGTTTTTGTGAACCCAGCTGTTATCTCCTACCTCAGAAATCATTTTTGAATGTTCCCATCAATTGTGTGACTGTGTATGTGTCAATTTCGAGTGCCAAACTATCACAGTTTTGCCCAAAAATCGTGTTGGTTCCCTGCTGCCAGTTAATGATTGTGTAAAGGTCATTTTGGCCCTTGAATGCCCAAGCTTTTTCCCTCTCACATAGTCTGCGCTAGCTGGGGCTTTTCCCATCACGTTTTTCATCTATCTCCTACATTTTTCCATACTTGGGAACTCGTTTTGCATTGCACAATGGCTGGAAAGAAGGGAGCCACGAATTTGGGGTTTATGGAGGCCGTTTTTGTCCCTTGAGTGCCCACAAACGTTTTCTGGAAATTGTTTTGTTCTCCCAGGGTGATTCCCCAATTGCCATTTCGTTTTTGGTTTCCCAACGTTTTTCTTCATGCCTAGAAATTGTGATTTTGCTATTATGAGTATCCATGCTCAGTTTTGAGTTGTTGTGTGTTAAGAAATGTTGGGGTTGAGATGGGTATCCATTGCTTTGGGCTGTGATGAGCTTAAGAGTCCCCTTTTCCTTGTAGATATCATGCCCAGCTCGAGGGTGGTCTCTGAGTGCTGAAATAATACAGGCTGGGCAGAGACCTACGGTTGGGAGGAACGTTGCAGCGACATAGCTAGTTGTGTGGGACAATTGCACAACAAAGATAAGTTTTTTCTACCTATGTGTTTTGCCTCTGTAGTGTTTAATTTAAATGAATGTTATTGATATATTGAATGCATATGAGATTATGTGTGTGGATGAATTATCTCCGCTGTGCATGTTTGTTGAATTTACATCTGCAAACATGGGTTTTTAATTGTATGAATTTAATGAATGGCTGAGTTTGTTTAAAAAGCCCCATAGTTTGGATTCATGCTCCCTCCCTTGCCTTGGATGGATGGGTGGGTACGTTATAGAATGGTATCAGAGCCAATGGTTACAACACTGAGGCTGTTGGGCCAACATCCACACAACAGATTAGGAAAATATGATTTTGTGTGTTGTGCATGGGGCATGTTGTTGTGTGTTGGTTGTTGTTTGTTGCTAATTGTTGTGCATATGAGATAACGCATCATGTGCTTGAGGCCTTGATGAATTATGACTCCTTGTCCCTTGGATGTACATGATGCTTTGAATGCATGAAATTGAATGTTGGTCATGGCTGATATGAGTTTTTGTGTGTCAATTTCATGATTGAAAGCCTGAACAATTGGTTGTTACAGCTCCATATCTTAATGATGTTTGTTAATGACAGTGAATTAACATTTATGTGGCCGATTGATGGTTTTCGGAAGCGAGGAAAGATTGTGAATTATGCCCTTATGCTTATGAGTTTTCCTTTCCCATGCTTGTTGGGTGCGTGAAGATTGATTGTGAATCCATTGGTTGGATTGTTGAATTTAAAATGAAAAGAAAATCCCTTTTCAGAGGTGCAAGTTCTTGGCATCCTTTCACTGTTCTGCTATATGCGAATTAGGATCTGTAAGTAGCTCACCTATATAAGGAAACGAAGGACATATTTCAAGAAGAGGACTCTAACTGTCTTTGAAAATTTTGCAAAATTTTTTCTAACTGTTTTTCTGAGTTTTCTGCTAAGGTTGCGGTGGCAAAAGTTAAGCTAACTTTCTGCGCGGGCGGTAGTGAAAGTTATGCTAACTTTCTGTGCGCGCGGCAGCGAAAGTTAGACTAATTTTCTGTGCGCGCGACGGAAAAAATTGAGTCGGCAAAATAGTTGTTAATTCAATGCCGAAAGATAGAATTTTTTTTCCCTAAGGGCTGTGGTGGCGAGGAAAAATGGATTAACTTTGCATGACACAGTGGCGAAAGTTAAGCCAACTTTCTGCACTCACGGCGGCGAGAATTAGGCTAACTCTTGCGACTCTGTCGACAAAGATAAGCCCAAAAGCGCCGCAAACAGTCGGCAAAAATATCATTAGAAGTTGCGCTGCAGCATAAGGATTAATTTTAACACTTGCGTTGGTTTGGGAAAAATGGAACGAAGCGACATTATTAAGCGTAGCGCTTGCGATTGCAGTGGGGAAATTAGTGCTAGGACCTGTGCCCAAAAGACGCGCCAACGACCAAGTGAACAGGATCGTGAATGTAGCGGCGATCTTTTTGGCTATGTCCTACACACGTAGCGGAAGTCTTAGTGTTAAACATTGCATCGAAGGGCTACAACAAGAATTGAACTCGGGGTTGCGCGTCGGTGGAGAATTTAGTCACAAAATGTGCGCTAACGAAAGATGCGCCAAAGAGTTCCAAAGACTTAGAAGATTCTTGTGCCGATGTCCTTTATGAAGTTAAATTCTGTGCCGAAAGCGGCCAAAATAATGCTAGGAAATTGCGCCAAAGGCGACCAAAATAAGACTAAGATAGGTGCCATGGTTGGGTCGAAGTGAGCTCTTGAAGTGCGCCTAAAGCGGCCAAGGTAGGATTTAATCTTACACCACATGCATCCATAATAGACCTTGGAAACCCGCCTAAAAGCGCGCAGATCAAAGTTGACTCAAGCACCGAAAGCGGCAAAAATAGAGTTAAAACCTGCGTCGAAGAGGCGGAAGACTTTATGGTTAAAACCTACACTGAAGGCAGAATACTTTATCGTTAAAACCTGTGTTGAAGGCGGAAGAATTTATGGTTAAAACCTACACTAAAGGAGGAAGACTTTATGGTTAAAACCTGTACTGAAGGTGGAAGAATTTATGGTTAAAACCTGCACTGAAGGCGGAAGAATTTATGGTTAAAACCTGCGCCGAAGAGGCGGAAGACTTTATGGTTAAAACCTGTGCTGAAGGCGGAAGACTTTATGGTTAAAACCTGCGCTGAAAGCGGAAGACTTTATGGTTAAAACTTCTGAAGGTGGAAGACTTATGGTTAAAACTTGCGCTGAAGGAGAAAGGTGACTTTGCCTTAGAATTTTTTTTTTTTTTAGAAAACTTCTTTGGGAAACAAGTGTTAAAGTTTTGCCAAGTTAGAGCAGGATAAGCTTCAAAAGAAAGAGAAAGAAAAATCAATACAAAAGTGTAGGAGGAGGGGCCCCAATATTTTTCAAAATTTTGGGGGGATGTTGCAGGAACAATAAGAAGGTAGACATGTGACGGGCTACTAGAGTGCTCTGTTGGAAGGATAGAATTGCATGGAATGTGAAGTAATGAGTATTTATAGTTTATTTAAATTGCATGGATAATGTGACTGTGTCTTGCAATTTTATTGTGACAATGATGCATATATAGGAATGTATATATTTTATTGCATTTCAAATGTTGACAGTTGAAGGTGTTTGAATTATTGAGTGTCATAATTCTGAGATCACTTCAGTGACTGTTGTGGCAATGAAAGGATTATATGCATATATACTCACAACGTGTTTGGCTGATTGAAGTTTCAGTTTTTAGGTAGAAAAGTCTTACATATGGCAATGAAGATAAGTCTATAGTAAAGACCAGGATCTACCATGTGCAGAAGCCAAAGGCTATGACAAGGTTCTCATGGTTGTAAAGTATGCATGAAACAAATTTGAAAATTTTATGGTTTAAATTTATAAGAATAATCTCATGATTGCAAATCTAATTTCTGTAGGAAAACAGATTTGTAAATTTCAGATTTGAAATTTTGCTAATAATTCCTAATCACTGTTTGTCTTATACAAATTGTGTCAAGAGGACATGTTGTAGGTGGATGTTCATGTATGGTAGCAAGTGTAAAACCATAATGGACAGAGTGATACCACTTACGAGAGCCAAACAATATGAGGATGGCCTCATGGTTAAACAAATCAATTTCTGTAGGAGACAGAGTTGCAAATTCATGTCGAATTAATTATTAATGCTAATGATTGGTTATGGAACAATCATGCTTGAAGCTTATTGCTAAATGCTGCTAACTGTTTGGCTATTTGATAAATGTTCCAGGAAGACACATTGCAGGAAGACCAGGAGTGATGGCCTGCAAAATTCAAACTAGATGGGAAAGACCCCATGCTTTGGAAATGGGTTTCGGCTGAAATGCCATTGACAATATCTCAGCTAAACCGCATGTCGGTAAACTATGAGAGTGAGATGGTAAAGCTATGCCTAGAAGGCATGTGAGATACACCTGAAAAATGAATGAGTATTCTGTGACCCTAGACAAGAACATGCATGTCTAAATTATTAGGGTTAATATGCAGAGCATGCTCTATTATATTTATATCATTGCAGACTGCTTGAGTATGATTAGGGCCTACATGGCACACATTAGAAAGGGGGTGCACACCTTTTCTGGTGATGGGTCATGATAGGGTTTTCAATATTGACTACACCCTAAGGGAATGGACACATTCCTGGTGTTTCAATACTTGATAGTGAATGATATGGATTATGGTTACAAATTGAACAGCAATACTGATAAGCCTGCTTATCCTTCTTGTGCTACCAGCTTACACAGATGCACTCTGGTGTTGCACGTAAGAGTAAAAGTTAAGAAGAGTGCTCTAGAGGACTGTATGGGCAGTGGTAAACTTTCTATGCTCACACTGAAGGACACTAGAAGAGATGGATGGGACCGAGGAGTTGTGTAATAGGAAAAGGAGGCATCATCCTTGTGTAGTGTGAGTAGGGTATTATGGGGCCATGCTAGCCTACAGTCAAGTAAGTCACCTATGGAGTTCCTAGAGGGAATCACTAGTTTGCATAAGAGAAGGATCCACGTAATCATATTGTGTGGTTCTTATTGCCTGATAAACCCATAAGGTGTACTGGCTTGGCAATGGTTGTTGCATGCTTGATAAACCCAGTTGGTGTACTGGCTTGGCATTGGTTGTTTGCATGTTGTGGAGGTATTGGTGAATGGTTTTATTTCCTGACAAACCCAGTCGAACAATTGGCTTGGAAATGATCATTGTAAGCTTGATAAACCCAGTCGGCATACTGGCTTAGCATACTGATTTTTTGAAATGCTTGATAAACCCAATCAGCATACTAGCTTAGCATACTGATTTTTGGGATGCCTGATAAACCCAGTCGGCGTACTGGCTTGGCATTTCCTATGGATGATGTGTGGAATAGCATGTGTGTTGGCCAAGCATCCACCCCACAGGTGATCCAAGGCTTGTAAAGCAGAGAAGGAAACCTGTGGAGTAGCGAGGAAATGCACAATACAGATAAGTATTCATTTTCATTTATTTCTTGCTTGGAATAATGAAGATTTCAGGTATAAGTTTTCTAACAGCTAAGCTGATACACTGTGGTTTCCTTGTTGGAAACCTTGGTCATTACAGGAAGCACGGACCCTGAAAGAGCTATAAATTCTTGTTAAACCAGTGAGTAACTGGTTGTGCACTATAAATTCTTGGTAAATCCAGAGAGTAACTGGTTGTGCACTATAAATTCTTGTTAAATCCAGAGAGTAATTGATGCTCGATAAATTTAGAGAATAGTTGGTGGGGGCATTAACCACTTGATGTTGTGGAGCAGCCGGCATGCTGGCCAAACATTCTTTAATTAATTAATAAAACCAGTCGGAGCATTGGCCTAGCATATTGCTAAATGAGATGATTGATGAAACCCAGTCGGTGTACTAGCTGGGCATTGCTTATTCGAATGGTTGTGGAGTATCTTGTGTGCTGGCCCAACATTCATTATTGCATCCACGAGCAATCCAAGGCTTATATAGTGAAGAAGGAGCATGTGGAATAAAGTGAAGACATCCAATGCAGATAAGTATTTGGTTACATTGCAGCTTCTTGCTTATGAAATATGTGTGTATATGATTTGTTTATGATTTCTTAAACTCTTGTTTGGAGACAAACCCTATGGAAATAAACTAAACATATGAATTGACTCAATGTTTGAGTGTAGGTATTGTTGGAAGCAAGGACTATGAAAGCATCTGGAGGATGCATGTGGACACGTGACTATCCTAAAGAGCTCAGTATGAGTAGTAATGAAAGGTGGTGCTAGTGGACATGAGTGGGGCATAGCAGCCAAAGGTTATGTAGGCAACTATGGAGAAGGGTTCCTAGTTGAAAATCCTTAGACAGACCTTAGACACTAAGTGTCATAGCCAATAAAGGGAAAGTCAAGCATTCACATTGAAGTGAAAGAGGCTAAGGAACATGGAACCACAGTGATGGTGTGGCTCCAGATTGGAACAAGACCAAGAGGGGGAAACTCTTACTCTTCTCTTTCATTTTTGATTGATGCATTTCAGAAACAAAGGATTGTTGAATGCATGTTGTGACTGGAAGTTGATTGTGTTTATTGTTGAAATGAATTGTGAATGCTGAAATAGTTATTTCCCTGTGAAAGGATGAACATGAACGGGTTCATGTGTATGTTGGGAAATCATGAAATGTGTGGAAGTCTCATGGGTAAAGCATGGATGTTCCATGTCAATTGAGCAATTAATTGACTAATTTTAATATTGTGTTATGCTTGTCCTGACATGAATTGCCATGATGAATCTCACAGGTGAGATAGTGAAATCTATTGGTTTTGGCTAAAAATATTCAAGTAGTTTCCAGGACAACAAGAAAGATGGTAGCCATGAAAATTCCAGACTTGTAGATCAGCTGGAAGGTGAATAAAAGGAAGGGATCGCTGTGGAGCGATGCCGCCTGCAAAGCTGGAAGATCAAAGCCATCAGGAGCAGCTTGAGGAAGAAAAAGGACTTGATCCTGAAAGTTCAAATTCAAGAGATGAATGCAGGACAGACCTACCACCAGTTGTGAATGTTGAGGCATGTGTAAAGTGGGTATATATTTTGAGGTATTGGAACACTGAGGACGATGTTATTCCAAGGGGAGGGGAATGGCACGTCCCCATCTTGACCCCATAGCATTAAAATGTAAATGATTTAATATTGTTATAAAATCATGGTGAGGAGCTCAAGGCCAAGTCCCTACCATCGATTCATTGATGCATATGGTTTACGTGCTATCCAGGCACATTGGAATTTCAAATATCTTGTAAATATGCATTTAATAAAATACCCACAACTAGCTATGCAATGCAACAAGAGATGGGGGCATGATTTTACAAGGATTTGGGAGGTAAATATTCAAACCCTTGGAGCCAATTAGGTCAAGCCAAGTGTCAATGAGAGTACCAATCAAACCCTCAACTACCCATGTTGACTTTTGTACCCAATCATTGATTTCTCCCAAGAGTTGGGTGAAGTAGTTAATTCCTTGGGGATTGGGGAGGTATGGCTGTCCAAATTCGAGTATGGGCAAGCCACCCTCATGGAAAATCATGTTTCTCCTTCTTGGGAAAGAAAACACCCACGAATCGCCTTCCCAAGCCATTATTCATGACTAGACTTCACTCTCTCACGTTTTTGGAGCTTGATGGGTGTTTCTCTCATGGAGTACGCTATAAATTCACTAGTTTTCAAGCTGAGAAGGGCGTTTTTGTGATGACTGGACTGTGGGGAAAGAAGAGAATCCATTGGGAAGCTCAATAGATAAGTTTGATAGCTTGTTGTTTCCCTTATTGTTGTAAAAATGTTTTTGAATTTCCTGATTTGGTTTCATTTGTGGAAAAATCGTTTTTGTGAACCCAGCTGTTATCTCCTACCTCAGAAATCATTTTTAAATGTTCCCATCAACTGTGTGACTGTGTATGTGTCAATTTCGCGTGCCAACCTGTCACGGTTTTGCCCAAAAATCGTGTTGGTTCCTTGCTTCCAGTTAATGACTGTGTAAAGGTCGTTTTGGCCCTTGAATGCCCAAGCCTTTTCCCTCTCACGCAGTCTGAGCTAGTTGGGGATTTTCCCATCACGTTTTTCATCTATCTCCTGCATTTTTCCATGCCTGGGAACTCATTTTTGTATTGCACAATGGCTGGGAAGAAGGGAGCCACGAATTTGGGGTTTATGGAGGCTGTTCTTGTCCCTTGCGTGCCCACAAACATTTTCTGGAAATGGTTTTGTTCTCCCAGGGTGATTACCCAATTGCCATTTCATTTTTGGTTTCCCAACGTTTTTCTTTATGCCCATAAATTGTGATTTTGTTGTTATGAGTATCCATGCTCAGTTTTGAGTTGCTATGTGTTAAGAAATGTTGGGGTTGAGATGGGTATCCATTGCTTTGGGCTGTGATGAGCTTGAGAGTCCCCTTTTCCTTGTAGATATCATGCCCAGCTCAGGGGTGGTCTCTGAGTGCTGAAATAATACAGGCTGGGAAGAGACCTACGGTTGGGAGGAACGTTACAACGACATAGCTAGTTGTGTGGGACAATTGCACAACAAAGATAAGTGTTTTCTATCTATGTGTTTTTCCTTTGTAGTGTTTAAATTAAATGACTGTTATTGATATATTGAATGCATATGAGATTATGTGTGTGGATGAATTATCTTCGTTGTGCATGTTTGTTGAATTTACATCTACACACATAGGTTTTTAATTGTATGAATTTAATGAATCGCTGAGTTTGTTTAAAAAGCCCCATAGATTGGCTTCATGCTCCCTCCCTTGCCTTGGATGGATGGGTGGGTACGTTACATAAAACCATGTGTTTTATGTTTCCATTTCACTTCATATAGTGCACTTAAAAAGTGTTCATTGACACCTAATTTTTAAGAAGGTTTATGCTAAGTTCCTTACATTCATACAAATAACTCTATCATATTTAACTATGTAGTGTGAATAGGTAAATATCCTAACTTTTGACAGAACATCTTAACTTTCAAATTCTTCATCTCCAACATTTTTTTAATCTCTTGTTCTTCCTCTTAAATATTTTGTTGAATATCCTAATTTAGTTGGGAAACACCCAACCTTTTGTTCTTCGTCTAAGAAAATCATTAATGCAAGTGTGAATATAATGAACATTTAATTTTTGTATCTAAATGTATAATATCACAATGGAAGACATTGCAAAGTTATTAATATTGAAAAGATGCAACAAATTAATTTAAAACACGTTATTATGACGATCTTTGCATTGTAGTGTTGCACTTGTTCAAACAAACGTAAGTAAATCTACAAAAGGTTTCCATATTAATAGAAAAACAATTACCGATAGCTGCTACATACATCACATGTGTCTTCATACTAAGTGCATCAGCTACCTTATTATCCAAGTGCCTTTAATTTGCTTGATATCAAAGTCATATTCACATAGCAATTCCATCCACCTTCTATGTCTTACATTCAAAGTAGGTTGCTCAAAAAAATACTCAAACCATCATGATCAGTTCTTAATTCAAACTTCTTACCCATCAAGTAGTGCCTACACATCTTCAAGGCATGAATGATAGCTGCAATCTCTATATCATGAGTGTCATAGTTCTATTAATTTTCTTTCATATTTCTGGATTCATAAATAATTACTTGGCCATTCTGAGTCAATACTCCACCAATTCCTTGCTTACATGCATTGGTGCATACTACAAAGATTTCGTCAAGATATACAATATTCAAAATTGGTGCACTCGTAAGCAAATCCTTCACTAGTACATGTGGACATTTTTTCCATGGAAAATCATTGCTATTGCAACACTTTTCCGTTGCTATAGCGACAAACAAGACTCCTTGTTTTTGTGGCACTAATTTCATCATTGTAGCAACAATTTCCAATATTCGTGTCTATAGCACCGAACCTTTGTGGCTATAGCACCGACAGTTCGTGGCTAGAGCAATGAATGATCATTTTTAAAATAAATAAGTGAACTGATCTCCGTCTCTCTAGCAACGAAAGTTCGTGGCTATAGCACCGAAAGTTCTTGGCTATAGAGACGGATGTTCATATTTAAAAGAAATAAGTGAACCGATCTCCATCTCTCTAGCAACGAAAGTTTGTGGCTATAGCACTGAAAGTTCGTGGCTATAGCACTGAACGTGTGTGGCTATAGAGACGAATGTTCATATTTAAAAAAAATAAGTAAAGCAATCTCCATCTCTCTAGCAACGAATGTTCGTGTCTATAGCACCGAAAGTTCGTTGCTAGAGCATCGAAAGTTCATGGCTATAGCGACGGATTGTCATATTAAAAAAAAACAAGTGAACCGATCTCTATCTCTATAGCAACGAAAGTGCATGGCTATAGCACCGAAGTTCATCTTAGTCCAATGGTATCATGATTACACAATGTAAAGTATAGTTTGATTTAATCTATTAATAACAAGTATGCCATTTTTCTTTCTTGGAAATAATCTCTCTCTCTCTAAATTCATAAACTTGTGCTCATATGTTTTCTCTCTATCTTGGGAGGATTTTTTAGATTATTCCAACTAGTGTAGTAATTTTGCTCATATGATTTTTCATTTGTCTTAGTGGCGTCATTCTATAGCTTTCCTTTTTTTATTGTTTAGGCTTTAAGTAGGAAATTAAAGATTTTTTAGGAAGTTTTTTTCTTTTGTTG
This sequence comes from Larix kaempferi, assembly GCA_027924585.1. Lineage (NCBI taxonomy): Eukaryota > Viridiplantae > Streptophyta > Pinopsida > Pinales > Pinaceae > Larix > Larix kaempferi. The sequence goes on from BSBM01000464.1 coordinate 11,474,213, forward strand.
GTATTGTATATTCTTGTACATATTTTTACTTGCATATCTAAGGATTCTTGCATAGTTTAAATAAGAGAAAAATGGATTTTTTTGTCAAATTTGAAGAAAATATTTCTTTCATCATTTATTTTAAAGTGTGTTTCCATGTATTTTTGTAACATCATGCATCAAGAGCACATATTGCATATATTTTTAACAAATAGGTCCTAAAATTAACCAGCATAATGGAAGCATAGTAGATTATTTTTATTTTGGTTTAGAAGACCAATACGAGATTAAACAAGGGCCTTGGATTTTAGGTGGAGTGGTCGTTTTAAGTTCCTTGGTTCTTATAAAAAAATGGAGATTTAAAGTTTATTAATTGGGAAAATACCTTTCATGCATCATGTAATCAAAATGTCTGCATCTCTTTCTTGAAAAGGGAATGCATAATTGGAGGTAAAACCATGTGTTTTATGTTTCCATTTCACTTCATATAGTGCACTTAAAAAGTGTTCATTGACACCTAATTTTTAAGAAGGTTTATGCTAAGTTTCCTTACATTCATACAAATAACTCTATCATATTTTACCATTTAGTGTGAATAGGTAAATATCCTAACTTTTGACAGAAGATCGTAACTTTCAAATTCTTCATCTCCAACATTTTTTTAATATCTTTTTCTTCCTCTTAAATATTTTGTTGAATATCCTAATTTAGTTGGGAAACACCCAACCTTTTGTTCTTCGTCTAAGAAAATCATTTATGCAGGTGTGAATATAATGAACATTTAATTTTTGTATCTCAATGTATAATATCACAATGGAAGACATTGCAAAGTTATTAATATTGAAAAGATGCAACAAAGTAATTTAAAACACGTTATTATGACTATATTTGCATTGTAGTGTTGCACTTGTTCAAACAAACGTAAGTAAATCTACAAAAGGTTTCCATATTAATAGAAAAACAATTACTGATAGCTGCCACATACATCACATGTGTCTTCATACTAAGTGCATCAGCTACCTTATTATCCAAGTGCCTTTAATTTGCTTGATATCAAAGTCATATTCACATAGAAATTCCATCCACCTTTTTTGTCTTGCATTCGAAGTAGGTTGCTCAAAAAAATACTCAAACCATCATGATCAGTTCTTAATTCAAACTTCTTACCCATCAAGTAGTGCCTACACATCTTCAAGGCATGAATGATAGCTGCAATCTCTATATCATGAGTGTCATAGTTTTATTAATTTTGTTTCATATTTTTGGATTCATAAATAATTACTTGGCCATTCTGAGTCAATACTCCACCAATTCCTTGCTTACATGCATTGGTGCATACTACAAAGATTTCGTCAAGATATACACTATTCAAAATTGGTGCACTGGTAAGCAAATCTTTAATTTTTAATCTCTGAAAACTTTCTTCACACTTATCATTTCAATATAACTTCACACCCTTCCTCTGCAAGGATGTAATAGTATGAGCTAAATTTGAGAAGCCTTCAATGAATCTTCAGTACTATCCTGCTAACCCCATAAAATATCTCACTTCTGATACATTCCTTGGTGTCGGCCATTCCATAATAGCTCTTATATTTTCAGGATCCATTGAGATGTATTCTTCTGATACGATGTGTCCCAACTAATGAAGTCTACTCTGATATAATGAACACTTACTGAGCTTGGCATACAACCGATGCTCTCTGATTACTTGCATCACCAATATTAGATGTTCTTCATGATTTTCTTTTGACTTGGAATAGATGAGGATTTCATATAAGAACACAATTACCAACTTATCCAAATACTTTATGAAAAATCCATTCATTAAACACATGAATTTTTTCGGTGCATTTGTCAATAAAAAGGGTACCACTGTAAACTCCTAATGACCGTACCTTGTCCTAACTAATGTATTACTAATGTGATCTTCATTCTTGATTCTAACTTGGTGATATCGATATCATATCTATCTTTGAAAATACTCTAGGTCCTCTCAACTGATCAAATAAGTCATCAATTCTTGGCAAGGAATACTTGTTTCTGATTGTTGCTTTGTTCAGTTGTCTATAATTTATACAGAGTCTTAGAGTTCCATTCTTCTTCTTTACAAACAACAAGGGAGCTCCCCAAGGTGACACACTAGGTCTTATGTAAACTTTCTTCAAAATCTCTTCTAAATACATATGCAACTCTTTCAATTCTGGAGTACTCATTATGTAAGTGCTTTAGATGAAGGAATTACACCTGGTACCAAATCTATGGTGAAATCGATCTCTCTCTTAGGTGGGATTCCTAGAAATTCTTGAAATACATCTACAAACTCTTGTAACACTGGGTAATATTTTAGTTTTGGTTCTTTTTCTTCCCTTAGTTCTTCCACATGAGCGACATAGAACTGATAACCTTTCCTAAAACACTTCTTCAACTACAAATTTGTGATATATCTTAGAGATATGGGTCTAGGTATACCTCTCACAGTCACTTGAATTCCCTCTTCATCCAGACAAGTATAAGTTTTGTTAAGACTGTCAAGGATGACATGATGTGCATATAACCAATCCATGCCAATCAACACATCATATGAGCCTAAAGGTATGATGTTTATGTTTGCAAAGGTTTTCAGGTCATTCATTTCCAAAAAACACTTTCTTATAGTTTTTGTGACTTTCCTCTTGGTGCATGTAGCCAACTGCACTAGACTTGCTATCTCAAGCTTGATTTTCTTCACGGGGGGTTCACTCAGTAAAATTGTTACATAGCACGATCGTTCGCATGATATTAAAGAATACCCCTAATTTCACTAAATATTGGAAAATGCATACTAAAATTGTATTGTTGAATCCCCCTCCCAATATGCATTTCCAATTAAGAAAACCCCTAGTTTCACCGGATATTGTAGGTATCCATTTTTATCAACCCATTTTTAACACCCCCTTTATATCATATTATCAAGTTGTAACAAACAGGATCCCTGCCACATCTTAGTATAAGCAAGCAAGATGCTAAATAAAATAATAGTATAATGCTAATAATGACCCCACTAGGATTGCATGGGCGACTGATCAGTTTGTAGCATTGGAGAGTGGAAAACCCAAATAAATAGTATCGGGGAAGGCAAAATGCATAAAACGCAACCTAGTCAAGAGATCAATGATAACAAAGAATGTAAAAGACCGATAGTCCAATTATTAGTGCAATGCTTAGAAAATATGATAATTGAAAATGTTTCACACCACAACCTGTCAATCTATCAATTTTATATCATGTAAATACAAATATAGCCATAGAGAACTCATGTTTTCTATAAGCTTAATAAATTAATCTCCATAAAAATTCAAAATTGAAACCCTTTTTTGGAAGGATGCCCCTACCTTCCTATCAGAACAAACATCATTAATGTTTGAACCCAAATGAACATAGAACAATTCCTTTTACTTTTCAATAACACCATATGATCATGTGCATAGCTTGGATTTGGGTCATTCACAAGATCCAATCAATTGCCTCCACTTCCTCTACATTTATTCTTGCAATCACGAGAATTAACAACATTTAGTTACCTTTTCTTGGGTTATATCTAGTTTTTTTTTTTTAATCTTTAAAGGATAGGGGAAAATATCCACTGTTAGGCTTCAAGCATGCAATAGTTATAAATATGCACAGATAGTGAAACTTATATGATACCATTTCATGGTAACGATAACACATAGGGTATGTAAATAAGGATTTAGAGTTTCACCTATGTTCATGTTAATTCCAATATAATATTAAGACAGATGCCTTGCATATAATAATTGAAATTACAATTATGAATGTGCCAAATATAACTCAATCTAACAACTATTCCTAACTGGCAATGTGAAAATATTAAAGAAGAATATAAAAAGTTGAAATAAATAATTAGTCAAGAGACATTGATCTAACTTTTCTTGGTTCCAGTGAACCAAGAAAGTTTGATCTTGCTTTTCTTGGTTTTCGTGGAGCAAGGTTTAATTGAATCTCAATTCCCACCTTAACCCTAACCTAAAAAATGAAGAGTTTAATCGTTTACCTGAATTCCTACAAAAATACAATACAATTGTTCAAGTCATGAACTCCCATTTAACTACATCTCTTAACTTAAAGATGAAAAACAATATAACATCAATTCAAACCAAGCCTAAATGAGCTATTAAATGAGGATTTCTCAAGGACAATAATCCAAAGAGAATTCCATCAATATTATCATTGGTACACTATTATCAAATTTAAGCAAAACTTAGGATCATAAGCAATATCAAATAAAAATGGAAGGTCCTTAAGTTTTAGGTGGGTATGAATCGATCTTGTGATTTGGACGTATGAATCCAACACACGATTTGGAGGTTATTCCTCAACACTCCCAAATAAAATAACCCCCAATATTTATATTACTATGTCAAATTAAAAACCCCCCTTGACCCCTTAATACGGTGCAATATATTTTTGAGGTTTTTAAGAGTATTCAACCCCCCAATATGAATGGACGTGATATGATATTGCCTCACTAGTGAACCCCCCGTGATTTTCTTCAAATAACATCTCTCAACAATGTTAGGTGGAATGTAATTTTGGCTAGCTCTAAAATAAATCAAAATAGAAATAGGTAGATTAGAAATCTTACATGCTATCTCAATCATCTGACACTGATCATCCACTTGTCTACCATCCTGGGATGCATAGATTCTTGGAATACTTATTCCAATATCACCAATAGTTGAATCTTCTTGAACGTTTTTAAGGATGCTTTCTCTAAGTGGACACTGCTTGGCATAGTGATTCCCCTTACATTTCCAACATTCAACGAGTAGTCTTAGATTTCTATCTAAATGTTCTTCCCCTCTAGTTTTGCTTTGCTCTTGCTGATAGGAATTATCACTGTTTTTGAATGATGGGGTCTTGAATCCATTCCTTATTTGTTCTTGTTTGTCTCTTTTATTATCCTTTCAATATTTCTGATATGGAGCTTTGTTCTTATTCTTATCATATAGGTGCTTTGCTTTCCAACTGGCGTCTTTAAGAGTCTTTGGTATGTCATACAAAATATTATCTTTATAGGAATCTAGTAGACCACTGAGGAACCTATGAATCTTCACTTTCTCCTCCTTTATGAAATTTTCATATTGTAAGAGTTCTAGGAACCTTTTCTCATAAGCTTCCATGGTCATGCAGCCTCGCTTGAGTTAAAAGAACTCCTCCATTTTCTTGTCATAGTAGTGATCTAAGAGATATTCTTTCTGTAATTATTTCTTGAAATTTCTCCAATATATTATATATTCATCAATATATTTCAATTTCACTAGTTGATCCCACCAAATGGATGCTTTACCTTGCAAATGATAGATGGATACTCTTGCTTCCATGTTCAATGTGTACCGATGCAACTAGAAAAAATTTCTAAGACCCAACAACCAAACATCGACATCTTATTCTTGCTTCACTTCTCCATCAAAGGTTAGGGGTTTGATTCTTCATAGTTATCCCACTAGTTCATTATGTGCAAACCTTCTTTGCTTATATCTTACTAGGGATATTTCACGGTTTTTTTATGAGCTACTTGATGAATACTTTTTCTTCTTTTCTATAGAGGGTTTGTGATGAGGTCTTCTTGAGGATGATCTAGATATTTCATAATCTCTTTTTAGTTCATATATTTTGGATTCTTGGATCTTATATTTGGGTTCTTTGCAATTTTTTTAGTTCATGCATGATTTGTTCTTGAATGTGAATGATTATTTCATCATTCTCTCTGCATTTTCTTACTAAATATTCTAGACTTAAGGATTCACTGCTTCTCTTATGTCCATTTGATCTCACTTCTCTTCTTCCAACATACTTCTCTTCAGTGATATATGGCATGTGTCCTTCTTCAAGTTCCATCTATGATCTATGATGTTGTAGCTTCCTCTTCACTGTATTTCTGAGTCTTTACACTAGTACATGTGCACATTTTTCCCATGTAAAATCGTTGATATTGCAACACTTGTACATTGCTATAGCGACGAACCTGACCCTATATTTTTGTTGCAACATTTTCTTCGTTGTATCCACACTTCGAACCTTTCCTCACTATGGAAACAGGAAAGAGATGACATGTGGAGTAAGTGGACACTGTTTAAAAAAAGTATTCACGTCGCTATAGCGACATTAAGCCGTCGCTACAGCGACAGTTCTTCATCATTATACTAGCAGGTCTTTGTTGTTATTGCGACGGAATGAACTTGTTAGTTTCTTTCCCAAGTAGGGCACTTCCGTGGCTATATAGGCGATAGTGAATGTCTGGATATATCTATATTGACAACGAACCATTGCTATAGTGACGTTCCGTCAAGCACATAGCAACAGATTTTCTATACAAGCGACGATCATTCTGTCGCTTGTATAGAAAATATGTCGCTATATTCATGATCGATCGTCTCTATAGAGACAGCCAGACATTCACATAACGACAAATTTTCTATAAAAGTGACGATAATTTCGTCGCTTGTATAGAAAATCCGTCGCTATGTTCATGATAGATCGTCTCTATAGCGACGGAATAGCATTACCTGGTAAAACAATTACCAATTTTGTTCCATCGCTATAGCGACACTGTCTGAGTATTTAAAAAAAAATCAATAGGGTCTGAGTTATTATAGACCCTAAATAGGTAAAAATACATCTTATGCAAAGGACAAATATTATAGACCCTAAATATGAAGGAGATTTGAGGGGGGAGAAAATCCTACTCTTTGTATCTCATTAGTACTACATATTAATTTGATATTGAATTATACTTATTTTTAATATCCATGTTGGATTTTTGGAAATATCCCTTACTTAAGTCCAAACTGTTGTAGATAAGAGACACATCTAACTCATGCATCTAAACAATGTGATTAAATCACAAATGTAAGAAATTCACTAAACTCACAATCCTTTCCATCATTACCTAGTTGGTCTATGTGATCATTTCCTCTGTGTGAGATTCCTTTGTGATCACACCAAGGATTCATTCTTAGATCCCTAATGATATCACTATGCTTCTCCTATGAGAATCTTCTCTTGCTCAAAAGTGTTCTCTAGGTGAGATAATATTGATCATGGTTGCAATCTAGTTTCACATATCATTGCCTTTTTTCTAGGTCCATCCATTTTTTGTGAGTACATTGCATCAATTCTTGGGGTACAAACCCATAAGCTCTAATGGATTTTGAGTAAGTGCACCCTTAACTACGGTATGACTGGTAAAGACTCGGTCTTTATATCGTTGGGGATTAGCTTATAAGTAAAGGTCGAGAAATATTGTACAACAAAAATAATTCCATAATTGTTCAAGAAAGAAAAATAAAAGTGCATTCACTAAATCAAATCAAGAAAGAAAAATAAAAGTGCATTCACTAAATCAAATGGAATTTTTCAATAAGCACAAAACCCACAGTTTGCTAAGAAAGAGATGAGTTCACATTCCTTTTCCCTTATTGATCCCTAAGTATATATCCAATACTAACATAAAAGAGTAAATTTATCTATATTCTACCTCCTCTAGGACTCATTTTGTAAAAGGTGTAGAAAGGGGTATTTAATCATTATGTAAGCAAGTTTTTGCAAATCTATATATATCCTCATATTTACATCATTCTTCTTGGTGACACCAATTGACTCAACCCACTCATTTTCCTTTTTCAGATAAATTATCATAGCATCCAATAAGTTTTAGATCTCTTCCTATACTTTGTCATGTAATTGGTTTCATGTGATATGGCCATTACCTAAAGGATCTGTGTTGGGTTATTCTTCGATTTCAAATCTTTAAACTCCCTGGGAAATTATTTAAAATCAAGGTAGATATAAGAGATTACATCAAAAATATTCTTGAATATATTTCTTTGAGTACTATTTTGTCATCACAGTAATCAACTATCTCCAAATTCTTATCTAGACAAGCATGTTAAAGAAGATGTTCGCACCCTGCTTTTGATAGTGAAACTGGCAATGAAATAAATATGGTTCACAGATCCACATATCAATGTTTTCTTTATGCACTATATAATTCTCTCAAGGATAATTAGATAATTTATATAGCCTGAATGCGTGCCCAATGTTTGAAGAATGCTGAAACAAAATTTGATATGTTTTGAATCTTCAAGTATCTATGATAGGAGGTGTGCATTTTGATCTTGTAAATAAGATACTCTATGATTTTCTATTAATTTCAAATTCATTCATCTATGACTCCTCTCATTCATTAGAAATCATCGAAACTTCCTTTACCTTTGCATCTTGATTATTATCCTTGATGGTAGCGCCATTGGCATTTTGTTTATACTTTGAGTTCTGATGATAGGTCCACTACACTACCTCTAGATCTTTCAGCCTTGTTTTCAAATCGATGATAAGAAGAAGATCTAACTTGTTTTCTAGTAACAACAATTTGGCATTGAGTAGTTGAAATATATGAGATGAAAAACGACCTCTAGAAACAATATAAAAAACATATACCTACCAAAAATTTGGGTGTAATGATATCCTTAGATTTATACAATTTGAATACATGGTTCATCATTGATCAATACATAGTAATACAAGCATGGCGAATTTTGTAGGTATGCATGTTGTTTGAAAAATATAGTCTTGAATATTGGACAACTATTTGTCAGGAAAGAGCTCAAGAAAGTATTGTTCCTATGTTTATTTGAATAGGAAGATTGATTATAAGTTCTCAAAACATATCTATTGTCTATGTACCTCATAAACGATCTAGGATCCTTTTTATTAAATTCCTTTATTCAATTAAATTATCTATTTCAAATATATGCTTAGTGTATCGATCTGGTGAGCTACAATGTACTTTATGTGAATACTATTGTCATCTAGGCATTTTAATAAAGTAGGGATTCCCCCCCCCGTCATATGTGACTTTGGATATTTACTATGACCAAATTGAACATGTGATATCCTAGAGGAAAGTGTGAAGGTATACCCATATGGATACAACAACTATGTTGAGATTAGACCTAAAGATTGTTTGACATTTATATTTACTTGCATTTCACATTAAATCCATGACACTACTATTTCACTACTCTTTAAATAAAATAAAATAAAATAACAAAATAATCAAACACTCGTATGAGTTATGGGATGCATGTATATCTCTTTGAAGAGAGTAGTTACCTTCATACACATAATTGTCTAGAGAAAAGTGTGCATATCTTATATGTAGATTTACCCCCTATTTTTCTCAGAGACTGAAAAGTCTAAATGACCTTCAAGGGATAGATTGCTTAGAAGAATAAGGTTTTAATGTTGATGGTCACTAATTTTAAAACATGATCATGTTACTTAATCATTGGTTTGAATGTGATTATCCTTTTATCTCCTCATAGCTATCTCTTTGAAGATAATCGTTAGCCTCTACATACGAAACTATCTATGATTATTGGGAAGAGCTTGTTTATGCAAGGATTAGGGGAAATACCAAATTATTCAAACAAGAAGTATAGTATCTTTTGTTAGGTTATGTGCCAATTTTTCATCTCGTGGTGCATGGACGAATTGTATTAATTTTTAGTTCAAAACCAACTCCTCTGAAGGTTCTATGATTGCATTGGATTTGGGTGCACATGTCAGTATCTTTGAAGAGGTGGAGCTTGTAATTTGATCCATGAAAGGAGAATACATCATTACAATCAGTATGGGTGAAACTCCTTAGGTTTCCTCTGGATTTCTAGTTAATGTATTCCTTCAAGGAAATTGGTAATATCATTGGTCAATTCTTAGAAGTGTATAGTTACTAGCAAAAAGCAATACATGCACCATTCCCACATATTGGTCACACCAGATCTGTCACGTCCCCTCCCATCCAACAAGCTAGATGGAGAGGATCGTGACGGTTGAACCGGGCATCCAGCCCCATACATTGAAATCAAACATTCGAATTGGAGAATAAAAATGCATACACATTCACATAATACATAAGAGAGGTATGAAGATGCATAATTATCAGAAATCACAGCGGAATTTAAGAATTTCACATCCATCATACATTCATAACATTCATCAAATGATAATTGCCAATTTACACAAGAGAATACTTATCTCAATAAGGCAGTCCCACGCAACTGGCTATGCAACTGCAACGTTCCACCCAACCATAGGCCAGTGTGCTCCTTAATCTCTCAGCACCACTGCCACCCCCGAGCTGGGCATGATCTCTACAAGGAACCAGGGAACAGCAGACTCACACATAGCCAAGCATACACCAAAATGAGCCAAGCCAATCTACAATTGGGTTTATCAGGCTGCTAGGAGATGGAAAGGAAGAATTGCTAAGCTAGTGAGCTCAACTACAGAGCTATGGGTACCTCTCTCAGATCTATCTAGCTTGGCACTCACAATGCCTACACACCCAACACCAGGAAGTATTCTCTTCACTGCCATACAGTCCCTCAAGCCATACCTTCCTCTCTAGTGCTCTCAGGGTGTGCATAGAAAAGTAGCCAGCCCTCTTAATCTTCTTGAGAGGATACTCCCTACACTAGGTTTATCAAGCCAATTCTGTCCACTACCATTCCAGTTTCTTGCTCATGGGTTCCAAACAAAACAGGGATGCACCCAACAGCAACCTACACTTGTTGAGCATGAGAAAACGTTTCCAACAGCGGGATGCATGAGATGGGGTTTCCTGGACTTCAGAAAAACGTGGGTAGACTCAAAACGTATTGGCACTTTGGAAATTCGACTGGGGAAACAAAACCCATTCCAGAAAAACACCCTAGGGCCAAAAACGCCCTCACCCTCGATCCCAATTCGCGTCCCTCCTTCCCCAGCTGTTACACAATCCAAAAACGAGTTTCTGGGCATGGAAAAAAAACAGGGTTATGGTGAAAAACGTGAGGATAACTTCCTGTGAGCTCAAGCTGCGTGAGAGGAAGAACGTAATGCATGAGGAATGGCCTTGGGTAGCATTTCGTGGGGGTTTTCTTGCCCAGCAAGCCAAAAATACGATTTTCAGGTTGGTAGCTTGCCCATGCACGAAAATCTGACTGCCATACCTCTCCCATCCCAAGACATTAACTGCCTTAACCAATTTCTTGGAAGAATTAAATGATTGGGTACATGAGACAAAATGGGTAGTTGGTGGTTTATGGGTTTCCCTATTGACACATGGATTAATACCCTTGGCTCAAGGGTTTGAATAATTTCCCTCCCTATTCCTTGTAGAACCATGCCCCATCTCTTTTGTTGCATTGCATAGCTAGTTGTGGGTATCTTTCATTAAAATTCGAAATTACATGATGTCTTATATACATTGTGCCCATCTCGCACAGGAACCACAGGCATCTGTTTTAATTTCCGATACATGAAACGCTAAATCAATGGTGGGGCCTTGGCCTTGAGCTCCTCACCATGATTAAGTTGCAATATTTACATCATTTACAAAGGGGGTCAAAATGGGGACGTGACAAGATCTAAGGGATGACCTAGCATAGGAAATAGTTTAGTTTAATAAAGAAATGCAGCATTGTCAGGTATTAGGCCATGTAGGCATCCCAATAATATGTATTATATGCCATTCCTATGGTCATCTAGTGACCAAAATTTCAAATGTGCACTAAAATGTTCAAAGAAAGTGCAGGTTAAAAAAAATTGGATTCCCTAAATGCAGATAAAGGGAAGGTACATAAATGGGATATGGAGGAATCAAACATAATGGAAGGGGGGGCATGTAAATACCTATTCAAATAAGGAAGAATATTTTATAGTATTGGGTGCAAAAGAGTCTCAACTGATACATGTTTAAGGGGGCACTCATAGGATCCTTGTGATACACAAAAAGTATGTAAAATAATAAAGATGTGGGTATGAAAAATTCTCAACAAAATGCACCATTAGAAGCTTAACCAAAACTTGGCTTAATAAATTTCCAATTTCCCCTACAATTTCTATAAAATGTTAAGGAAAATCTTTTTGTTTAGACCAAAATTTATAGACATATCTGGGGATTAATAACATAGCTTCTCCTATGGGAAAAAATGGAACCTTTGAAAATGTTAAGGAAATTTATGTCTCATTTGCATTTTCCATTTCTTATGCTCTATTACATGAACCTATCTAGGAAGTTATTGTAAGATCTTGACCTACATATTTCATGCCTTACAAGCTGATATTTCATGTAGTCTAGGGTATATGAGATAATGTGTCATGGTGTTAATGTGTTTGCATTCATAAAATTGACTAAAAATGATTAAAAACACTTGTAAGCCACCACAAGGAAGGATATAATAAATATAACCTTGTGATCCAACCTCCAATAAATATGGCACAGTTTCCATGTTGTATGTATTACTACAGTACAATAAAATTTTGTAATTATTGTGGAAAAGAAAAAACATACCTCAATATCCTTCAAGTCCAGCATGTCCCAAAAACAATAAGCTACAATAACCATTAAAGTAATGAAACAATAACAATAATAATAGTAGAAATTTATATCAGATCTGAACCAATTATAAACTCAACATCATATGTTGGGGCAGACCTCCCTTATCCTCAGACTTCAACCTCATAGTGTTAGGTTACTTGCATCAGACTCAACTAGACCAACATACCTGTGAAAGGAGAGAACCCAGAATTGGAAAAGACCCTAAAATAGATCATCCAACCCTTACAAATCAAAAACAGTAGCAGCACAGCAGTACAACCAAATCACAATAAAAAACAACAAGTACTCCAAAAAATTCATATAAGGTAGCGCTATGGTGGATGGAACCTAAGGAGGGATCTTAAGGTCAATGTAAGGGTGGAAAACAATCCTAAGGGGTCATGCTAATCATAAACAAGCTAGACGTCAACATTTAAGGGTTGTATAGCTAAATGTTGTTAAATTTAAACCAAATAGACTAGCAAGATCACTGAAAGAAACATAATCACAAGATAGACACAGAATTTACCCTGGGAAACCCTCATGGGGTAGAAAACCCAGCAAAGATTTCCTCAATAAGATGATCAATCAAAATACAAGATGTGCTCCCTCCTTCTCTACCTCCTTAGCAGACCTCCCAGACAAGTGCACTACTTTTCTGAGTTGTACAAGTGTGTCTAATGAGGAGCTCACCTCCTCTATTTATATTAGTTCCCGACTGACTAAAAACCCTAATGGGGCCGACCTCTCCTAGAGAAGTCTAATAACCCCTAAAATATAAGATCAAGGCCGACCCCCACATGGTGGGTCTAATAACCCTAGTTACCACAACCCATCGGAGGAATAATCATCTCCGGATACATAATAGGGTTACCTCGGAGGGATGAAACATCTCCGAAATAATAATGTACAAATATAATATTCTTAGAAGTTACAATATTCAACACTCCCCCTTAACGAGAAGGATATTATAACAACATCTGCAGGAGCAAGGAGTCGTCGACTACATCATACATGATACATCTATAAATCATCGGAAGCTTTCTTCAATTCATCATCATTAGTAACCCAACCAGTTACTGAAACATCAACATCATCAGTATCGTCATCACACGATCATCAACATCGTCATCATACAATCATCAGCATCGGAATCACACGATCATCAGCATCATCATCATACAATCATCAGCATCGTCATCACACGATCATCAGCATCGTCATCACACGATCATCAACATCGTCATCGCACGAACATCAGCACGATCATCAGCATCGTTATCACGCGATCATCATCATCGTCATCACACGATCATTAGCATAGTCATCATACGATCATCAGCATCGTCATCATACGATCATCAGCATCGTCATCATACGATCATCAGCATCATCATCATCAGCATCGTCATCATACAATCATCAGCATCGTCATCATCAGCATCGTCATCATCAACATCGTCATCATACGATCATCAGCATCGTCATCATCAGCATCGTCATCATACGATCATCAGCATCGTCATCATATGATCATATTACAGGATGATCAATCCTACTCTCTTTAGGACATAGGTCCATGGATGATGCAATCCTGTCATGTACCTTTTGAACCGAGGTCCAAGGATGATCCAGTCCTACCATCTACCTTTTGAACCGAGGTCCAAGGACGATCCAGTCCTGTCATTCAATTCTCGGAGACCTCATGTCTACGGCTCAATTCAAAGGACCAAAGTCCGAGGATGATCCAATCCTCAACCGTACATTTAGGACCATGTCCAGGGATGACTTAATCCTTAACTGTACATTTAGGACCACGTCCAAGGATGACTTAATCCTCAACCGTACATTTAGGACCGCGTCCAAGGATGACTTAATCCTCAACCGTACATTTAGGACCACGTCCAAGAATGACTTAATCCTCAACCGTACATTTAGGACCACGTCCAAGGATGACTTAATCCTCAACCGTACATTTAGGACCACGTCCAAGGATGACTTAATCCTCAACCGTACATTTAGGACCACGTCCAAGGATGACTTAATCCTCAACCGTACATTTAGGACTACGTCCAAGGATGACTTAATCCTCAACCGTCCACCAAGGACTTCATTCTCGAAGACATATGTCTACGGCTCTCTTTAGGACTGAAGTCTAGGGATGATCCAATCCTCACATGTCCACCAAGGAATTCATCCTCGAAGACATATGTCTACGGCTCTCTTTAGGACTGAAGTCCAGGAATGATCCAATCCCCTCATCAATATAGATACTAGTATCCTCATCCATACAAGTACATCATTAAAATATGTATTCTCATCAATGCATCAAAGCACATATACATATATCGTGCATCCTCATCAATACATATATCATCATCAATATATAAATCATCAAAACATGTATCCTCATATATCATCAAAGCATGTATTCTTATCAATACATAAATCATCAAAACATGTATCCTCATCAATACATCAAAGCATGTATTCTTATCAATACATAATCTCATCAAAATATGTATCCTCATATATCATCAAAGCAAATACATAAATCATCAAAACATGTATCCTCATCAATACATCAAAGCATGTATCATCAAAGTAAAAGGAAAAATAGTGTAAGTGTTCTAAGTGTAAGAAATCTAAATCTAAATAGGCATAAATAACAAATAGTGGTAAACATGTATCCTCATCATTAGTGACGATACTACTCCCCCTTTCAAGGAGGGTCTTTTAGAGCTACACCAAGCTTGTCTCGGAAGTGTTCAAATTTCACACGAGACAGGGGTTTGGTTAATATATCAGCAACTTGTTCTTCAGTACTTATATATTTGAGTTTGATAGCTCCTTTCTGCACCATGTCTCGTATGTAAAAGTATCGGATCTCTATGTGTTTTGATTTATCGTGGAATACAGGATTTTCTGTCATTTTGATGCAACTTTGATTGTCACACATGATCACAGTGGGATCCATCTCTAAATCAAATATTCCAGATAATAGTTTTCGAATCCATACTGCTTCACAGCTAGCGGAGCAGGAATCTATGTATTCTGCTTCAGGAGTGCAAAGAGCCACATTGGATTGTTTCTTGTTGAACCATGAGATCATGGCAGATCCAAGACCATAGCATCCACCTAATGTACTCTTTATGTTTGAGATACTTCCTTCCCAATCAGAGTTTGAGTAACCATGTAAATTGAGTTCATGATTTCTAAGATAATATAGACCAAAATCTAAGGTACCTTTTAGGTACCTCATCACATGCTTTGCAGCTATTAAGTGAACCTTTCTGGGTTCTACAAGATACTGACTCAGGGTATTTACGGCAAAGCATATATGTGGCCTAGTATTTGTTAAATACATTAAAGACCCAATGATTTGTCTATATAGAGTTATGTCCACTAATTCTAATGTGTCATTAATTAATAACTTCAAGTTGGAGTCCAAGGGAGTGGAAATGGCTTTACACTCCAACATATCAAATATTTTTATAATCTCCACAGCATACTTACCTTGATTTATAAAGATTCCTTTTGGTTCTTGCCATACTTCTAGACCTAAGAAGTAGTGCATTAATCCGAGATCTTTCATCTCGAATTCTGAAGAAAACTTCTTCTTGCATTCAATAATCTGTTTCTCATTTTTGGTTAGAAATAGATCATCTACATATAATAGTAGTATAACTGGTTCATCATTCATTACCTTAAGATAAAGATTAGGGTCAGCTTTACTCTTGGTAAAGCCCATGCTTGTTAATAAATTGTCAATCCTTCCGTACCAAGCTTTGGGAGCTTGCTTTAATCCATATAATGCCTTTTTCAGCTTGCATACATGAGTTCTCCCATCTTTAACCTCGAACCCTTGTGGTTTCTCTATGTACACTTCTTCTTCAATTACACCATTCAGAAAAGCTGTCTTAACATCCATTTAATGTAGTTTCCACTTCATCATGGATGCAAGTGCCATGATAGTTCTAATTGAAGTATACCTAGCAACTGGTGCAAATGTTTCTTCATAGTCAATTCCCTCTTTCTGAGAGAATCCTCAGGCTACAAATCTTGCCTTATATTTTTCACTGCTACCATTTGCAGCATGTTTTATCTTAAAGATCCATTTGGATGAAACTACACTTTTATCTTTTGGTTTGGGAACTATATCCCAAACATCATTTTTCATTATTGACTGATATTCTTCTGTCATTGCTTCTACCCATTCTTTCTTTTGAGCTGCTTCTTCATAGCTAGTAGGATGTTGATCCACAAGATCACACATCAAGGCTACATAGTTGGATACTAGCTTTGGTTTCTTTCTTTCCCTAGTGGATCCTTTAGGAGCTCCATATCTTTTAGCTCCTTGAATAATGTCTCTAGCCCATGCTCGCCTTCTTTTCCTAGATGGATCTGAAATAGGGGGTTCTTGTGGTTCTATCATGTCATGATCCTCTGGAGCATCATCTTCAGGAATGTGCACAGCTTCTGTGATTCTAGGAGGTGTATCTTCTTCATATATTTCTTCAAGTTGACACTTCCTGGATTTCTTGAGAGCTGCTTCTTCATCAAATGTTACATCTCTACTTATTTCCATATGATGAAAACCTGGTATGTAAATTCTGAAGGCTTTGTATGATTCACAGTATCCAACAAATATCCCCTTCTTACCAGAGGGATCCAACTTGGTTCTCTTTTCTTTTGGAATGTGAATGTACACAGGACAACCAAATATTTTGAGATGACTTACCTCAGGCTTCTTTCCTGTGAACACTTCTTCTGGAGTTTTGAATTCAAGAGCACTATGGGAAAGTCTATTCTGCACATAGACTGTTGTCCTAGCTGGTTCAGCCCATAAATACATAGGTAGATCTTGATCATGTATCATAGTTTTTACAGCTTCCATTATGGTTCTATTCTTTCTTTCAGCCACCCCATTTTGTTGGGGATTGTAGGGAGTGGTTAGTTCCCTCTTGATTCCAGCTTCTTTACAAAAGTCTTCAAAGTCCTTTGAAGTATATTCTCCCCCATTATCTGTTCTGAGAATCTTGATTTTCTTTTCTGATAGATTTTCAATTAAGGCCTTGAACTCTTTGAATTTTCCAAAAACTTCATTCTTACCTTTTAGAAAGTATATCCATGTCTTCCTTGAATAGTCATCAATGAATGAAAGATAGTATTCAAAACCACTTAGGGAAGTGGTGGGCATTGGTCCACATACATCTGAATGTACTAGCTCCAAAATGTTCTTAGTCTTTGTTTCACTTTTTGGAAAAGGGTTCTTGATATTCTTCCCTTTTTCACATCCTTTGCATGAGCCATTATGATCAACCCTTTGAGTCTGGTAAACCTATGACCACCTTGCTTACATGGGGTAGGGCTTTATAGTTAATGTGAGCTAATATTCTGTGCCATAGATCACTGGGACTAGATGTTTCATGAGCAAGGGCAACTTCTGGATGTCCCTTGAGCTTATAGAGGCCTCCTTCCTCTTCACCAATGATAACTGCATCTTCAATAGATTTTCCTTTGGGCCACATAAGTACTTGACCATCTATGAAGGCAACTCTAGAACCTTTCTTATCTAGTGCTGAGATAGAGAGTAGGTTTTTCTTCAAACCTGGCACATATAAAATTTCTTTCATCTTCAAGGGTGTTCCAGAATCTAGCTTGTAGCTTGCTTCACCAATCCCCTTGATGGGATATTGGTAATCATTTCCTAGAGATACCTTTTGTGAAGAAGAATTTTCTTCAAGATTTGAGAAAGTCTTTCTTTGACCTGTCATGTGCTTAGAGGCACCACTATCAATGAGCCATGTATCTTCTACAGGAGATACAGATCCAAAGAGTGCAGAGAATAGGACATATTCTTCTAGATCTTCTTTCTTTACTTTAGATCTTTTCCTTCGAGGCCTTTCCTCTTCCTCTTCTTCTTCTTCTTCTTCTTGCTCTTCTTCTTCACTATCATCTTCTGCCATATGTGCATGGTGTCTTTTGTGTACAAACTTCTTCTTCTTTTGTGAAGGAAAAAATTTGGAAATGTGTCCTAGTTTAAGACAATTGTAACACTGGACTGTGGAGAGATCTCTTACTGGATTGGGTCCTCTATTCCTTTTAAATTTAGAGAAGTGTTGATATCCTTTGTGGTCAAATTTCTTGAAGTGACCCATTCTTCTTCTCTTGGTGTGAGTAGCCAAGGCTTGGTCATCCTCCTTGAGAAGTGCTTCTCTGTTGGCTACCCTAGCCTCTTCTCGAACACAATCCTCCCATACTACATCAAACTTCATACTTTCTTTTCTGGCACACATAGTTTGTATAAATGACTCCCCAGGTCTAGTGAGGCCATTTAGAGCAGTCATCACAAGTTCATCTTCATCAAGAGTATCACCAATGGCATCTAGTTGCTCCTTCATTTGGGAGACCCTTGAGAAGTAGTCTTGAATGGATTCCCCTTTGTTCATCTTGGTACTCTTCAACTGAGTTCTTAGGTTCATCTTCCTATTGATGTTCTTTCCCTCATACATTCTTCCTAGGGCATCATACATCTCTTTTGGAGTTTTCTTGGAAGCCACTTGGGGAATCAAGTGGTCCTTAATGGAATCAGCTATGATTCTCTTTTCCCTAATCAAATCCTTTCTATGCTTCTCTTTGGCTTCATCTCCTTCAGGTTCTGCAACTTCATCCTTGATGTACTGAGCAAGATCATTCTCTTCAAGAATGAGACCAATTCTATATTTCCATGCCCATAAATTCTCTATACCTTCTAACTTGTCTTCAAGCTTAGCGCTTGGAGCCATCTTCTCTTGGGGGAGTCCAAGAGACAAGATATAGAACAATACTTACCTGGAAACTTTAACCTTTTTACTTTTCCGGATCCTGGGACAAAATTTCTGGTTTATCGCACTTTTGGTAAAACTAGGGTTTGACTTTCCCGAAGTTCTACCCAACCAAAAAGTTCGATCTAGGGCTCAAAAGATTGGCTTTGAGAAGGGCTATCCAGCCATGTAATCAGAATTCAACAATACCAACTTTTTGCTGAAACCCTAAATTTCACCGGAGAGAGAGAGAGAGATATTCTTACCTTGTGAAAGATGTCCTATTCAGGCTAGCTCTGATACCATGTTAAGTTTAAACCAAATAGACTAGCAAGATCACTGAAAGAAACATAATCACAAGATAGACACAGAATTTACCCTGGGAAACCCTCATGGGGTAGAAAACCTAGCAAAGCTTTCCTCAATAAGATGATCAACCAAAATACAAGATGTACTCCCTCCTTTTCTACCTCCTTAGCATACCTCCTAGACAAGTGCGCTACTTTTCTGAGTTGTACAAGTGTGTCTAATGAGGAGCTCACCTCCTCTATTTATATTAGTTCCCAACTGACTAAAAACCCCAATGGGGCCGACCTCTCCTGGAGAAGTCTAATGACCCCTAAAATATAAGATCAGGGCCGACCCCCACATGGTGGGTCTAATAACCCTAGTTACCACAACCCATTGGAGGAATAATCATCTCCAGATACATAATAGGGTTACCTCGGAGGGATGAAACATCTCAGGAATAATAATGTACAAATATAATATTCTTAGAAGTTACAATATTCAACAAATGTTACCATGCAAGGTTCAATCACAAGTCACGAAAAGGATAAACATCACATACAAGTAAACATGCAAGTCAACATAACATAACAAGGCAACAAGACTTCATACTAGGCTCATGCACATCAATTCAACGTGACGGTAGGTTACCCGAACTTCTCAATTGTATGCGGTCATACGTCTCATGTGTCTCATGCAAAGAG
This sequence comes from Larix kaempferi, assembly GCA_027924585.1. Taxonomy (NCBI): domain Eukaryota; kingdom Viridiplantae; phylum Streptophyta; class Pinopsida; order Pinales; family Pinaceae; genus Larix; species Larix kaempferi. The sequence goes on from BSBM01000464.1 coordinate 11,494,417, forward strand.
TGGAAGCTCATAATCATTATCCTTGGATAAGGAAGCTCATGTGTTCATCTCATCTTCCTCAGGTTAACTCAGTAAGGGGTGTGTTAGTTTTGTACCTAGGGATGTGTTCCCCTAGTGATTTTAGCCTAAGTCACTAAGAAGGGGGAAAAGTGACCCTCACATTAAAAACACATTTAATGAGACTTTATGTTTTTAAAGTCACTTTTTGTCTAAAGTTAAAGTGGGTGAGCAATAAATTATTTAAGTGATTTAAGTAATGTGACTTTTGCTCTCATCTAATCCTAGCCTTTGGATTGAGAGATTCACCACCGTTGGATTAGAATCCCATTTAGGGATTGGAGAAAAAGGGAGGGAAGCTCCAAACCTAATCTCATTTGTTGCATGAATGAAGTGAGAGAGGTCGAGAGAGTACAGCAGGGTAGCACGAATTCCTAGGAGTAGACAGGCATAGGAATCGAGGGAGTCTTCAACAAATTTTTGGGCACATTTCCCAACACGATCGTACAGCATATCTGAGCACAAATATCGAGGAAGTCCTGGGCACGCAGACCGAGAACTACAGCACTGGAATCGAGGTGTTTTTGGGCACACATTCCGAGAATCCCAGCACGAGTTTCAAGGTAGTTCACAGGTTCAATTCCCTAGACAGGCTCAGGTTCCAAGACAGTGAATATGAGCACCATTCCCGAGGCAGTTTTTTGCTCAGCTTGTGAAGAAGGTATAGGGCACGGGTTTCATAGTATCAGCATGATTTTCTAAAAGATATCAGCACAGAAATCGAGGAACTATCAGCACAGAAATCGAGGGTGATTTCAGTCATTGTTCTTTGCACAGAATTCGAGGTACTTGGCACAGAACTCGAGGAGAACTCAGTGGTACGGACTGTGTATTTTCCAGCACAGTTTATGAGTAAATTTTGGCATGTATTTCTAAGATATGGGCACACAAAACGAGGTTCTGTTTGGTGCACATCTTTCCAGAAAGATTCTGCTGAGTGGTGAAGATAAGTTAAATTCTTCATTGTAATGCTGTGATGAATATTTTGCTGATGAAATAATATCTCTCTCTCAACTGGTTTTCCCCGTGGGGGTTTTTCCAGGGCTTGATTTGGCCAAAAATCTCTGAGTCATTTTTATGTGTGAATGTTGCTAAATGTGTTTACAGCCTGTTAGTAGCATTGTATTGCGTGTTTGAATGTTACAGAAATATTTATAAGTAACCTACAGCCAATGCAAAACCGGCTATAGGTGAAAACCACAAATTGTTAACACAAACCAGCAGTCAATATCAGTGCAAAAAATTCTACATGGTATCAGAGCAAAGGGGGTAGAAAATAAGTTAGTTTGCAAACACACATAAAAATTGCAGCACTCAGAAATTTCAGTATTCTTACCTTCTGTTAGTGGGCAGCGTTCTATTGGGTTGATTTTCAGATGGCTACAGGTTTGAGGATTGAAGACAGTTTGAATGGGACAGAAAAGTTTGTGCCTTGGAAGGCCAGAATTTTGTTGCTTTTGGAGGAGAATGAGTTATGGGTGGAGGTGGTGAGGAACACCACCACCAACCCCATTACCATTCCAGATGGCTCGGATGCTACAGCTCTTTCAACCTTCAACAATAAAGACTGTAAGGCTAGGAGAATCATACTTGATGCAGTAAAAGACCACATCATCCCTCACATTTTCGGGAATTCCAAGGCACATGAGATGTGGAGTGCCTTGATCAGCTTGTATGAGAGCTCCAACGAGAACAGGAAGATGGATCTCAAGGAGAAGCTCAAGAGTATCAAAATGAATGGAGGAGAGGGAGTCACAGCTTACCTCACTAGGATTTCTGCAGTTCAGGATGAATTGGCAGCGGTTGGTGAAGTAGTATCCCCTACAGAGCTAGTATGCACAACAGTGAATGGGGCTTCAAGGCCCTGGAGTGCATTTGTGCAGGCCATTGTGGGCAGGGAGAACCTACCATCTTGGGAGAGGTTGTGGGATGACTTTGTGCAGGAGGAGACCAGGAGGGGTCTCATACAGGGCAGTTCATCAGGTGGTGGGGAAGATGAGGAGAACATGGCACTGACAGCCAAGGGGAAGAAGAAGAAGGATCCCAAGAAGAATGGGGCCAAGGGGCAGCAGCAGCAGCAGCATCCACAAGGTGGGAAGAAGAAGGACTTGAGTAAAATCAAGTGCTACTGTTGTCAGGCGTTTAGGCACTACGCATCTCAGTGTCCAAACAAGAAGAGGAAGAACAGACAACAGACAATAGCCTTAGCAGATATTGATGAGTTTGGTGACAGGTTTCAGAGGGAGTTTTCCCTATATGCTGGACAAAGTGAGAGAGAGAGATTCTCCTTAGCCACCAGCATTGACATGGATTTGGAGATTGAGCACTCATTATTGATAGGGCATCAGATAGGTCCATCCACCACTGGTACGTTGTATATTGACAGCGGAGCCTCAAGACACATGATAGGTACTCGAGAGTTCTTCTCCGAGTTATCACGGACAGAGAGAGAGGTGGAGGTGGTACTTGGTGACAACACCATTGTTAGAGCAGTGGGTCAGGGGACAGTTATATTTGAGAGGGAGTCCATGAGTCCCATGACTTTGAGGGATGTGTTGTACGTCCTTGGGCTGAAAAAGAACCTTGTTTTAGTTTCCACGATTGAGGACATGGGTCTTGGGGTGTGCTTCTCAGATGGGAGAGTGCAGGTGTTTCCCAAGACCATAGGTGTATCTACTCCCATGGATATTGGAGTCAGATGTGGATGACTGTACAAGTTATTGTTTCAGCCACAGCATGCTCTAGCACACAGCAGCAGCAGCAGCAGTGAGCTATGTGAGTTATGGCACAGGAGGATGGCCCATTTACATCACCCCGCTCTGAGAGTGTTGAGGAGCATGGTCATAGGTTTACCTGAGTTTGACACAGAGCAGAGTGATGTGTGCAGAGGGTGTGCTTTGGGAAAGTACACCAAGACCGTGTTTCCTAGTAGTGACACGAGAGCAGCAGGAGTGCTCGACCTGATTCATTCTGACATTTGTGGTCCTATGTCCACAGTTTCCTTGACTGGCCATGAGTACTATATCAGCTTCATTGATGACTACTCCAGGAAGACTTGGATCTACTTCTTGAGGAGCATGAAGTCCCCACTTGTATTGAGTGTATTCCAAGGGTTCAAAGCCCTTGTGGAGAAGCAAACGGGGAAGAAGATCAGGATGTTGAGATTAGACAACGGGGGTGAGTATACCTCCAAGGAGTTTAGCGCTTTCTGCAGGCAGGAGGGTATACAATGACAGTTGATAGTTCCCTACACTCCTGAGCAGAATGGAGTAGCAGAGAGAAAGAAAGGGTCGATCGTTTGAGCAGCGAGAGCCATGCTTCATGATCAGGGGTTACCGTTCTTTCTATGGGCAGAGGCTTGCAACACTGCAGTGTATCTGCAGAACATGAGTCCCCAGCGTGCCTTGGGGAGGATGACTCCAGAGGAGATGTATTCAGGCAAGAAGCCTGAGGTGAGCCATTTTCGGATATTTGGCTCTCTGACTTACTCTCACGTCCCCTCTGAGAGGAGGACGAAGTTCGAGCCCACCGCAGAGAGAGGCATCTTTGTGGGTTACGACGAGACTTCGAAGGCGTATCGACTTTACATTCCTGGCCAGAGGAGAGTTGTAGTTAGGCGGGAGGTGAAGTTTGATGAGGAGAGGGCATTCAGGAAGTCGAGAGAGATGGATCAGGGGGAGCCACCAGCTCCCACACCTCAGTTGAGTCAGGCTTCTTCCATATAGGTTTCAGGTCCGCGGGTTTCTGGGGGGACTGGATCACAGAGTGCAGTCACAGGTTCTACAGGGTCAGTGGTTCAGATTACAGGTACTTCAGGGATAGGTACATGGACAAGTTCAGGGGTTGGCACAGGTTCAGGATCACAGGTTTCAGGCTCACAGATTGCAGGGTCTTCAGGGACTAGTTCATCAGCTACAGGTCCTAGGGGTGTTAGACCTCATGCTTCAGGCACTTCCTCAGATGAGGACACACCAGTTTGGGAGGAGCCTTCAAGGAAGAAGAATCCTAAGTGGCTTCAGGACACCTTGAAGGAAGTAGAGGCATTTGGAAGACCTCAGGAGCAGATCAGGACAATTGTTGAGCCAGACAGATATGAGATGGCCCTTGTTGCGAGTCTTCGTGACTCTACGCCTTCTACATTTGAGGAGGCTTCTCAGCATCAGGTATGGAGAGATGCCATGATGGAAGAGTACCATTCCATCATGAAGAATGATGCATGGGGGATTGTGCCGAGACCTGAGGGGAAGTCAGTTGTGACTTCCAAGTGGCTCTACAAGGTCAAGCATGCTGCTGATGGCAGTGTAGAGAAATTCAAGGCTCGATTTGTGGCTAGGGGGTTCTCACAAGTTGAGGGAGTCGACTACGATGAGACTTTTTCTCTAGTGGCTCGGTATTCCTCTATCAGGGCAGTGATATCGATTGCAGCAGAGATGGGTTGGAAGATCCACCAGATGGATGTGAAGACCGCATTTCTCAATGGTCTTCTGCAGGAGGAGGTGTATTTGGAGTAGCCACAGGGATTCGAGATACATGGGAGAGATTCTCATGTGTGCAGGCTTAGGAAAGCCTTATACGGTCTGAAGCAACCTCCTAGAGCTTGGTACTCTAGGATAGATGCATATCTGACTTCGATGGGATTCCAGAAGAGTGAGGCTGATCCCAACCTATACTACATTGTGGTTGGTGGAGATCCACTCATTCTTTTGCTATATGTTGATGATTTATCTATCACTGGAGATGAGCGTCTTATTGCTCAGTGCAAGAGAGATCTTGCAGCTGAGTATGAGATGACAGATATTGGGTTGATGCATTACTATTTGGGGATGGAGGTATGGCAGGAGCCAGGACATATTTTCCTAGGACAGGGGAAGAATGCTGCAGATATTTTGAAGACTTTTCGGATGGACGACTGCAGGCCTATGTCTACACCTATGATCACCAACTTGAAGAAACTTCATGCTTCAGATGGTAAGTTGGTGGATCCCACACTATATCGTAAGATCATCGGATCGTTGATGTATCTGGTCAACACCAGGCCAGACTTGTGCTTTGCAGTCAACACTCTTAGCCAGTTCATGGTGCAGCCTAGGAGTGTACACTGGAGTGCTGCAAAGCACATCTTGAGATACCTTGCAGGGACAATGGATTATGGTCTGGACTACAGGGGTTCAGGTGGAGTCAGCTTGATTGGGTTCACAGATTCGGACTGGGCAGGTTGTGTGAGGGACCGGAAGAGCACTTCCGGTTGCTGTTTCAGCTTGGGCTCGGCAGCAGTGTCGTGGTTCAATAGGAAACAGAAGTCCGTTGCATTGAGTTATGCTGAGGATGAGTATATGGAAGGCAGTCAGGCGACTTGCGAAGCACTGTGGCTTTGTAAGTTATTGGAAGATTTATTTGATCAGCAGATGAGACCTACGGTGATTTACTACGACAATCAGAGTTGCATTCAGCTCTCTGAGAATCTGGTTTTTCATGACAGGTCAAAGCACATTGAGATCAGGTACCACTTCATTCAGGACTACGTTCAGAGAGGGGCAGTTGAGCTACAGTATATATCCACTGATCAGCAGGTTGCAAATGTCCTGACGAAATCTTTGGGGAGGGGGAAGTTTGTCTTCTTCAGAGATAAGTTGGGAGTGGTGCGGAACACCTTCCTCAGTAAGAGGGAGTGTTAGTTTTGTACCTAGGGATGTGTTCCCCTAGTGATTTTAGCCTAAGTTACTAAGAAGGGGGAAAAGTGACCCTCACATTAAAAACACATTTAATGAGACTTTATGTTTTTAAAGTCACTTTTTGTCTAAAGTTAAAGTGGGTGAGCAATAAATTATTTAAGTGATTTAAGTAATGTGACTTTTTCTCTCATCTAATCCTACCCTTTGGATTGAGAGATTCACCACCGTTGGATTCGAATCCCATTTAGGGATTGGACAAAAAGGGAGGGAGGCTCCAAACCTAATTTCATTTGTTGCATGAATGAAGTGAGATAGGTCGAGAGAGTACAGCAGGGTAGCACGAATTCCTAGGAGCAGACAGGCACAGGAATCGAGGGAGTCTTCAGCAAATTTTTGGGCACATTTCCCAACATGGCCGTACAACATATCTGAGCACAAATATCGAGGAAGTCCTGGGAAAGCAGACCGAGAACTGCAGCACTGGAATCGAGGTGTTTCTGGGCACACATTCTGAGAATCCTAGCACGAGTTTCAAGGTAGTTCACGGGCTCACTTCCCTATACAGGCTCAGGTTCCAAGATAGTGAATCTGGGCACCATTTCCGAGGCAGTTTTTTGCTCAGCTTGTGAAGAAGGTACAGGGCACGGGTTTCACAGTATCAGCATGATTTTCTGAAAGATATCAACACAGAAATCGAGGAACTATCAACACAGAAATCGAGGGTGATTTCAGTCATTGTTCTTTGCACAGAATTCGAGGTACTTGGCACAGAACTCGAGGAGAACTCAGTGGTACAGACTGTGTATTTTCCAGCACAGTTTATGAGTAAATTCTGGCACGTATTTCTAGGTTATTGTCACACAAAACAAGGTTATGTTTGGTGCACATATTTCCAGAAAGATTCTGCTGAGTGGTGAAGATAAGTTAAATTATTCATTGTAATGTTGTGATGAATATTTTGTTGATGAAATAATATCTCTCTCTCTCAACTGGTTTTCCCCATGGGGGTTTTTCCAGGGCTCGATTTGGCCAAAAATCTCTGAGTCTTTTTTATGTGTGAATGTTGTTAAATGCGTTTACAGCCTATTAGTAGCATTGTATTGCGTGTTTGAATGTTACAGAAATTTTTATAAGTAACCTATAGCCAATGCAAAACCGGCTGTAGGTGAAAACCCCAAATCGTTAACACAAACCAGCAGTCAATATCAGTGCAAAAAATTCTACAGGGTGGACAGCCCCTTGAGGATGGCCATAGTCCTCAGAATATGTCACACATATTCAAAAATAAGCTATGCAACAAAGTGAAAAAACATTTCACATATAAATTTAAAAAATATAAAATATAGGTATATTAATTGTTTTAATTAGCACAATACTATCAAACAGAGAGTTGCAATAATCATGAAAGTACTGAAAACAAAAATAGTAATAACAATAGCAATATATACCAGATCTAAGTTTTTAATGAAATACAACAATGTTGAAATAACAATAACATGAATATATTATATATAAACCAATTATAAATGATATGGTCATCTCATATTCCTCAGGTTAACTCAGGAAGGGGTGGCCAGTCCCTTGAGGATAACCATAGTCCTCAAAATATGTCACACATATTCAAAAATATGAACTGAGCAATAACATTCACATGTGAAACCTCAATCCTAAAGTATGACCATGCACCGACTAGATCAATAAACTTGTAACAAAACTCAACATCAGATGTTAAGGAAGACCTACCTTATCCTCAGAAAAAATGATTCTAAACGGACTTCAACCTCTTAGCGTTAGGTTACTTGCATGAGACTCAACTAGACCAACATACCTGTGAAAGGAGAGAACCCAGAACTAGAAAAGACCCTAAAATAGATCATCCAACCCTCACAAATCAAACACACTAGCAACACAATAATAAAACCAACTCACAATAAAATACGAAAGCAAATTACTCCAAAAAATTCATATAAGGTAGCGCTATGGTGGATGGAACCTAAGGAGGTCTCTTAAGGTCAATGCAATGGTGGACAACAATCCTAAAGGGACATGCTAGTCATCAACAAGATAGACAACATTTTGTGATATTTTCAATTGCTAGGAACTAGATTCATAAGACAAATTCACATGGAATATTTCAGATAATGAGAGAAGAATAATGGAGAGAATAAATTATGGAAATCACTATGTATATTATTCATTGATATTGTAACAATATATAACACATCCTACATGGAGAAAATCGAATTTCTTTGAAGAAATATGGAAAGAGCAAAAGAAAAGGCTTAGAAAAGACAAAAACCCCCCTAGGTGGCAAAAGCAGTTTCCAAAACTGTGCTAGAGGCTCACAAATTTGGCAAGTATGGTATGGCAGCTCATGAGTGAGGTAAATGGAATGTAATGATGGATTTAGAAGGTTAGATATTATGTGGAGGTCGAATTGGTCAAGTGGAAAAAGATTCCAAGTAAACTAGCTTTATCTTTTCCACTAGAAAGCAGAAAAAACAGGACAAAGCTAACTAAAACTGGATAATGTCTTTCTAATTCAGGAATGGAATAAAATCAGACAAAATCCAAGGAAATCTTATCCAGAATCTATCCAAATTCATTTTTTTGAATGAGGATAGCATGTGGTCCATGAAAAGAAAAAACTGGCCTATTCTACCTAGTCAAAACTCAGGAAATTAATCATAAATGATTAATTAATTTTATCCTAAGTCTAGAATGACATAGTGGGTTTTTTAAATGTTCCAACACCCCCCCTTAAGCCTGACTTTAGGTGATGGGAATTAGAAAAATATCAGAAATATAGGGCCCAAGCAACAAGGCTTATGGTCACCCTAATACAAAAATAACTAGTCCATGTAAACCGAAGAAACAGGGAAAACCTCATGGGAAAAAAACCCTCTGTTAGAAAATGGACATGCTTTATTTCTTCATACTTTAATGTTGGTCATTTGAATGAGTTGAATGATCTGAATGCGCTGAATGGGCTGCTTCTGTGTAACTGACTTGATGGAGAGATTGTGGATGTCATGATCATGCATCAGTGCATCGATGTTGTGTAGGCAAGAACCATGTGTTGAAGCTCTATGAAGTTCATCTTCTGATGATGGAGGAGCATCAAATGAATTTTTCTTGCTGCTATAACATACATAATCAAATCTGAAAACATAATCAATGATGGAAAGAAGATCTATGCATACTCCCTCCCAAGGAGAAACAATGAACTCAACAAGATCAATTTATTATGTAGCTGCAATGTGGTGTACTAGTTCTTGTACTTTCTTCTCAAAATGATGTAGAACCTTTCTGATATTTAAAATGAGATCATGCAGCTCTGAAATATCAGAATGTAATTCATGTGGAGCAGCAACCAGTGAAGATGTGGATTCTCCATGATCGAACATAATTTCAGTAGAAACAATTTGAGAAACTAGATCACCCGGATAGCTGAGCGAGCTTGGAGAGTGTGAGGACTTGAATTTTGAACCATGAGTGATGGGGTCATGTCTATATGTGTGGAATATCAGTCCAAATAATTCCAAAACAATGGTTGTCCAACCAATGAAATATATGCAAGACAAAAGTGCTACAAAGGCAAGTGACACAGTGTAGGCAAACATAGAATTGTGTAGTTTCTTAACCGGAGAACTTGGGGTTTGTAGGGTCTTTTGCGCATCCAAAGGTTGGGAATATGATGTAGGATATGTAATGACCTGCATATCATACTTTAAATCATCTTCTAAATCAAAATCTAAAATATTTGAATGATGGTGGAAAGACCTTTCAGAAGACAAGTCAGAAGCTAGTAAACAATGACTAGTTTTGAGAGTAGACTTGGATGAGCTGACTGAAGATTGTTCCAAGGAAGAGGTGTAGGTTTCTGATTCTGATATATCAGAATGTGAATCAATATCAGAGACATAAAAATTATATTTCACTCTAGAAATCAAAGCATAAACATTATTACCTTTGGGAGAGGCTTGGAGACAGAGTTCTTGTTCTACAGCAAGCTTGCCTTGTTCTTTCTTTGCAAAGTCAGGGACATCTATGTTATGCTCTTCAAGCATCTTGGCCGTGATGTCCAATTTCTTCTTGAAGCAAGATTTCTCAGGATGAGTGACTTTGCAGAAATAAGAACACTTGGGCTTCTCCTTCTTCGTCTTCTTGGATTTGGAATCTCCATCAGAATCCTCTTCATCTGACAATATCTTCTGTTTGGATTTGTCATTCTTGAAACTCTTTGCTCCATGAGAAAGAAGTGCAAAGTCTTTGGAGGGTGATTGATCCCTCATTTGTACCATCTTGTCCTTTTCTTGAGTGAGCGAATCAATGAATGCATCCAAGGTTGGCATCTTCCACTTGAGAACTGCAAGTCTTGTAGAATGAAAAGTAGACACAAATACCGAGTATTCAGAGCTCAGTTTTGACAAAATGGTAAGGATTAATTGGTCATCCTTCTTCTCTATACCACATTTCTTGAGTTGAAGCACTAGGTTCTTGAATTTTGAGATGAAATCCTCCATAGAATTGAAATTACTAGGACTAAGAGATATCAGCTCAATCTCCAACAAATGACCTCTGAGCTCGTCCTGTTTTCCAAAGAGAGACTCTAGCTTTGTCCACACTTCATTTGGAGTTGATAGAAAATCGATATGGAATAGAAGATCTGGAGATACAGAGAGACAAAGTTACCCATAAGCTTCATCAAGCCTATTGAACCATTTGGATTTTAATGCAACAGTTCCTGGCTCAGTTTCAAGCCCCATAGTGACTCTATTTAATCCTTTGCTCCGAAGTTGGATGATCATATGCGCCTTCCAGTCAAAGAAATTGAAGGGAGTGAGAGTCATAGCTTTGGCTTGATTTTTCTCCATACTGATGCACTCTTGGTAATGGTAATACCTGCAAAAAACACTCTTGGAAATTTTTTTGAATCAAGCTAGCTCTGATACCATGTGATATTTTCAATTGCTAGGAACTAGATTCATAAGACAATTTCACATGGAATATTTCAGACAATGAGAGAAGAATAATAAAGAGAATAAATTATGGAAATCACTATGTATATTATTCATTGATATTGTAACAATATATAACACATCCTCCATGGAGAAAATCGAATTGCTTTGAAGCAATATGGAAAGAGCAAAAAGAAAAGGCTTAGAAAAGACAAAAAAAACCCTAGGTGGCAAAAACAGTTTCCAAAACTGTGCTAGAGGCTCACGAATTTGGAAAGTATGGTATGGAAGCTCATGAGTGAGGTAAATAGAATGTAATGATGGATTTATAAGGTTAGATATGATGTGGAGGTCGAATTGGTCAAGTGGAAAAAGATTCCAAGTAAACTAGCTTTATCTTTTCCACTAGAAAGCAGAAAAAAATAGGACAAAGCTAACTAAAACTGGATAGTGTCTTTCTAATTCAGGAATGGAATAAAATCAGACAGAATCCAAGGAAATATTATCCAGAATCTATCCAAATTCATTTTTTTGAATGAGGATAGCATGTGGTCCACTAAAAGACAAAACTGGCCTATTCTACCTAGTCAAAACTCAGGAAATTAATCATAAATGATTAATTAATTTTATCCTAAGTCTAGAATGACATAGTGTGTTTTTAAAATGTTCCAACACATTTAAGGGTTGTATAGATCAACATTACCATGCAAGGGTCATCACGAGTCACCTAAAGGCTAAACATCACATACAAGTAAACATGCAAGTCAACGTAACATAACAAGTCAACACGACGTCATACTAGGCTCATGCACATAAAGTCAACGTGAGGGTAGGTTACCCAGCCTTCTCAACTATATGTGGTCATACGTCTCATGTGTCTCATGCAAAGAGTGGAATCTCATTATCATCATTCCTAGATAAGGAATCTCATGTGGTCATCTCATCTTCCTCATGTTAACTCAACAAGGGGTGGCCAGCCCCTTGAGGATAATCATAGTCCTCAGAAGATGTCACACACATTAAAAAATAAGCTATGCAACAAAGTGAACAAACATTTCGCATATAAATTTCAAAAAGCACAAATATAGGTATATTAATTGTTTTAATCAGCACAATACTATCAAACAGAGAGCTGCAATAATCATTAAAGTACTGAAAACAAAAACAATAATAACAATAGAAATATATATCATATCTAAGTTGTTAATGAAAGACAACAATGCTGAAATAAAAATAACATGAATATATTAGATCTAAACCAATTATAAGCGATATGGTCATCTCATATTCCTCAGGTTAACTCAAGAAGGGGTGGCCATCCCCTTTAGGATAACCATAGTCCTTGAAAGATGTCACACATATTCAGAAATATGAACTGAGAAATAACATCCACATTATAAACCTCAATTCTAAAATATGACCATGCACCGACTAGATCAAGAAACTTGTAGAAAAACTATAAATATTTCATGCCTTTACTCAGTCAAATACAAATCTTAAATGTTTACAAATACAATTTTTTTCTTCAAAAATTCAAAGAGGGGGCTTCATCTCCGTTGTGTTGAACCATTGCAGTTGTTGTTCCCTCTCTTTCTGTTGATTGCGTGGGCATGCTCTCCCGTACCATACTTCTAGTACATCGATTAGGAGGGCGTGGAGGTCGATGAAGAGGGGCATCATCTGCACAAATAAGTACATTTATATAGATATAAATGCGTAGTTATTATTGAGATACATATTTCATTATTTCCAATATCATTACAATGATATTTACATGCTAGTTGACTAGCTAAGACAACTGGAGTGTTCATTGGTTCTTCCATTTGTTCTTCTTCCGGTTGAGCATGAGAAGGTATATGCTCTTCCATTCACAGAAGAATATTAATTAGTACATGTCATCAATTATGTATTTAAAATCATATTAAATAATTTTGTTTTATAGCATACATACCTAAATGGATAGGCTGCTCGCCACCACCATGAGGCAGCTCCCCAACATCATGTGGTACCTGTTCGGTACCGCTACCCTCACTGCTTTTGTTTCTCTCACCCTGAAAACACAAAAATACATTTAGTTTTTTATGTAATCATTCATGAATAGATTACACAAGTACATTATAATGATGGCCTTTTTTATTTTATTTACCTCTGTGTGCATCAATGGGGAAATTGGGGTTTTCCCCAAGATTTTTCGACATTCCAGCACTAGTTGAAAACTGTACTTGAAGCCGACCCTCAAGTCTTCTTCAGTGGCTTCCTCTTGAAAAGAATTTCCCTGCAATGCATAACACCATGGAAATTTCTTGTGATAAATCAATTATTTGTTCACTATAGTTAGAAAATTTTTGGCCACAAATAATGATCATTTGGTTCTTACAATCCGTGCCCTTAGTTTTTGATATCCACCCTGGCCCAGTTTGTGCTTCCCATGTTTTTCTACTCTTGCCTTTGTCACTTTAGAAGTGTCGAGGAGCCTATGAAAGGTGTTGGCACTTTGATTCAGTTGTCATTGATGGTTGGAAAGTAGACAAGGTGGGTGACTCAGATGGCTATGAATCAGATGGCTGCAACTTAGAAAGCTGTGACTCAGACGACTGCAACTCAGATGGCTGTGACTCAGATAGTTGCAACTCAGACAAGCTGTGACTCAGACGACTGCAACTCAGACGGCTGTGACTCAGATTGCTGTGACTCAGATAGTTGCGACTCAGACAAGCTGTGACTCAAGCAGATACGACTCAGACAGCTCTAACTCAGACAGCTGAGACTCAGACGACCGTGACTCAGACAGTCGCGACTCAGATGGCTAAGACTCAGACGGTTGTGACTCAAACAGCCGTAACTTAGACAAGCTGCGATTCACAAACATTTATTTATTTATTAATTAGTCAGTTACAGTGTGTAAATTCTGGAAGACAAAGAGATAGTTCAATTTTCGAATTGGGAGTTAAAGAGACAGTTTCAGTTTTAGAATTGGTATATCTGAAAGTTAAAGAGACTGAGGCATATAACTTTAGCATCTATAAAAAACAATTGATGAGAACAAAATCGGAGTGAGAATTGAGAGGATGAAGAGGAGTGGTTTCTAATGAAGCTGTGATTCGAAGAAAACAATTCAAAATAGAAATGTATGGCTCGATTTAATGAAGAACAAAATGCCTAGAAACTCAAGCTGTAGCAGCATAGAACAAAAATGAAAAGGGTATGTACTGATATATCTGAATCAGTGTGATATAATTGACTGAAAAATTATTAACAATTCAGAAGAAAAATGTGTGGCTCCATTTAATGAAAAATAGAATGCCCAGAAACCCAATCTGTAGCAGCACATAACAAAAAATGAAAAGAGTATGTAATGATTTATCTGAACTAGTGTGATATAATCGCCTAAACAATTCTGGCTAGGGTGGAAGCGAGGTGCAAGGGAGGATTTTTGTCCTCATATTTCAATGGGTGCTGAAGAAGAAGAGTTGGTGCTCTTTTACAAGTGGGTGCTTGTAATTCGAAGGTTGTAGCCTCATTTGAGTAGAAACTCAAAGATAAAAATGATGTATAGAAGTTGAAGCTTTCCTGACATGCTAAGAAGAAGAGGTTTTTCCCTTTATGGGTTTCCTCATGAAATATCTGTGTCTATGTGTATATTTGTGTGATTGAATGATTATACTGTGCCTATATATTAAATCTATTGCAATGAACTTTCTGCTGTTAAAAGAATGAATGTAAAGGTTATGATAACACCCTAACTGCTATAAGATATCAAGGAAAATATTTTTTAAAATTGTTTAAGCTCTGTAATTAACTGATTCACCCCCCCCCCCCCTCTCAGTTAATTGATACTTTCAACAATTGGTATCAGAGCTAGACCCTTTAGTCTAAGGAAGATCTGGTAAGCTTAAACATGGCAAGTCATGATGGTTCAACCAATAAAGCTCCTCTGTTTGATGGAACAAAATTTTCCTTTTGGAAGGTTAGAATGAGAACATACCTAATGTATTTAGGTGTTGATGTTTGGGAAGTGGTAGAAACTGGATATATAAAACCTATTGTACTAGCTTCCAAAGATGATAAGCTAGAGTTTAGTTTTAATGCAAAGGAAATGAATGCCATTCTAAGTGGTCTTTCTGAATCTGAATTTGTAAAGGTAATGCATCTTGAATCTGCCAAAGAAATGTGCGATAAACTCATTAGTAGCTATGAAGGAAATGAAAAAGTAAAAGATTCCAAACTTCAAACTTACAGACTGAAATTTGAATAGCTAAATATGAATGAAGATGAGTCTGTTAGTAAATATTTTTTGAGAGTTGAAGAGCTTGTGAATTCCATGAAGGGTCTTGGTGATAAGATTGGAGAAACTCCTCTAGTTCAAAATATTTTGAGATCTCTACCTGATAAGTTCAATCCAAAAGTCTCTGCAATAGAAGAAATGAGTGATATGAAAACTTTATCTATTGATCAACTTCTAGGAACTTTAACTGCCTATGAAATGAGAATCAGTAAAGATAAAGCTACCGTTAGAGACGCATCTTTTAAAGTAGACAAACAGATAGAATCTGAAATGGAAGAGATTGAGGAAAAATTTGTAAGAAGAATGAAAACTGGATCATGAAAATATAAAGGGAAGTTTCCTTTTAAATGTTTCAATTGTGGTAAGGTAGGGCACTTTGCATCTAAATTTCCTTATAAAGAAAAAGGTCAGAATTCTATTGATGAAGAGAAAAATACATTTAAGAGATACAATAAAAATAATAGCTACAAAAAGAAAAGTTTATGTGCAAATGATGTTGACCTCTCAGAAGTTTCAGACAGTGAGTCATATTGTCAAGATAAAATGAATGATTTTGTGCTTATGGACATAGAAGATCTTGAAGATGATGTTGTTGATATGAAAGGTGAGTTTATTAGTGCTTTGGAAGAAATTGACAGACTCATATTAAAGAAGAGGAAACAAAAACAGTTGTTAGTGCAGTATGAAAAGAATGCTAAAGAACCGAGTATAGACTGTAGCTTGTTAACAATAGAACTAGAAGAAACAAAGAAAATAAATGATGTTCTAAAAGAACAGTTATAACAGAAAAAAATGAGATGTGAAGCATTAGAGGAAGAAGTTGTAAAATTCAGAAAATAATTGGAAAAATTTCAATCTCTCTATCATCAAAACTTGCCAAGTATTAAAGCAACGAAAGAACTAAATAACATTCTGAATAAACAAAGATCTCCTTTGATCAAGACTGGTTTAGGTTATGAAGAAGGGAGTAGCAGTTTGTCAGAAAAAAAAGAAACAACTAAGGTCTTTAACTTTAATAACAACAATCAGTCAAAATATACAAAGTCAACAAGTTTCATCAAAACTGAAGAAAATAAAGACAAAAGTAAAGTTAATCTAATGAGTGGAAAAGATGATATAGCTACCGGTCTGTAGTCAAGAAGACATGAAAAAGAAATAAAGAACATAATGACATGGCCATCTATTCCAAGAAGACAGTCAAGATTCAGGTATCAAATTTTTTTCAATGGATAATATTATTGTTGTTCTGATTTTGGTCATAAAGCTTCAAATTGTGTTTTTCACTTTAGAAACATACAACAAAGAATGTTTAACAGTAATCAAGTGCTGCAACATAAAGAGAAACAGTCAATGAGAAAACAAGAGTATCATACTACACCTTTTCAAGCAAGAAGAAGAGATTATGCTAGAAATATAAATTCTTTTGAGTCTTTGTACAATCAACCAGAATGTTATATTTGTCATAATTTTGGACACAAGGCCATAGACTGTCGTTTAAAGAATTATGAATCAGATTCAAGAATAGATTTTTCTGTTAAATAGGCTAAAGTATGAAAGAAGAAAGAAAACAACCAGTGTGGATTAGTGCTTTCTACTCACAGAAAAAAGGACCCCTAGTATATTGATAGTGGTTGTTCCAAGCACATGACTAGAGATAAAGGTAAATTTCTATCTCTGAGTGAACACAAATCAGGAGATGTAACTTTTGGAAATGATGCTCCAAGGAAAATCAAAGGCAAAGGATTGGTACATCTAACTAGTAAAGGAAAAGCTGAAGATGTATTATTTGTGGATGGATTGAAGCATAATATTCTTAGTGTCAGTCAGGTATGTGATAGAGGATGTGAAGTTGTATTAAATTCTAAAGAATGAAAAATAAAATATGTATCTTCAGGACAATTGGTTGCCAAAGGTATAAGAACAGAAAATAATGTTTATGTTTTGAAAGAAGATAAGGAAGAGTTTCATCTAAGCAAGTATGATGAGAGTTGGTTATGGCATAGAAGACTTGGACATTTGAGTTTTGATCATTTAATCAAACTTAGGAACAATGAAGCTGTAAAATATTTTCCTAAGATTTCAAAACCATATGATGCTGTATTTAAACCTTGTCAAATGGGAAAATTGACTCGAACTTAGTTTAAATCTAAGAGCTTCACATCAACAGATAAACCTCTTCAATTAGTACATATGGATTTATGTGGACCATCAAGAAAGGAAGGAACATGTAAAGAAAACTATTTTATGTTGGTTATTGATGATTACTCTAGACTAACATGGGTTGCTTTCTTGAAAGAAAAATATGAAGCATTTGAAAAATTCAAAGTATTTAAAGCTTTGACTAAGAATCAAACAGGAAAAAGATTAAAAGCAGTAAGATATGATAGAGGAGGAGAGTTTTGTTCAAGGGACTTCAAAGAATTATGTGATGAACAAGGAATCAAAAGACAATATACAATTTTAGGCACTCCACAACAAAATGGAGTAGTTGAGAGACAGAATAGATCAGTTCAACAGATGGCAAGGTCAATGATGAATGAAATAAATATTTCTCAGACATTCTGGGTAGAAGCAATTCACACAGCTGTTCATGTTCTTAATAAAGCTCACTTAAGGCCTAAGAGTGATAAAACTCCTTATGAATTGTGGTTTGGGAGACCTGCTTCAATCAAGCATTTTAGAATTTTTGGAAGTAAATGTTATATAAAAAACAATGATGAACATCTTGGAAAATATGATGATAGGGCTGATGAAGGTATCTTTCTGGGGTATGCTACAAATAGTAAAGGATACAGATGTTACAATAAGAGGTCACATAAAATGGTTGACAACATTGACATTAAGATTGATGAAGGTATGCCTGTAAAAGATATTTGGATAAACGATGTTGATACAGAAGATGTAGCTGAAGACGAAGAAGAACAGGTCCAAGAATTAGAAAAGGAAGACTCTGAGTCAGAAAACGAAAGTATAGGTACACAACAACAACCAGTAAATCCTTCTTCAAGAATTATTCAAAAGAATCATCCTAAAAGTCAAATTATTGGCAACAAGAATGAAGGTGTTCAGATAAGAAGTAAGTTACTTAAGAATTCAGAACAGTCTCACATTGCTTTTTTATCTATCATAGAACCCAAGAATTTTAATGAAGCCAGTGAAGATGAAGATTGGATAAAATCTATGAATGAAGAGCTTGATCATATTGAAAAGAATAATAGTTGGGAACTTGTTCCTAGGCCAACAGACAAGAATGTGATTAGGTCCAAATGGGTGTTTAAGAATAAAATGAATGACCAAGGACAAATTGCCAGGAATAAAGCTAGATTGGTCTGTAAAGGATATGCTCAAGTTGAAGGACAAGATTTTGATGAAACCTTTGCACCTGTGGAAAGAATGGAAGCTATCAGAATATTTCTTGCTTATGCCTGTCACAAGAAGTTCAAAATTTATCAGATGGATGTCAAGTCAACAATTCTCAATGGAGATTTAGATGAAGAATTTTATATGGAACAACCTGAAGGATTCTCTCTAACAAAGAATCTTGATCATGTCTGCAAATTGAAGAAAGCTCTATATGGATTGAAACATGCGCCAAGAGCCTGGTCTTCTAGATTAGATAAATATTTACAAGAGAAAGGATTCAAGAAAGGAAATGTTGATAGTAATGTGTATATCAAAACAGAAGGTGATGACTTATTAGTTGTTTTGGTTTATGTTGACGATATCATTTTTGGATGTACTAATGCTTCTTCTGTTCAATGGTTTGCTAATGCTATGCAATCTGAGTTTGAAATGTCCATGATTGGAGAACTTTCATACTTTCTTGGTCTTCAAATTACTCAGAGTTCTGAAGGACTATTTATCTCTCAAAATAAATATCTACAAGAGATGTTGAAGAAATTTTAGATGGAGTATTCTTCACATGTTAGTACCCCTATGATTGTTGGCTACAAGCTTAGAAAAGATGATATTTCACTAGATGTTGATCAAAGAACATATAGGTCAATGATAGGAAGTCTTATGTACATTACTGCAACTCGTCCTGATATTATGCATGATGTTGGAATGGTAGGAATATTTCAGTCTGCTCCCAAACAAAGTCACTTGGTAGCTGTGAAGAGAATTTTCAAATACTTGAAAGGCACAATGACTTATGGTCTCTGGTATTGTAGGGATCAAAACTTTCAGTTGATTGCATATTCAGATGCTAACTTGGAAAATTGCTTGGATGAAAGAAAGAGCACTAGTGGAGGTGCATTCTTCTTAGGCGATTCATTAGTAGCATGGATGAGTAAAAAGCAAGGTTTTATCTCTATATCTACTACTAAGGTTGAATACATAGCTACTGCAACATGCTGTACACAGGTATTATGGATGATACAAACTCTTGCTGATTTGGAGGTGAAATATTTGTGAACCTATTCCTATTCACTGTGATAACACAAGTTCCATTAGTGTGTCAAAGAACCCTGTTCTTCATTCCAAGACCAAACACATTCCAATCAAGTATCATTTTTTAAGGGAGCGGGTTACAAATAGAGTTGTCCAATTACATTTCATTCCTTCTAAAGAACAGATTGCTGATATATTTACTAAACCCTTATCCAAAATCCAATTTGAATATCTACGCCAGAAGTTGGGTGTCATATCTTGTTCCAACTAACTTGTTCACTTTGGCAGGGTGAGTTTATGCTTATTGCATATCTAATGTAATTCTGAGATGGTTCCAGAACGTTTTCTTTGTTGATTTCTGAGTTAATATTGATAGGGGGAGATGTATTGCCATGTTTTCTTTGACATTGATGTCAAAGGGGGAGAATTTCAGGTATTTGCAGATAACAAGCAGTCGATGATTACACTTGCAACATCATAAGTTGTAGGTTTCCATCAATGCCAAAGGGGGATATTGTTGGCACTTTGATTCAGTTGTCATTGATGGTTGGAAAGCAGACAAGGTGGGTGACTCAGACGGCTATGACTCAGATGGTTTTAACTCAGAAAGCTGTGACTTAGACGGCTGCAACTCAGACGACTGCGAATCAGACGACTATGACTCAGATAGCTGCGAATCAGACAAGTTGTGACTCAGATGGCTGCAACTCAGATGGATGCGACTCAGAAGACTGTGACTTAGATAGTTTTGACTCAGACAAGCTATGACTCAGATGACTGCAACTCAAATGACTGCGACTCAAGCGGCTGCAACTCAGACGGCTGCGACTCAGACGGTCGTGACTCAAACGGCTGAGACTCATACAGCCGTGAATCAGACGGCTGAGACTCAAATGGCCGTGACTCAAACATTCGTAACTTAGATAAGCTACAACTCACAAACATTTATTTATTTATTAATTAGTCAGTTACAATGTGTAAATTCTGGAAGACAAAGAGACAGTTCAATTTTCAAATTGGGAGTTAAAGAGACAATTTCAATTTTAGAATTGGTATATTTGGAAGTTAAAGAGACCGAGGCATATAACTTTAGCATCTATAAAAAAAAATTAATGAGAACAAAATCGGAGTGAGAACTGAGAGGATGAAGAGGAGTGGTTGCTGATAAAGCTGTGATTTGAAGAAAACAATTCAGAACAGAAATGTATGGCTCGATTTAATGAAGAACAAAATTCCTAGAAACTCAAGTTGTAGCAGCACAAAACAAAAATGAAAAGGGTATGTACTGATATATATGAATCAGTGTGATATAATTGACTGAAAAATTCTTAACAATTCAGAAGAAAAATGTGTGGCTCCATTTAATGAAAAATAGAATGCCCAGAAACCCAAGCTGTAGCAGCACAGAACAAAAAATGAAAAGAGTATGTATTGATTTATCTAAACTAGTGTGATATAATCGACTGAAAAATTATTGCTAGGGTGGAAGGGAGGTGCTAGGGAGGATTGTTGTCCTCATATTTCAGTGGGTGCTGAAGAAGAAGAGTTGGTGCTCTTTTACAAGTGGGTGCTTGTAATTCAAAGGTTGTAGCCTCATTTGAGTAGAAGCTCAAAGATAAAAATGATGTACAGAAGTTGAAGCTTTCTTGACATCCTAAAAAGAAGAGGTTTTTCTCTTTATGGGTTTCCTCATGAACAATCTGTGTCTATGTGTATATTTGTGTGATTGAATGATTATACTGTTCCTATATATTAAATCTACTACAATGGACTTTCTGCTATTAAAAGAATGAATGTAAAGGTTCTGATAACACCATGATCGCTATAAGATATCAAGGAAAATATTTTTTAAAATTGTTTAAGCTTTGTAATCAACTGATTCACCCCCACCCCTCTCAGTTAATTGATATTTTCAACAAAAGGTTGCAAATATGTTAGATATCGCAACATAAATATATTTAAAAGTAAAAAGAAATTGAACATTGTTCATTGAAAATATGATATGTGTCATACCTTCTTGAACCGATTGGCCAATTCTTTCCTTGTTTTCTCAATTCTTTCTCCTTTGAATCATCCATGAGCACCTTCCACTCCTTCTCTGGAACCATTAGATGACGCTCATACTTATGGTTAATTTTCAAATTGTCCCTATAATCTGCCTTGACATATTTCAAATTTAAGCCACCTGTTGCGGTGACACCTTTTTGTTGAAGGTATCACCAAACAAGATGACAATGTGGTTCATCAAATCATCTTTCAATTTTTCATTTTGGGCATTCCACCATATATGAATGGTGGGCCCAAAAATCTCCAACACCTTCTCATGCAAGTTCTTATAAAAAAAAATATTTCCTACAAAAAAATATGATCATTAATCAAAACTAATTTGAGGTATGTGGCTTTGAATTACATGAAAAAAAAACTTAATAAATTAAATAATACCTGCAATATTTGGTATATTGATTGGAACACAGCCTTGGTCCACCAAGAAGCTAATGTGCAATGATCCCTTGCTAACCACATGTACTACGCCAGGATAGCAACTTTCACATTCGATGCTACTGTCCTCTCTAACATCTTGTGAAGTAGTAGTGGTTGAAAAGCCCTATTGACCTCCAACATCCAGTGAGGTCGTAGCATATAAAGTGCATTGTTGGTCAAGAGAGTCAAATAGCCTCATCGGTACGGTAGAATGACGATGTGTTGAACCATCGCTACTACCAATATCGACCTTTACATCCTATACTCGATGCACGGGTGTTATCTCCAAAAACTCCTACAAAACAAAAACTTCAATTGATTAGATCATATCAAAAAAAGAGAACTAAAATAACATAAATGAATATATGTCATAGTTCATAAAATATTTCAAATATGCCACTTAACCCGTATTGTTCTATTTTTTGCCTCAAGTCATCAATTTTTGCTTTGATTTCTTCAGACCTGGTTCTTATTACAATCAGTCTAAGAAGTTATTGATTGCACTTTTTCAAAGCCTTCTTCACAGTTTCCATTGGGTTGGTTGAATAAACTATATCTTCCTCAACGACCACCTCAGCATCTTGATGTGGTGTGCTCTACAATCATCAATCAATAAAAGTAGTTAATTTATTTTTATCATTACAAAAACTCAAGTAAAAAAAATAAAATGCATATAATAACAAAAATAATTACTTTAATAATGTTTAGGTACTATTACACTATCATTTACCTAATGAGACATCATTGGTGACTTCCCACGGTCACCCTGCCCCAATACAAGAAGCAAGACATATTCATATCGAAAAGTAAAAATTGAACCATGTATAATAAACATGATTAATGAAGAAAAATGTTTTGTTAATATGACAGTCACGTTTACCTGTACAGAAGTTGTAGGTGTGCTCTGAATACCGTCCCCCTACCACAATACAATAAGCATGATATCATCTTGAATATTGAGCTCATAAGCATAAAAAATGTCAAATGTTAACAACTGTAATATAATCATGAATTGTGGTTACTATTACACTGATGCTATTAGGTACTATTACGCTAACATTTACCTCATACGACACCATTGGTGACTTTCCACAGTCAGCTTGTGACCTATGGCCACAATCACCTTGCCACAATATAAGAATTAAGACATATTAAAAATGAAAATTACATATTTAACAATGTCCCTTAAACGTGATTAATGAAAAGCATGACATATAAATAACCATGTGTATATTATAAAAATCATGCCATATAAATAAATTTGTTGCAAGAGAAAAACAATAAGTGATCGATCAAAGGTTGAGTTAAATGTTGTATAAGAAAATTACCCCCATAATAGAAACCCCACATATATTTGATTCAAACCGTAATCGATCAACAACTCTTCACCTGTAACTATTGATTTTGTTGCACATACGAATACACGATTTCCTTCACGCCCCTCAAATATGCAATTGGGTAGCTTATGTGTTGTCCCTAGTCATGTACTATTTATAAACCTTGTGATATTTACGGAATCTTTAAGCCTTCCATCAATAGAAATAGTAGCTCCTTTGTTCAGATTGTTGTCGAGTAGTTGAAAATAATTTGTTGCCACTCCATATGTCCGCATACTTCACATATATCGAACCAACAACAACCCATCATTCTATTTGTAGCATGGTCCAACATACTCCATCAATTCATTTTCAGTTCCATATTTTACCTTTATGTCATCCATGGAAAATATCCCCAATCCATGTAAAGACGATGGATCAATGCGATAAATACTCCCATTGAGGAAGAAATTTGTGTCCACTTGGGGTAGCTCCTTAGGTAACCATCATTTGACAAGATGTATATACCTCAGGGGAAACTCAATGTCACATATGCTCTCATTATCATAATCACACAATCCTCCTTCAGAAAGAAAATTTTCCATACATCTATGAAATTGTCTCCTTACCTTTTCACCTCTAGTTGATCTTGACATGTTTGATCTTGTAATAGATGTCTCACTTTCAACCTCTTCTGTTCTATCTTCCTCACTTGATGAAGATAGATCCAACAAGTACCTATTTGGTGGTACCTACAATCATTAAAATTGGGTATTATTTATTGCATCCAAACAATATTTAGGTATAAAATTGTTTTCATTATATAAATAATCTATTTTTAGAACATCACATCCCCTTATGAATATTGTTATCAACTACATACAAAAGTTACAAGTTGTCAATGTTTTCATAAGAAGGGGTTTGAATATCATTACAAAGAACATGATTATTGGTTACAAGTATACAAGGAGTAAATGTTACATTAATGACAATTTGGAGTTTGTAAAACTTACTTAAATTAATGCTCCTTTTAAGAATTTTTTTTAACTATATACTTTAGCTTCATTACAGCTATTTTTAACTCATCGACTTGCACCATATATAAGTCATTTTAGAATTAGCTAAATCCGACAGAAATGGGTTTGAAAACAAATCAACCCATTCTTGGACAGTAGGAAAACAATGAAGAATATTTGAGTGAAGCCCATAGTGGGAATGAACCGACCTAAATATATCAAGTTTTCTTTAAGTTTTTCATGCTATATTTCTCTGGGGATAGTTCATTAGAACCTATACTTGTGAAGAACATCACATACAGGCAGACAATAGTAGTAATGTCTAGTTTGCAGGTTGTTTGATAGCACTGGGAATGTTGAGTTGTTTTTCAAAGCCTTATAGACATTATGTATTTGTTTTCACACCACTTTGATTTTAGACTATTATATATCAATGCAAATACTATTAGTTGTTGTAAAAGGAAAAATTTAGGGCTTGACTGATATTCTCAAACAATTTCCACACTCTTATTAAACAACTTATTTTTATATATATGGACAACGCGTAGATTTATATGCAAGTTTGGAAATCTTTTTAGAAGAAATCGAGACATTTATAACATAAGAATTCTCCATGATGTCTACGATTTGGTTGAGGTTGCCTACACACCTTAACATTAGGACCATCCTCTCAAAATGAAATACTAATGACCCCATCCATCACTCTATCTATTCTTTGTCCGGATAGAAGTGTTTTATAAGCATATTTTGGATTTTCTTGATAGTCATAACCCCAAGGTTTGGCTGAATGGGTTGAACCATATGTCCAAATCATGTTTCCAACTCTGGACCCTAATACAACACTTCCCATGACAAATGAAAACCACCATTTTCTCCCATCCAATTCAACACACAAGCTCTATTTTAAACCACAAACCACACAATGAATTGATTACAAATTGCATTGATTTGGCTAGGCAAATGTCCACGCTTCTCTTCTCATCTACTCAGTCTTGGATTGTTTTTAAACATGGAAATGGCATAAACTCGCATCTCATGTATTGATTCGGGGAAAATTTAAAAACTCGCACTTCATTGGTAGAACAAGATAACATGTTGTAATAAATCATGTGCTCCATGTACTTGAGATCAAGCACACATACCAATTGAGTGCATTTCTTCAAAAACACAATTTTGAAGGTCCAGTTTTGTAGTGAGTTGGTTGGGTTTTCTCTCTTTTGGGTTTCCCAGGATAAAAGCTTTGTGTCTCTTGTGCATGGTTGTCTTTCAATGATCCTTTGCTTTTGCTGCAATTTGAGTTGAAATTTTCAGTGTGCAATTATTCAATGAAAACTATGGGATGAAATGAATGCTTGAAATCATTGTGAGATAATTCAGCATTCGTGATTGACTCTCTTTTGGAGAGGATTTTTTACCCTATGGGTTTTTCTCATTTTCTCAACTTATGAAATTTTGTACATGTGTACCTTAGCAATCCTTGTTGTTGGGATCCATTTCTATTTTCTTTGTTTAATCCCTACATTTCTCTTACAGGGTTGGGGGAGGTGTGGTTGTTTTCCAATACTACTAGATATGTTAGTTTTAAGTTGACATAGGCATCCATATCTACCCAGTTATTATTAGCTAATGCAGGCCCAAGTCTTCCATTGTTATAAATGGAATACATTCTCTTTTTAAATCAGATCATCATTTACAGATTCCTTTTTTGTTTCTAATGAGGCTCATTCACAATTCGGGTTAATCCCAAATTTCTTCACTATGGATGACATGGCATGGATAAATTTACATGTGGATCATTATGATCAGTATATGTTGTATGAGTCTCAAATGAATCCAATTGTCAAGTTTATTGAGAAACTTGTGTAGGAATTGTCAAGTCACCAACCCATCCATGATGGTGTCATTCATGACATCAAAGAGTTGTCCCAACGATTTGGATAATCCCACATGTCAAGATGGCATCAATAAAGTGATTCACAATGAAACATGGGTTCCTCTAAGTGTGTCATGTGGAGTGGCATTTCCTAGGTAGTTGTATGTTTTCATTTCAAAATTTGTCCAAGTATCCAAACTGTACTTGAGGCATAGATGGTGTGTATGTAACAAAATCCCTTCGCTCCATGAGTTAAAGAAATATTTGGACTTCACGTTTATTTTCCTCACAAAAAACTTCCTATGGATCCAACACTAGGATTGGTTCTGTTTGATACTCTCCTAGGTATCGTGAACTTGGGTAGATCTCAAAGTTCATGCATCTTTGAACCCATATTATATTTTCTTCACAAACCTAAAATTAAACTAAAGAGTAATTCATAATAACATTTTCAATGGACCCAAAAGTAATCAAAATTCGTCATTCATAATAATTCAGGTCCAGAAGATGGAATACATATTCAAAATCATATGTAATAAATGCATGAAGAAGAAAATTTTCCAGATCACTTAGGATCCTTACACATGGAACCAATTCAGAAAAATCCTAAAGGAAGTTGTGGAACTTGGAGAGTGCTATGTCAATGATGCTAGCATGTAGCAATGGTTTATTGGAACACGTGGTGGGAGATGTTAATTAACTCATACATGTATCTTAGACATGGATGGAACATATAATTCTATGAGTGGTTTTAGTTGTCATGGATTTTCTTTTAGCTTTTTGCCCTATGGTTTTATGTGCTAGAAATACATAAATGAAAATATTTTAAATGCGTGTTATTTGATCGTCAAGTTTGGGAAGTCAGAAAAATATCTAGGCCTATGCATTTTAGGTTGTACAACTCTCTTTATGAACACAACAAACCATCAAAACATATTTATGCGATCTCTACCTTTAACAATGGCACAAAACTTAAATTCCATGGTACAAAACTTTACCAATGGACCTAAACTTTACTTAAATGAATTTGAGAAGCCTTTTTGGATCTCTAAGGTTGTGTGGGAAGTCTATGATATATAAGTCACAAAAATACTTTTATGGACCCATCCTTGAGTTCAATCTTGTTTGTAGTCTCTTTCAATCCAAGATCCTATATAGGTGGGGATCTTTGTGTTTTATTTTTTGCGCTCATTATGATACCGAAATGGCCTAAATTTAAAATAACTCTAAATTAAGAGTAATAAATTATGAATAGAAAATGAGTCAAAAAATAAAAATTCTAATATTTTCTTAGCTTCATCTCCAATATTCAAACTATGTATTTGAGCTTTCTTGTATTGTACCTCTTTGTAAGTTTTGGCTCCCCCAATGAATTTTGATCTTTCCAATATTCATGTTTATAATTCCGAGTAAATTCAACTTCTTTACAATGTTCTTATACTATAGCTTTATTATTGTGCCTCCTAAACCTCCCCTCCCTAAATTTGTGTTCATGTATGGCATAATCTTCCATGTCAACAAAATTGGCATTCCCAAGATCATGCATTCCAATATAGATGGGATAATTCAACCAACCATTTTTGTGAGAACTTAATGCCACATTGAAAGCATTGAGAATAGTTTGATTCAGAATGTATCTCATGAGTAGTCTATTTGGAATGAAATTGGGTAATAACTGAAGTGGCTTGATTTCCCTATATACCCAACTATACGCATAATGTTCATCCACATACCAATTTTCAATTTTATTTAATAAAATCATGGATTCCTAGAATAACTTGGTTTCTTCCTTGTAAAATATCAATTCATACAAATGTGAAAATACTGATCACAAATTCAGGTTAATTTTGTCATATGTTTGTGTTTCCACAAGTGCTGATAATAAACCTATATTGGGGGTTCAACAAGAGTCCAACACAAATCTATTCCCTTGAAATCATTCCTAACACAATAGTATCCATCAATTATGAAGACATGTAAAATTCAATTGGACAATCAACAAAACGGAGACGAGTGATCCCCTGGCCTTTT